>JARQZK010004450.1:67500-155000 GCA_030704885.1 Cynegetis impunctata | reverse complement strand
AGCGGCCAAATTTTGAATTTAGAATGTGGTCTGGAGCAGGACATTAGGAGGATTTGATGGAAGTGAGGACTGGGTGATACCACCATCGACCCAGAAATAATGGATTGGGTTAGGGATGAACATGGAGTTCATCCCTAACCCAATCCCATATTTCTGGGTCGATGGTGGTATCACCCAGTCAAATTTGTGTTTGAAGGAACACCCTATGAGCGTGCTGTGCAGCAGCTGCTTTCGTTGGTGGCAGAGAAGCCAAATTAGCTTTCACCTTTGTTTGTAAAACATTATATAGGTAATATTAAGATATTATGCATTTGTGTAAACCAGATACATACACACGTAGAGAAATGGAGACATCAAATGAATCAAAACTATTATTTATTTTAATTGGGAAATCAAGATTTTTCGTTGAAATCTTAAAACTTGTAGCAAATTTAATAAGCTTTCATTTTGTACCTAAAAACTTTTTCACTGCAACGCACCGGTTTCAATTTATAAGCTAAAAACTGAAAAATGGAACATTTAAACCCCCCTGTCCCCTCTAGCGGCAACGGGATTTGGAGGGACTTTATTTTTCCTTGCTCAGGGGACCATTCCGAACACATTTCTGAAAAAATTGGAACTAGTATTTTTAGTTTCTCTGATTTTCCTATTTTGAGTGGACTTATATCCTACTTCGATATGTTAAAATTGTGATTCCGCAACGGAAGACGATTCCAACAACTTTGTCTTCCAATAAGATGGAGCTCCGCCTCACTGCTTAATGAGGTTCATAGATATCTAAGCCTCTGAACGAGATTTAATACATTGCAATATAGGATTTACGTACCACCACTAACTACAACACTTGATGAACTCAGAAGATGCAGTATTGATGCTACCTATCCACAGACTCGACTGAGACACATTGCAGAGTGCATCGGTTAAACTGGACCATTGTTCAAAGACTGTTGACTCTAGGAGCCGACATTGAACATTTATAATGATATTAGCAAAACTTGACTATTTCATCCATCTATAAACTTGTCATTCACTATTATGTCCGTAATACTTTTTGAAAAATAGCTTTATTAAACCCGATGATTCGTTTGCAGTATAGCTGTATATCCCTTAATTTATGTGAGATTATATATATATATATATATATATATATATATATATATATATATATATATATATATAGAATTTGCAGCAATATTTTAAAATTCACCTGGTATATGTCCCGCAACAGCAGCAGCTTGCGCGGCTGCTGCAGCTCTTGCAGTAGCAGCTTGAGTGGTCATTTGGTGATGGCACTGCCGTAAGTCGAAAACCTTAATATAAGCTGCAGGAAATATTTTATGAACTGCGTCCCCAGGTTGCCTTCCAGCCTCCCTATCAAGATAGTAGCTCTGAACAAATACGGAGTGATCACTTAGGCAGCGAAGCCACACATCACCCTCGCCCCGTAGATCTAGTTGAACACCTTTCCCGATGTGGAGTCGCGCACGCTCACTCTGTTCCGTTCTGTGAACGTTACTCAAAGCGCCAAGACAGAATCTATTACCACCAGATGGATCCACATAACCATCGGTTGTAACAGTCGGGCAGCTAGAAGGAACCTGAAATAAAGAAGATTTAGATATTCTACCGAAATGAGAAATAACGACACAAGTATAAATCTTTTAGTCTCTTTCATGCTATTATATTCTATTAAAGTTATGTTTAAATGATTTAAAAATATGACTTGGTTTAAAGTACTTACGTACTATGAATTTTGATTGCTTCATTGAAATCAGTTAGAGATAGGTCGATTTTTAAGAAACATAAAACATAAAACTATTTCACAAATAGAACACAAAATATTACAATCAAATCATGAAAAACATACTAGTCGACCATGGTCAATTTCATACATTACATAAAGTGAATAAGGAAAATTCTTTAATAATTTAAAAAATTATCAAACAACTTTCCAAGGAAGCTGGTTATACGTATTCAGCAACGCAAAATCTGCATTCACAATCGAACGGTGAATTATAGAAATTGTCAAGTCACCCCGACTCAAAATCTGCATACAGCTGTTTCGATCTTATTAGATCTCATCAGTGCAGCTTATTTGACTCGGAGTGAATTAACAAATCTCTAATTGTACTGGCTCAGTATTAATTCACTCCGAGTCAAATAAGCTGCACTGATGAGATCTAATAAGATCGAAACAGCTGTATGCAGATTTTGAGTCGGGGTGACTTGACAATTTCTATAATTCACCGTTCGATTGTGAATGCAGATTTTGCGTTGCTGAATACGTATAACCAGCTTCCTTGGAAAGTTGTTTGATAATTTTTTAAATTATTAAAGAATTTTCCTTGTTCACTTTATGTAATGTACAAAATATTATATATGTTGAGAAATTCATTAGTATATTTCCCGGTTTAGGTACAGCTAGCAACACCTCATCCTCTCACTGGTCGGAAAGAGACACTATCCTAACCTCTCTCAACTCTTCAGGTTATACCAAGTTGATACCGCAACTCATATGTCGCGGTTTCGTTCCCTTGTCTAGCATAAGAACTTTCAATCAATGCACTCATGAATCTAAAATGAATGGAATGGACTGCGTGTAGTCCCCCATCCCGTTGGTGCTATAGCGGCACTGGTCGGATATTTCAGGAACGATTTGCCAACCATTTTGTGATCTTGAGCCTTATCCTACTAGCGATAGGTTTGCAACATCCACAACGGCTTTGAAGGAGACATCTTGTGCTAGGCTTGTGGATAGAAATATAAAAATATCAACCTGTCTTGTTGCTTCACTGGCCTGGATACTTATATTAACAATAGGTAAATCCCTAAAGGTTGTAGCTTGAACCCAACTTAATGTAAAGCAGGTAACCACTAAATAGGATTATACAAGTTAATGTCGGCCGCCAACTTCACCCGCCCGCCGAAAATTCCATCATTTGTAGTGTTGGGTAGGACACGACATGAAAAAGAGTTTGTAAGAGTAGCCTCTTTTTTGTACTGAGCCAGTACAATGTCCCACTTCAAATGAAGCGAGGCATACTGAAGCTCGGCGATACGTACATTAGGGATAGAATATTCAAAAGCAAAACAGTCGCTTCAATACGTGCCTCACACTCCTCATAGTCTATTTCCTTATCTCTCGAGACTAGTAATGCAATAATTTTGTAGCATGCGTCTCACTCCCTCTTTGTCTTCATCCTATAGTTTTACGGAGAGGGAAAGTGAGTAGCTCCTAGCGCGACATAAAATTTGAAGCAGTACAAAATAAAATGTTGAGCCGCTCTTACATTTTGATGTAATGTACGGGACAAATGTACTGCCTCTTGTATGTCCTACTCAACACTAATCATTTGCCGGTCAGACACAGAGGCATGCATTACTGGACGGCGCGGAAAAGTATCTTCATAATCCTTGAACAAGAATAAATCCAAGGGGCAACGTTAGTGCCCTACTAGCACAATCCAAAAAGGGCCATAGTTACTTCATTATTCCTAGAACTACAGTGCAGAAAGAAAATACAGAATCATGTGATTTTAGAAACACATAAAGATATAAACTTCTGTCGTATATCTCACCTTGAAAGTTTCGCCAACTTGAATATCTAGCTCAAAGTAGGCTACTGAACACCAATATTCTGGAGGTGGTTGACTAGACAGAAGGCCAGTCATATTTACACCATTTTCCATCTGTCCACTATTCCAATAATTGGAAAGCCTCTTGTCTGGCGGCTGCATCGATTGGGTATATATAAGCGTGTTTGTACCAGTCCAATTATTCTCGGTGCCAGTCATTGACTGTGTCATGGCTACATTCTGTTGCTGCTGATTATCTGGTACATTGCTCAATGCGACTGGTATAGGAGAATTGTTTGAGTTTCCATCATGCTGTATTCTGGCAGGTCCAATTGGAGAATTACTTCCTAATTTAAAGAAATAAAATTATGAATTTTGATCAATAGATTACGCAAATATTCATTATGAATTTATATATATATATATATATATATATATATATATATATATATATATATATATATATATATATATATATGTATATGTATATATATATTTTTATTCGAATTGTTGTTGCCTGTGATCTATTTTTAATCTTTTGATAATTATTAGCAATAACAGGCTGGTTGAATCTTAAAAAACTCGATTTTATTAAAAACTTGACGTTTCACTATGATATTCGTAATTGAAATTTCTTTGATCTCTCGGATGGAATTAATCGCCTCCGTGGCAAAGTTTGACCAAATCTCCCATACCGGAGAGTTCAAACAATAAACCACAAATAAGTGATTTTCTTCCATAACAGAGGATTTTATTTATTAAACTATTTTCATCTCCAAATTTTCAATCTAATACTTAGCTACGCCGTTCTGATGAGGACCAAAGAGTCCGAAACACGTGTCAACGGCTGCTTCCATATAAGCGTGCTATACCGATAATTCTATTCCACTTCTTTAATGTTTTCCCATGACTAATTTCTTTGTTGTTAGATAAATAGTTCCCTATTATTATTATTTTCAAACATTACGTAGGTAAAGGTTTCTTTGGTTTCCCTTACCATCTAATGATAACAATTTTGAATATTAATATTAGACTGAATAGCATATACAAAGCAGCCTGTCTGTTCAATTTTTTCAAATCAATAAATGTCAAAGAAATTTCAATTACGAATATCATAGTGAAACGTCAAGTTTTCAATAAAATCGAGTTTTTTAAGATTCAACCAGCCTGTTATTGCTAATAATTATCAAAAGATTGTATATATATATATATATATATAATTATTTATTCGAATAGTTGTTGCCTGTGATCTATTTTTAAACTCTTGATAATTATTAGCAATAACAGGCTGGTTGAATCTTGAAAAACTCGATTTTAATAAAAAATTTGACGTTCCACTATGAATATATATGCTATACATATACAAAGCAGCCCTGTTTTATTCAATTTTTTCAAATCAATAAATGTCAAAGAAATTTCAATTGCGAATGTCATGGTGAGGCGTCAACTTTTTGATAAAATCGAGTTTTTTAAGATTCAACCAGCCTGTTATTGCTAATAATTATCAAAAGATTATATATATATATATATATATACCGGGTGTCCACGGAAGGTGGCTCGCCCCTTTAACTTTTTCGTTTGTGGAGATAATGAAATAAAATTTAGAGGATCTGTTTGATGCATAAAACTGCATTTTTTGACAAGTAACTCAACTTCATGCAACTTCCGGTTTCACCGGAAGTGACGTAAACTTTCAATTTTTAAATGGGACACCGAGTATATTTTCAGTTTTTTTGTCTCCATATGACATTTAGAATACAACCATGTATCATTTGTTACTTTTTGTAACCAATTTTTCATTTTTTTTTTTAAATAAATTTTTACTCTAGAGGGCTGTGGATGCGTTCAAATAACTCATTTCGGTCCTAAAATGTATTTTAAAATACAACTTCACTGTTTTCGATCAAAATGTTCCAGCTATGTGAAGTTTAATTTAAAAACTTTTATTACTTTTTTTTTCAAATGGCAACATGGTGGCTCGTCGGGTTAAAAAAAAAAGATAATTTTATTACGATTAATTTGATACCGCACTCTAGGTATTAGGTTGAAAGAAAACTTTGGATAAAAACCTGAAATCCCATAACCTTAGAACTTTCTTCAAATGAAGAATATTATTGAGATTAAAATGACATTTGAAATCATCGAGTAGCCTGTGACCAACACAACTAACACAAAATAAGTCCGAAGCCACGCCCACAAATCTACGTCCCAGGACGGTAAACAAGGCCATTTTAGAACCGAAATTATTTATTCGAATCTATAGCCCTCTAGAATAAAAATTTATTTCGAAAAAAAAATAAAAAATTGGTAACAAAAAGTAACAAATGATACATGGTTGTATTTTAAATGTCATACGGAGACAAAAAAACTGAAAATATACCCGGTGTCCTATTTAAAAATCGAATGTTTATGTCACTTGTTGCATGAAGTTGAGTTATTTGTCAAAAAATGCAGTTTTATGCATCAAACAGATCCTCTAAATTTTATTTCATTATCTCCAAAAACGAAAAAGTTATAGGGGCGAGCCACCTTCCGTGGACACCCGGTATATATATATATATATATATATATATATATATATATATATATATATATATATATAATCTCTTGATATATTATATATATATATATATAGATATATATATAAATATATATATATATATATATATATATATATATATATATATAAAAATATATATATATATATATATATATATATATATATATATATATATATATATATATATATATATATATATATATATATATACAGAGTTATTCACGTTATTCGACTCGAAGAGTTATGGCTATTTGATTTTACGAAAGTTCTTTAGGATGGATAGGAACCTAGTAGGACTATATTTTAAAAATATTTTCATGTTCCAAAAACATGAAAAGTATCAAAGTTGTTGTTTTTTAAATGGAATACCCTGTATATTATTTCATTTTTTGATTTTACGATGAAAACAAATGCCAGTTTCATTGAAGTTTAATTCACCTAAACCTTATGGTTTTTGAAATATCTCGTATTTTGTGAAAATGTAGTATCAATTTTAACGCTTAAACTCTCAACTGGTGTTTTCTTGTTTTTAATTAAATTAATGATAAGGCCTACTAACTGGAACAAACTTCATGTCGCACTTGTGAGATATTGATTAACTTAGACTTGGTGTGTAAAAAAAAAGGTAAAATAATTACAATCTTTAAACAGCACTAACTTGTTTAACTTAAATGGGACACCCCTTATTCTATGTCACCAACAGATGTGAAATTTAATTGTCTATCGAATACCTGAATACATTCCAATCGATATCTCTTCACGTTTTCAAATAAAATGCACATTTTCATCTTTCAAGCTGATTTTCTGAAATTTATCATTTATCAAGTCGCCTATGGCGTTTTGAGAAATCAGAATTGATTGAAATAAACATCAAGATCATTATATATGCTTTTATTTTTCAATATCTTAAATGTTATGTATTATTTCGAATTATGAAGGAAAAAAAATTATGGATATGAAACAAGCAATATTTTATATCACGTGTTCAAAATGGAGACCATCAGATTCTATTTATTATTATTTATCGTATGGCGATCTACAAATTTACTCTTAAATACAGGTAAAGTATCATACTCTTAAAACAACAGTATCCCCTTTATAAAACCTTTAGCAACATTTCAGAACATACGCGGGCTTACATTTAGAAAAGCTTTTCTGATACGCTGTTTCATATTGTCTGGTGTTGTTGGAGGTGTGTATTATACTTCACTTGTGAAAAATTGACTTACTTATACTTGGTGTGTGAAAATAAAGGTAAAATCATTGCAATCTTTAAACTTCACTTACTTGTTCAACTTAAATGAAACGCCCCGTATTTTATGTCACCAGCAGATGTAAAATTTAATTGTCTACCGAAAACCTAAATACATTCCTATCGATAACTCTTCACCATTTCACATAAACTGAGCATTTTCATTTTGCAAACTGATTTTAAGGAATTTTTTATTTACCAAGTCGCCCATGGAAACAGCGTATCAGAAAAGCTTTTCTGAATGTTATCCCGCGAATGTTATTAAATGTTGCTGAAGGTTTCATCAAAAGTATACGTTTGTGTTTAGAGTCTGATGGTCGCCATTATGAACGCTTGTTTCATATCCATAATTTTTGTTTCCTTCATAATTTGAACTAGTACATAACATTCAAGATATTGAAAGATAAACGCATATATTATGACCTTGATGTTCATTTCAATAAATTCTGATTGAATTAATTTTCTATGTAATGTATGTTCTATTATATATAAACTTTTCTTTGAAGCAAGTTTACTTATCTCCTGTCTGTTGTGAGCAGATAGTTATTAACTCTATATTTTGAATTTTGGTAGCAACATAGAGTAATTGTGAAAACTTCTGTGACTCGACATTTCCTTAAAACAGTTCTTAAATCGTTCGCGGATCAAAATAATTCAGAACCGATTCCGAACCGGGCATGCGTACTATATCAATCCCGAATTAGTTCTGAACCAGTTCGGAATCGGTTCAGAATCCTTACCGCGAACAAAGCTTATAGGTTTGTTCCAACTGCCAGTTCTGGTACAGTTCGTAATCGGTTCAGAATTATCGAGGAGCGCATGCGCTACAAATTTGAGTTCCGAATCGATCCGTGTCGAGTAGTTCATGGTGGTGTTGAAACACGGAACGCGTTGCAAGCTAACCTTTCCTCTTCTGTGGCTGTAAAACTAACCTATTTTAATTTTTCTCAAGTGGAAAAGTATATAAACATTCTATATTTCAACAATTTTTACATATTTTTAAATATTTTGTTGAACACAAAATGAATACATTGGAAGGTAGGTATTATTTAAGGTTTTTGATAAATAACTATTGCTAAATACCTATTAACTAAGAACACGAAATTTTAGATTTGATTTTGGTATTCCTCCTTTTTCAGAGTTGAAAGAATATGTACTGGTTCCTATGAGCGATACTACCACTTGTATGGCTATTAGTGAAATCAAATGGAGTATAACAAATACAAAATTATTAATTGATTTGTATTCAAAATACAGAGACAAGGTTGGGTCAATTAATTTAAAAACAATGAAGCAGATGTGGCAAATTATTGCTGACAAAACTTCAGGAAAATATTGGGTGTTAAGGTTACTCCTAGTAATTGTGGGAATAGATGGAAGGTCTTAGACAGAAATTATAAGAAATATATTGATGATCAAAAATCAACAGGAAGAGGAAAAAAATACTTCGAGTTTTATGAAGAAATGAATGAAATCTTTGGCAAGAAAAAAAGTGTTTGTCCACAAATAGTACTAGATTCCCAAACAATACATGTTCCACAAGATATAGAGAACATTCCTACAACAGATATACAGAAAATTCCTACAACAGATATACAGACCATTCCTACAACAGATATACAGAACGAGACAGATATTACGTCTTCCGTTAGAACGACACCTTCTACATCCAGCAATTCAAATTGTGTTAAGAAGATGAATTTGAGAGAAAGAACAAATGTTCTACAAAATATGAGATCTGATCGGAAGCAATATCAAGAAGCTAGACTGAAAATAGAAATGGAAAAATTTGAGGAACTAAAAAGGAAAAACAATTTATTGAAAGAGAGAAATAAAATTTTACAAGAATGCCACAAATGCCATTCTAATAAGCTATAATTACTTGTTAATTTTTCTGTGTTTCATTTTAGACTTTAGTGGACATTTTTTTGAGTTTTTTGTTATTCTAAGAAAGTTGTTCCTTAATGTAGGTATTAGATATATTTTAATATTTAAGTATCAGAAAGAGTTCAGTTCTTTATCTTTGTTATTTGAACTAATCGTAAGCGAACAGTAAGGTCCAAAATTTTCTTATTTGTTATTGTTCATAAATTACTTTGAGAGTTTGCTTCCAAATGTATTATGTATATTTTTCTGCATTTAGATATCAAAACTAGTTGAGATCTCTGTGTTCGTTAGTTAGCCTAACTGTCAGCGATATTTTTAACAAAGTTTACTTCTGAATGTATTATGTATATTTTTCTGCACTTAGATATCAAAAAGAGTGGTTATCTGTGATTGTTAGTTGAAACAACTATAAGTTAACAATAAGTTCCTAAATGATATCGATTATATTATAAAAAAAATGTTTACTTATTTTTTAATAAAAAATTTTAAAATATGTATTTTTAATTACCTGTCAAAATGTTTTATAGAACTTCAGCGGTATGAATTCATTAAAAATAAAAATTGCTGATAAGAGGTAAAGGGAGAAATACTTTTTGATTTATTTGTTAGGCGACACTTAATAGACAGTAATAAAATAAGTATGTTTTATTCATTTCAAATTATCAAATAAAGTACGTAAATCAATTATTTCTGACCATTCTTAATATATTAACATAATGAAATAATAAATAATCAAAACCATGGGAAATATTCGAAATAAAAAAAACAGCTGACTTGCTTGCAGCTCTTGTACGCAGGCGCGGATAAATAATTCTAACTTGAACGAAGAACTAATTTCACCGTTCTCGCATCGGTTCGGAACTAATCCGTGTGACGTTGGAATGTCGTACAGACCGTACCAGAACTGATTCTATTTTCGTTGGAACGCATTTTATGTCTTACGCATGCTCCGTCTAATTCTGAACTAGTTCTTGGGTTTGTTGGAACAAACCTTATATCTTTACAAATTGACAAATCTTAATTGAAAAATTCATATCACCATTTTTTCCTAATCTAGCTTATTTTTTTCAATATAAATGATAATTATTATTCCCTAGCACTAAACATTATAACTTTTACATTTAATTTAATTTACATATACATTTATGTTTAACAATTAGTCACTAATAAATTGAGAAAAAAAAACAATAATAATAAAATCTAGGCACCTAGGCGCATGCACCTGTATGTGCTACAATATAAAAAGAACAAAACAATATACGTTTACAATGTGAGTTAATAGTGACGATAATAAATTTTTTGCATCAAACTAATTACAGAATATCTTTAAATAAGTCTGAGTTTGCTGAAACAAATTTTTTAGCTCTTAGTCGAAATATATGTAATTTGGTTATATTTTTTATGTTTGTCGGTAACTTATTATAAATTTTGGGAGCAATTGTGGTAACGAATCGTTGACTAGCATCACGGTGACATGTTGGAGTGATTAAGCTATTATTTGACTTAGCTCTTGTGTTATGAGGATGTGTAGCAGTAGTTCTTAACAGTGGTTTTCTAAATATAAAAATACAACATGAGTATAAGTACAGTGTTCTTATGTTTATGATTTCATCATTGTAAAGGAGAGCTATCGGATAAAGAAATGGTTTTCTAAAAATCATTTTGACAATACGATTTTGTATTACTCTAAGTGGCTGTAAGGTTGTATCATATGAACCCCCCCATAAAATTATGCCATATCGGAGGATTGACCCTATAAGTGATTTATAAATAATTATTAACTGTTTGCGATTCATGAACTTTCTTAATTCATAAAATTTGTGTATAAATCTTCGTAATTTGGTTATTAGAGATTGTATTTGCTCGTTCCATTTGAGGTTTTCGTCAATTATGATTCCTAGATATTTCGTTTTTTCAGACATACTTATTTCAAAGTTATTATTTATGTGTAGTTTAAATTCTGGTCGATTAACGTTTGTTATTGAGAATGCTATGAACGTTGTTTTGCTAATATTTAAGGAAAGTTTATGAAAATCTAGCCAGTTTTTTATTTTACTTATGCCCAGTTGGGCTTTAATTTTTACCTCTTCCCAAGTATGATCATTAAAAATTATAACGGTATCATCTGCATATGAGATTGCTGTTCCATTGACATGTATTTTTAATAAAGAGTTTATATACATTAAAAACAGAATTGGCCCAAGAACAGTTCCTTGGGGGACACCTATCTTAACTTCTTCTGGGTCACTTAGTGTATCTTTTATTTTAACCATTTGTTTTCTTTGAAATAAATAATTTCTTAGGAGTTCCAGCACAATACCTCTCACTCCATAATGTTCTAGAACATTTAACAGTGTATCATGAGGTACTGTGTCAAAGGCTTTCGCCAGATCAAGAAACACTGCTACACATTTTTTTCCTTTATCTAGGTTAATTTTAATTTCATTGACCAGTTCAAACATTGCGTCACATGTGCTCGTGTTTTGTTTAAACCCATATTGATTCTCACTTAGTATATCGTTTTTTTACTAGATAATCATTAAATCTTACCTTTAAACATTTCTCAAATATTTTTGCTGTGGTATTTATTAGACTAATGGGTCTATAATTTGTTATGTGGTTTTTATTTCCATTTTTGTATATCGGGGAAATTATTGATATTTTAAGTTGTTCTGGAATATCACCACTTTCAAATATTAAATTAATAATATGAATGAGTGGTGTTAACATATAATAGTGATGTTTTTTTACTAATTTAGATGTTATTTGATCTAATCCAGGAGAACTATTTTCTTTTAATGTTTTTATATGAGAGATAATTTCATTTCTGTTTTAAAAACATATTCTTTTATTTTTGGATAATTTATTTTATAATTTTTAGGGGGGTTATCAATTTTTTTTGATAATTTTCCACCGATTTCTGTAAAATATTTATTACAAAAATTGACCATGTCTTTGGTACAAGAGAAGGGATCATTAGTATCGTGGTTGACAATATTTATTTCTTCTACTGCCTTACTAATATTTTCATTTGTTGCATCTTTCAAAACTTTATAAATTTTTTTCATATCTTTGGTATTTTCTAATATGTTTGCATAATAGTTGGATTTTACATTCGATATAATTCTGTTTAGTTGATTTCTGTAGTTTTTATAGTTATTAAAAAGTTCTATGTTTTGTCTGTTTTTATTTACTTGTTTTTTTATTTTATCCCTATGCTTAATCGAGTTTATTATTCCATCAGTAATCCAGGGTTTAATCTTTTTATTTTCTTTTACTTTAATACTCTTTGTGGTTGTACATTGATATATTAGACTGGTCAAAATGTTCATGAATTTGTCATAAGCCAGTGATGGATTGTTGAGCGAGAGTACCATATTCCATTGTGTTCTTGACAATAAATCTGTAAACGCTTCATCATCAAATTTTTTAATCTGTTTATAAGTTATTGTTTTTTTAGTAAAAAGGTTATGTGTATTGTTTATGGTCAAATAGACAGGAAAGTGATCAGTTATATTGGTATTAATTACTGAGGCGTTGTACTCAACTTTATTTACAGCTGACTTTGATCTCACAAATATGTGATCTAAACAAGACTGAGAGTGAGATGTAATTCTTGTGTAAGTATTAATATATGAAGTGAATCCATGAGCCATGAGCATACTTAAATAGTTATTACTTTGTGCATCCGAGTCGTCCAAAATGTCAAAGTTTAAATCACCTATAATGATATCATAATCTTTTCTATTTACGTTGGAAATGAATTTATCTAGATCTTCAATGAATAAGTTTTCTTTTGTCGCTGGTGATCTATAACAAGTTAATATATTAAAAAGTGTTTTATCTTTGTTAAAAGTTAAGTTTGATACAGTTACTTTGGTTAAAGGTAAGATTGTATGTGTGACATTAAAATCAATTTTACTATTAATAAAAATTAACATGCCATCATTCTGGTTTAAATTACTGTTGTTGAAAATGGTGAGAAACCCAGGAATCGCAAAATCAGAGGCGGAGTTTCACCAAGAGCTATTACATCAATATCTCTACTTAAATTAGATGATGTTAAAAATATTAAAAAGTCATCAAAGTTTCTAAAAGCACTTCTTATATTAAGGTGTAAAATGCTAAAAAAAATATTGTTCTTTATGAGTCCAACCTTTTTAATGAACTGTTCCATGTCCTCCGCTTTCATTTTCCTATCTTCAATGATTTCATTTTCGAGTTCATTTAAAATATTTTCTTCGTCTATATCCATTAGTTTATATATAATTAAGTACAAATCTATTTGATTGTTTTTGGTATAGAAAAGTTCATTATTGTTGAATTTATTTTATAAATTATAATTAATTTTACTTTTAAGAACATCAGTGTGGTAGGCCAGGGTAGGACACTCTCGACTATCACACCTATGGTAAATTTCATATTTCGTTTTATATTTTTGATTTGACATTGTGCAGTTATGGCACTCTGATGTTTGCATTGACCTACATGATGTTCTTTTGAACAATTGGCACATACGGCTTTATATGAGCAATTGTCTTTCCTGTGATAAAAACCCTGGCAATTGAAACATTTTGGAACACTTAAATCTTCATAAATCATAAGCCTCTCCCATCCTATACATAACTTTTTCATAGACATTATTTGATGGTATGCTTGAGCTGAACATTCACAGATGATTTTTTTTGGACCTTGACTCGTACTTTTTATATAAACAACTTTTATTTCCCCTTTCAACTGATTCTGTTGCATTATAGAATTTTCAATCTGATCTCCTGTCATTTTTCGATTAAAGTTGACTATTTTAATTCTTGGCTGTCTCATTTTTGTTAGTTGCACTTCGTATGTAGTTGGAAGCTTATTTTCCATTTCAACTTTTAGTGTTTCAATTTCTTGTTTTGTTTGACAGTTTACAATTACTGATCCATTTTTTGTTTTTTTTTACATTAGTAATGCCAAGTTAGTTCCACTGGGTTGATGTTTTCATTCATATCTTTTATTGTTTTTTCATTACTTTGAATCTGTTTCGGTTTTAATATTATTTTTGGGAAATTATTTGATACTTTTACTTTATCATTTTTCAGGACTGAAGAATACGTTGGAATATTTTGTTGTTTTTCTAAATTGTTAATTTTTTCATGAAGAAGTTGTATTATCGTTTCTTAATCTTTAATGATTTTTGCTTTATTTCCAATTGTATTTTGTAGGATTTCTATAAATTCGAAGTTTCTGCACTTTTTGCAGCAAAATTTCAGAGTCCTTTTTTGTAGTGGAATACATCTTATTTCGGATGAAGAGAGTTCACTGCAGTCCAAACAAATTATATTTTTGCATGTATCACACGGAAAACAAGGGTATTTATTATACTTTGTTGGCTGCTGAATTCGATTACACAATGCACATTCCATTTTTGATTATACACCATAATATCATACCTTGTTTTAATGCTACGCCACTGGGCTGGATTGTCTTGATCTTAATCAATGCTGAAGGCACCACATAGAGCCACTTTTTGCTGGATTGTGTTATCTCCTGATAAGGTTTCACTACTTCTTTAACGTTTTAAATTGACTGTTTATAGATTTTCTAAATAACTTAACTGCAATTTTCACTAAAAAGATAATTTAAAATCACTACCAATTTGGTTTAATATGTTGCTGCAAATATTCTGCTATTTCTGATACAAAACACTAGTACAATTCATAGAATAAACATTGAATATTTCTGAAACTGTAGGAGCAAAATTTATACACGTCTATACTGCGCTGTTAATGAAATTTTATTACATTTACGTTATTAATCATCTGTATTGTCAGTCAGTATACAGTCTTCATAAAACTTTTTTATGTCTGAATGAAATTGCAGTTTGTGATTTATTAAATATAACAACCTACCTGTTAAACTTGGTGCCATTGGTTTACTGTTTGGTCTATCTGGAACTATTGTTGTATCCGTTGTTGTGTAGATTTGCTGATTGTTATGACCTGTCACCAGATGCAATGCTGTGGTACCAGGGGAAGTTTGTTGAGATGTATTGCTAATCTGAGTATAAACACTACTACCTATATGCCCCATCTGCATGTGTGGCAACCATTGTGTGTTTCTATCTGGGGCTTTATCAATTTTAGAACTGGTTATAGAACGAGTAGGAGAATTATATATCTGGCTTCCATCATTTGATGATGGAGTAGGAAGTGTATTGATAGCGAAATTTTGTTGGAATGGATGGTGTTGTATAGTTTGAGGAGTATTCTTATTAAGGTCATTATCTACCTCCATACTGGTGCCAGGTACTGGTCCCACTGTGTATTCATCTTTCACCATACGAGGAGCTCCTGAAAATTAAAACATATTACAAAAACATTCAAATCATTAAATTTAAACAAATTTCATCAAATCTCATGATCCATGAAAAAATCTCAAGAAAAATTAAGATTTTGAATCATGAACAGTCTACACAAATAATCATCCCTCAATTTGAAAAGTGATAGTACTTTCTTGATAATAATTTGTATAAAAAATTAACTTGATGTGAGATTTCAACAACTGTAGATAATTATATCATTCGAAAAAAGCTTTAATGTACGGAATAATCCAGCAATTGCTGGATGCTTCAAGGAATTTACCCAGTCCCGCCTAAAGTTATATGTTTGAAACTGAAACCACTTCTTGTCAAGAATTAATGGTATCAACGCAATATTTTTTGGTCTATCAACTATTCGATATTTCAGATAAATGTCCCTGTATTAACAAAGTATTGGTTTTGTGATGGTTTACTCAAAATATCTATCCAATTTGTGGATTTCAGCAAATTGAAGTTGAATAAATTCCCTTTGCCATGACATATTTAACACTCCTTTATTATGGTGATGGCTGCTAGAACTTATATTCTTGGATCAGTTTTGAGCATTTAAATTAATTTCTTCAAATGTTTTGTATTTTCACAAACACAGGAAAAGTAAAAAAATTGTTGAAGATTCGAATCAGATTTCTGAGTAAAATTTTTACGCCTAAAAAGACATTATGTAAAATGAATCATTTAAAATTAGTGTGCTTTATCTCTATAATTACAAAGTAGAGAACTATTTTCAACCAGTTTGTTCACCAGTACTTACCAGGTTGCAAAGTTAACCCACACAAATCTATACCAGGCGAGACCACTCTTTCATAATGGTAGGGATTGACGCACACTGAATCGCACTTCAAATCAAATGCAAACTGACAGTGTTTAACATGTTTCAGTTCATTCTTGTGAAGATCACTCCACCTCCAAATTCTCGCATATATGACATGAGGAAAGCCCTTTCTTCCAGCAACCTATAAGTGAAATTAAAAATTCATGAAACTTATATATATATTCTTATATTCTTGCAATGTCAGTTAAGAAGTGGGAAGACAAACATGGACCATCAATATATTTTCCGATTTCTGGATCATTAAACAATTTCGAATAAACTGCAACCAACTGTTTGTAACGTAGATCAAAATGTAAATAAGGAGGATCAATCCAGATTAAAACACAATGGAAGAAATTGTTTCGCGTTGATCACTACGGCACAGGCGGTCATTATAAATAAATTTCCGATAGTTATACACAATACTTTCTAGCACTTCTACTAGTTTTCCCTATTTCCTACGAAAAAAATGTTGAAGTTTATTACCTGAAGTCTGCCGTCCAATGTCCTCTGGATAGTAACGCATTTACTCGGATGGGCTCCACTGGTAGTAATAGCGGTAATCAAAGAATCCAATTCGTCGCGCTTCTCTTTCAGTTTCTTAACCAGAGATTCAACTGCTCTCTTAGCGAATCCTTCGTTTTCACCTCCTTGTCTATGACACATCAAACTGTGTACTATACTTAAACAAGCGTCAGCAGAAGATGGCGCGTTTGTGCCAATTCCAGACATAGTTAGGTAATCGATGAAATTTGAACCTCCTTAAAACAATATGAATTGAATATTAGCTTCGTTGTGAATGTATTGAATATTTTGTGGTGAATAACAGAATTTTTTTAATACTAGAATATATAAAATATAGTTCATGCAAAAGATCAGATTATATTCAATCATGACATTTCCAACTGCTATTGTTGTAATACAAAAGCATATTGATTAAAACGAAAATTATGCACAAATGAAATAATAATGTCAAAATCATTGAAAACTGCAGAGTATATCTTATAGATCGCAATTGTATTCGAATCACGGGGTGGAGGGGGGTGTTCTAGAGGTCCCGTTTTTCAGTTTTTAGTTAATAACTCGAAAACTACTACCTCTAGCGAAAAATGTTAATGTACTAAATTAATCCACATAAAAGTTTCTTCAGAAAAGGTTTTATGCATTTTTTTGCTAGGATCAATTCTACGGTGATATGGAGGGGGGAAATGGAAAATTAAAAAAAAAACGTTTTTATTGTTGAAAATTAAATGTTCATTGTTGAAAATGAAATGTTCATTATTAAAAATCAAATGATTATTGTTTAAAATGGAATATTTGTTGTTAAAAATGATATTTATTGTCAAACATGGAATAATAAGTGTTTAAGGATGTATCTTGTATGTCGAACTCTAAACTTTCATCGTCATCGGCGATGTCTCTGACGGAGGCTCCGTTCGTATCTGAGCCGAGGCAGCCGCAGGTACCGGAGCAGACAATCCATGCTTTGCGGCAACAGCAGCGCACCTCAC
The DNA here is from genome assembly GCA_030704885.1 of Cynegetis impunctata. NCBI lineage: Eukaryota > Metazoa > Arthropoda > Insecta > Coleoptera > Coccinellidae > Cynegetis > Cynegetis impunctata. Next base: position 137,040 of record JARQZK010004450.1, on the reverse strand, counting down.
ACCCAGTGTGAGGCAAAAAGACATGCATCGGTAAAAGAACATGTTCAAAACTGAGTCGGGTGCCACAGGGTCGTTCGTATTAACTGGGTTAAGGATCTCATCTTCTCCCTTGATCCATCAACGTGTTGCTCTCCAGTTGCGAAAACTACTACAGCGAACTCTTCCAATGACGTGCAGATGGCAGTGCCTCCGGGTGATCCACAAACCCACTTGGCGCGTACAGAATCAGAAATTCCTCTTCCACGCGTCAGGCCACCTGAACTTTTCATGGAGCGCATAAATGTTTGTTCTATAACCATATCCGACCAATTACCTGCCCAAGGTGTACCTGTGGGATTAATAGTGAAGTACCCCTTTTCAGCAAACTAAACTCCTCAGGATGGCGAGCTTTCAGTTGTATATGTTGTACGTAGAGATGGACGCATTTTGCGTACTGGAAGTGCCCACTTAGATGAAAAAACACGCCAAGTGGTCATCCCAAACAGTACTGAACCCACAAAGCAGCTGTAGGCCCATTATCCTAGAGGGATTCCAGATGGTTCTGAAATGTCGTCAAAGCTTACACCAAGGAAACATTCTCTTCAACTTTGTCTGAAGTAAGTTCCTCCATGTTGGTTAGCATAGTCAAGATCTCCCTCTTCTCTTCCCCTGAAAAATTGGCACCTTCCAGAACAATTGGGCATAAAACAAGGTGAATAAGTAAATATGCTCAAATAGCTCGGCGCTGTAGGCGTGACCTGTTAAGGGGAGCCCAGAAATTCAAACGTTCCTCCCCTACCGTAGGCTCCAACGACGCACATTACACTGTGTTATTCTCCGCAGACAATTCTTCAGTCATATTACTGATTATACGTGCACGCAGTCAATTAAATAATTAAACAATAAGCATTTTCACCTATCCATATCTCCTTAAGCATTGATCCTAGCAGAAAAGTGTATGAAATCTTTTTTGTAGAGAATTTTATGTAGATTAATTTAGTACTGAAACATTTTTTGCAAGAGATGGTAGTTTTTGTGTTATTAACGAAAAACTGAAAAACGGTACCTTTATAGGCCCCCGCTACCGTTAGCTCCACTCCCACCCCTCAGTACTTTTGGTATGTTGTTGAGGACACCTTTTTCTACAAGTGTGCCAAAATTGGCTTCTAAATGAATTATTTCCGCTATTTGGTCTTTTTTGGTCTTCGTTGCCTGGACTATTAGACGTATGTATAGCTGCTCCCGATAAACGGTACGCCTATAGCGCGCTATCTAAATTCTTAGGGATCGTGCAGACAGGAGCGCGTTTCTTCCGACCCAACGAAAGTTCTCGATCAGTGATAACGCCATCTAAAGTCAGTTTAGAGGGAGGTCACATAAAAGACTATTTCTGCTTATCTATTGTTGAGAAATACATCAGCCTGAAGCAAAGGAAATACCTGCCTCACAGATTAGATGCAGAGTGAAAATACTAAAAATAAAAAAAAATTTAGAGATTGATACGCGAAGCGAAAACTTTGTATCGCTTTTTGAACATTTTGCGCACATATGAGATTTGGCATAGTTTAAATAAAGGAGTGCAGAAAGCTAAATCATATATAATATGTGTTACAAATACATTGAATTAAATTTCTGAAAAAATTAGTTTGGTAGAAAGACTACTACGGCACCTTCGCCATTTTATATAATCACTGTTAACTTTCCCACTGGGCGACCACTTGAGATTCAAAACGTTGCCTGATTGACTTTCAGATCATGCTTTATACATTTCTTAACTGACGAAATAAATCTAATTTCACAAACTTTAGGCAGACATGCAGAATTTGCATTTCTGAATTCGTGATTCTTAGATATTTAGAGTGCTAACAATTTGTACGTATATTGAATTGATGTAAAGCAAGTGTTTTTTAGAGAAATCAACCATTTTCCTAAACTTCCGCAATTTTTATGACGGATTTCATGTTTCGTCATTAATTTTAAGGTATTGCTACCTCCACAACCTTTCCATATTGACCTAGGAGGTAAAGAATTTATATTTAGAGAAGACGGGCTCTGCTGCGTTTTTTAATTAATATAGAACTTTAAATGTTCTTTATATCCGGTAGCGAAGGAACGGTCTATTTAACATAAGGGAACATAGTACTGGGAACGTATCAATTTATATACTCCGAACTGATAAAAATTATTATTCTTATCATTAACATTGAAAAGAATATTTTTTTGAATTTGAGTTGCAGCCTAAATGCTATTCATGAACGTTATAATTTATCAAATATAAAAAACAGAGACAGTTGTTGAAATAATTTCGAATATCAAAAAACACATATTGGAAATGAGGAAAGTTTAAATGAAAGAAATTATGAACAATTGCACTATTTGTCAGTAGAACTTGCGCAGAAGATTCAATATCAGTGGAAGCAAAGACAAGAACCTCATTATGAATCTGGACACCCATAGTATGACCTATCAAAGAAGAGTCAAAAAAAATACAGAAAAACAACTCAAATATTTTGTTTGCTCTAGTGATAATTTCTTTGAATTGGCTTCAATATTTATATCATTCGCTAACGTCATAAAAACCGATCCTGGTTGCAACTTCCACATCATCAATAGAAATATTTTAAGAAACTGAAACAACTCCTGTCACACACCAGATACCACATCAATCTCCTTAGATAAAAAATGTGTGTACTTAACCTCCTGTGAAAATGAAATATGAACACAGGACAGAAACTACCCTGTAATATTAATTTATTTCAATGAAGCCAAAAATAAATTATAAGTAATTCTCTTTATCAAAGTTCACAAAATCATCGCAAACCTCATCCATCTGAGATGAATTTTACAAGTCTCCTTGCAAATAGACTATGAGTTCGACAATGTATGTCGGATTAGTACAGAAATCTAATTCATGAAAATAAATTAAATATGAAACTGACCATCAATTTTCATGTACCGGATGTCTGATTAAGAGAGGTAACCCGCTGTATCTCAGAAACTATTCGTCGTAGAAACTTGCGGTAAAAAATATTATAACTATTGAAGTGGCCAACAGAAAATCCTGGAAATTATTGACACTCTTTGACGTATATATTGAAATGAAGTGGTAGGGGGTGATTCAATGTTTTTTTGAATAAACAGCTGTAACTCCTGAACGACTGAACGCATTTCAACAAAGTTGATCTCGCTGGGAGAAGAATTTATTGCTCCATCAAACCATCTTATCTGTGATCTGTCAAATTTTTCGTGATGCCGGTAGAACGCGTTTTTTAATATAATAATAACAACAGAAAGATGGCAATTTCTCTAAAAAATTAAATGCAACATGATCTTTATTTCATAAAAATGTAGTGTAATGATAAAAAATAGGCTAGTGAAAATCATATCTCGATATCTTATTTCTACCTCAAAATATCGAAGAAAGAAAATTTAATTATCATGAAATTCTAAAAGACGCCATTACACCGTTATTTATTTTTATTTAATTGTCCTTTTCCGAGAATCAATGATGGAATTTCATTATTTTTAAATAATAGTATTCTTCGTTCAAAAAATTTATACAAGAAAGTAAAGAGGCATAATAATCAATGAATATAATATGCAAGTGCAAGGTAGTCAGAATATTAAGAGTAGGCAAGGGAGGAAAAATAAATGCCTAAAATCAACTTGTCAACAAATATTAAAAATGAACTTAGTCGCAGTGTAATGAGTTTTTGTAAGGATTGAAAACGATTGAAATGCCTTTTACAAACGATTAAGTTATTGTATTATTGCGGTATATTTTGAGTGTCTACAAAATAACGCATTAGCACAAAGAGTATACAGAGCTCGATATACAAATCGGCGTTTACGCCATGCGAGAATTTGTTGGGCATGTTTGGGATAATTTTTATCCTAATTCTCAGGGCCAAAAGATACCAGTATTATGCAAATTTCGAACTAAACGCTTTAAAATTGTCGCATGGCTTAAACGCTGCTTTAGATATCGAGTTCTGTATACTCTTTGAGTGAATACCGCATTTTGAAGACACTCAAAATATACCGCAATAATAACTTCATCGTTTGGAAAAGGCATTTCAATCGTTTTCAATCCTTACTTGTGTGTGCCACAAAAAGTCATTACACTGCCACTATAGGTTCATTTTTAATATTTGTTGACAAGTTGATTTCGGGCATTTGTTTATCCTTCAGAACTGCTGTTCATATTCTGACTACCTTCTCTTGCACTTGCTTATTATATTCATTGATAATTATGCCCATACACGATTTTTTGAAAATTAAATTTTTTGAACTAAGAATACTAGTACCTATTCAAAAATCATTGAATTATAAAATTTCATCATTGATTCTTGAAAAATCACAAATAAATGAATACAGGTGTAATGGCGTCCTTTTAGAATTATGTGATAACTAAACTTTCTTTCTTCGATATTTTAGGCTATGAATAAGATAACGAGATGCCGTTTTCACGAGCCTATTGTGGCATCATCACACTACATTTATATGACAAAAAAGTAATGTTATTGCATTTAATTTTTTAGAGAAATAAGCAATTTTCTGTTATTAAATCAAAAAACGCGCTCTACATGCATCACTAAAAATTTGACATCACAGATAATATGGTTTTAATGTAGAAATAAATGCTTTTCCCAACGAGATCAACTTTGTTGAAATCCGTTCAGTCGTATAGGAGTTAGAGCTGTTTCAAAAAAAAGATTGAATCCCCCCACCACTTCATTTCAATAGATACGTCAGTGTTGAACAAACATTACCCAAATAAAGCTTAGCTTGAAACAGAAAATATTTTTTTGGTAGGTATATTTACTAGGTGTATTTCAGAAAAAAATCACTTTAAAAATTTTAGATGGCGGTTACGCCCCCTGGCGGCCTTCTTTGAAATCTGAAAATAATTTCCAGAATTGTTTCTGTTGGCCACTTTAGGTACAAAATATTTTACCGCAAGTCTCTACGACGAATAGTTTCTGAGATACAGCGGAGTACCTCTCGTAATCAGACACCCGGTAAATTATGGAGCAGAAATATCTATATAGAATTTTGACGGGTGTCCTAATTTGAACAACTTCTTGATAAGTATTGCCTGTATATGATAGGAAACTGGCACAAATAGAGGGATATTTGAATAATTTTGAGTTCTTGCTTTATTATTATCCACTTTCAAAATACAATAATTTTTCTTCAAAATATTATGTCATAAAATACGAGGCGTGTTTTTTAAGTAAGTACCGTTTTGAAATTAAAAAAAGACGTGCAAAGATATCTCAATAATTTTATTTTTAAATGAATGCCTGTACCTTAATCTACTTCAACAACGTGAACAAGGAAGAATAATACTGTAATAACGTCAGTGCGTAGGCGAGATGTAGGTACCCAGTACGCATGCGCATTACGCCGACCGCAATGCGGCAAAACGATACTTACTTAAAAAAACACTCCTCGTACATATCATGAGTCATCAAACTTTTGAAATTACTGTTTAAAAATAACAATATCATTATACCACTAAATCATATCACAACTGAGGAATTCATCTCCCAAGCAGAAAATATGTAAAACTGAAGTCTTCTTCAACGTTATTCAACAAAATTGGCTTTAGTTGCTAATCACTCAACTCTGCAGAAACTTGTAGTAGAATTTCGAGCGAATGCCACTCAAGTGCAAAATTATGTTCCTTGGCTCACAGTGTTGAGGAAATCATTAATTTCAAATTTAATTTTGTTCACTGTGATGTGTTTGAAGCAGCTACAAAATTAGAAATACCTTGAGTTCTGAAATATGTAGTGTACTCATGTACACTTTGGTAAACTTTCTGCCGCATCCTTCTTATGGTGAAAAGAGCCACTGACAAACTTTTCAATACAATTTTACATATTTGTTCTATGTTTTACCACAATCTTCAGCAGTTTAAGACTAGTCAAAACTCAAAATATCGTTATTGTACAGCTGCTGTTCAACTCGATTTGACATTAATCACTCCTACTCTAGTCAAATAATCGATTCAATTCACCGTTCCTAGATGTGTTAAGAAAATTCGTGACATTAGCATAATGACGTGTTGGTTTACAATATCTTTGGGATACACCAATATGAACTGCCATCGCGGGCGACTTATATTATGTTTACGCCACTTGGAAGATCAGGTCAGTGCAGTGAGACTTAATTTTCAATTATAAAAATTCTCTTATTGCAGACTAAACTGACATGATAAAACCTCCTCATCAGAATAACTTTCTATTGAGAACAACCGATATCAATGGCATATAGATCTATAATTACAGCATTCTGTCTTCTCTTTCATAGATAGGAATTACTTTTGCAACTTTTAGTTGATTGGTGTAAACTACAACTTTTACCACAAATGCATTGTTTTTCCACTAATCACACATCACCCAAATCCGCAACAAAAATTGCGAACAATTACGTATATGCTGTCTTCAGCATATACGTAGGTCAAGCTAGACCTGTTGACTTCATCAAACTGGTGTCACAACAATACACTGCTTCTTCATGGAATGAATAAAATCGTAACTTACCTACCAGTAATGAATGACATATCAAATCAAAGACCTTACAGTTGTTTAGCAGTACCAACAGATTTGTCCATTGCATTAACTACATCATTAATGATTTTTAGTGATGCACTATTAGTACTATGGTATCTTCTAAAACTTGAATAGATGAATGGAGAGATATAGTTTCCAACATGGCAGGATATTTATTCGTGAACTTTTTTTTAAATATTAAAGCAACTGGCAAAATTTTGATGGGTCTAGTCATTCAAACTTGTAGGCTTTGATACCTTCGGTACTGGTCTCACCTTTGCAACTTTCCATTGGTCAGGTATAACACCACTCGTCATGGATATATTTATGATCTGAGTTACCTGATTAATACAGTGGGGTAGAATAAATTTCCACAATTTAAGATCCAAACCATCACTCCCATCAGCATTTGACTTTATAGTTCTTAACACACGAAGTACAGCTGCTTCATTTACCTCACTGAACTTGAAAGGGTCATACATGCCAGGCTTAATATGGCTTCTAAAGATGTTAATCAGCTCAGAATTCAATGAAATGCCGGCTTACCTCATGCGGACTAAAATATATATATATATATATATATATATATATATATATATATATATATATATATATATATATATATATATATATACATATATATATATATATATATATATATATATATATATATATATATATATAATATATATATATATATATATATATATATATATATACTAGCTGTCCCAGCAAACGTTGTTCTGCCATATAAATTATTTTTATCTATCTTTCTATCTAATTATCATTATATCTATCCATCTATCTATCTACCTATATATCTATCTATCTATTTATCTATCTGTCTATCTATCTATCTACATATCTATCAATCTATCTGACCCGGCAAACGTTCTGCTTCTGCCATATAAATTATTTTTATCTATCTATCTTTCTATCTATCCATCTATCTATTTAACAATCTATCTATCATTATATATATCCATCAATCTATCTGACCCGGCAAACGTTGTTTAAATTATTAAAATGGCTATTAAAAATATGGGTTGTTGATAGAAGGCTGAAAATTTAGAGTTGTATGTATTTTTCAATGCAACATCATAAAAAAATTAAAATGAAAAATTTTATCCAAAAAATTGATAAAAATATTTGGGGTGAACGACCCTTATTACTCAGGGGTATGAAAATTATATTACGACCTATTCTCAGACCGACTATTGTTATTTTCGATTGCCATATTGCAACCCTATTGTGGATCTGTGGATAAAATTTAAAAAAATGAAAATCGCGATGGAAAAATAGTGGTTGATCGTAGAAGGGTAAAAAGTTGAAAGTAATTTGAAGTCATGACAGAATGAAAACAAAAATCTTGCCAAAAATTTTTTTCATTAACAAATGAAAATAGGGGTTAATTGTAGAGGGGTGTATGTTTTTTTGAATGCTGTATCATGAAAAAATATAACAGAAAATTTTTTCTGAAAAATAAAAAAATTTAATTGAGGGGTGGACCATCAACATTTAGGGGGATGAAAAATAGCTTTTGTCCGATTCTCAGACCTAGCCGATATGCACACAAAATTTCATGAGAATCGGTCGAGCTATTTCGGAAGAGTTTAACAAATAAAAAAATAGGGGTTGATCTTAGAGAGGTGATACATAGGGTTGTATGTATTTTTGAATGTTGTATCATAAAAAAAATAAAACAGAAAATTTTGTCTGAAATATAAAAAAATTAAATTGAGGGGTGGACCACCCTCAACATTTAGGGGGATGAAAAATAGATGTTGGCCGATTCTCAGAACTAACCGATATGCACAAAAAATTTCATGAGAAACGGTAAAGCCATTTCGGAGGAGTTTAACTTCTAACACCGTGACACGAGAATTTTATATATTAGATATTAGTCTTTGGTGTTTTTGGCAAGTTTTTTTACTTATCTTTATATACATGATTTTATGATCTGCAAGTCTAATCTTGCAGTTCAAGATTTTATTTGTCAAGACACGATCCAATATGGTAGCTGTGGTATCCGTTTTCCTTGTGGCATTCTCAGGTGTAAGAATATTTTGTATTTTAAAACCATTCATTTCAACCACACTCTTATACTCTTCAACTGCATCCATTTCAGAAAGTAGATCTAGGTTTATGTCTCCAACAATAACAAATGGTGCTTTTTGGATTTCCATGGTACTATCTATGTCCTGTACGAATGACTTGGCTTGGTTTTTAGGGGGTCTGTAAATTGTTATAATAGTACAGTTTATTTGGGCAAGGTAGATACTTACTACGTTGCAATCATTTGCTCTTATTTTAGAGATGACTTTAATCACGTAATCTAAATTCTCTCTGACAAGCAAGCACACCCCCCACCTCGTTAGTCTCTACAATTATGCACAGCACTGTAGTTAGGTAGGTTAAAATACTGTATCTCATCTTGATAGATCCATGTCTCTGTAAGAGCAATAATGTATTTCTTGTTCTTGCATATGTATGATTATATATATCATATTTATATATAGAATATTAAGCTTAGTATCCATTTTGAAGTATATTTTGCTTTTTTCCATTTTCACTTGTACATTCTTATTAACAGTTTTTTTTACAGGCTGAGGTCATGTTCGGATTTTATTTGGATGGCCGGTTCTCAAATGGTTTTTTTAAAGAAATATCTTTTCATTTCTACAAAAGGCCGCCACAAAGTTGTTTTCTTTTCTGAAAACGTGAATGGTTCTAAATATTATTTGATTGGTCACTGTGAGGTCCTCGTTTATAAATATGTTCCCATTCTTCCCGATCAATCCACATTCACTCACTTCGACTCATTTTAATTCTTTCATCCTTTTAAAAACATTGATTTTTGTATTGAGCTCAGGTAATTACACAATGAAAGGTCCCTCTTTTTTTGTTTGATTCTGTAACAATCTTTTTTTTCATGCCATTGCTCGAAATACCTGTTGCATGACATTTGTTGTGTTTTCGTTTTCTTGGCTAGGAATGCCCGTTACTATATTATTTTGGCGTTCCTTTTGTTCTTGGATATTTGCTTTTTGCTCTAGAGCTGGTAGTCTTTGATTTAATGTTTTGTTTTCGTTTCTAAGCTGTTTTACCTCTGTAATTAGTTTTTCAGTGACTGACTTCTGGTCTTCAAATGAGTCAGACATATATTGAAAAGAATCTTTAAGTTCTTGCATATCTTTGTCTAGCGCATCTTGGAATGCTTTGAAGGTGTCCTTAAAAATTTGTTTTACAATCCTTTCCAGTTTTTCATCATCAATTTCTTCCTTTTTTTATCCTATAACATCACTTTTATCACGCGATTTGCAGCAAATCATTTAATTTTCTTTGTTCATCACTTTCGCCTGGGACGCACAACTAGGGTGGTAGTATGAACTACATATTTCACAGCCTGTCGGTGAGGTAACCTTTTTCTTGCCGTGTTTGCATATTTTTTCCATTTTTATTACTGATTTAAAATAAAATAAATAAATAGCGTATGGCATTGTTGCCGGAGAGTCGCACATTATGTGCGATATTCCGGCGCCGTTTATCTCTTTAACCCAGTATTTAGGTAGTTAGTACCGAGGCGTACTAACCCAGGGGGACCGACGGCTTAACATGTCCTCCGAAACACGGTAGCGGTGGTAATGAAAAATTTGTTGGTTTTGCGTGGGAATCGAACCCACGTCTACTCGATAATGAGTCGAGAGCTCTGCCACTGAGCCATCACCGCTACTGATTTAAAATAATGTTTGTTTACGAACTCACTTAACCTCACTTATACAAGTTACTAGTATACTGGAATACTTTTTTGCATGCGAGTTTAGCGCTCAACATCGATTTCAGATTTCATAAAGGGCATTAATTTGAAAACAAATAAGTAATATTAGTAATCAGGTTATAAAGTCTTGTATAGACAACTTAACAACGGTTTTAATTGATGAATTAGGAGACATATTGGAGAACACATTGCGAGAACAGGAGGCAAACAATAAAAGAAAAGTATGGTTCAGAAATTGAATTGTACGGCGTTCATCTCTGGGAGCCTCTAACCACCCTTCTGTAGGAGCTTAAGAATTGAAGATATTTCTTTTATCACAGTACTTGCGAAACACACAAGAAACATGCTAGTAGGTGTTTACATTTGCCAGTACTGAGTAGGGTATCAAGACATTCATCGTGCCATATCAAGTTCTAGAGAAACCCATGTGTTACAGCAAAAAGACTTTTTGGGGAATAAGAATAATGAAAAGAACTTGTTGCTTGCTCTGGTGTCAAACCCATGGCCTGAGGGTAATAACAGAAGATATTGTAATAACAGCTATAAACCAAATTAACACTACTTCTAGTGTTGTAGTTGTGGGCTTAGATACAGATCTAATAACATTGTTAATTGCACTTGCTCCTGAACTGAAAAATATATATTTTCTATAAAGAAAGGGGATGCTATATCATCATCAGCTATTTACAAGATAGAAGCTTTGATTTACTAGCACCAGAGTTTACAAAAACTTCTACTATTTGCACATGCACTAACAGGTTGTGATACCACCTCTTATTTTTTTGGCATGGGTAAATTAAAAGAAATAGAATATCTTGAGTCACCTGACCTTCAAGACTTGGCTTAGTTATTTCCACATTTGAAGAGGTTTTGATGGCTGCAGAAGAGAAATTTGTACTGCATTCATGTGATTTGAAAAAATATTCAACTATTGAAATTATCAATCAATAGACACTATAGTGATATATTCAAAGAAAGTGTTTCATTTATAATACTTAGGAGTGTATCAATGAACTTGCTATAGTATTGTTGAAATTGCGTCCATAATTTCGGAACGCAAACTAGAAACATGCACTGCTTTACAAATCACTGTCGACTGTATCAAACTTTTTGTCCATTTTAACCTGCAATTCTGGAAAGTCGGTAATCAGTTATGAAAAAATCTACACTTCTAAAATATCATAAATTTTGTAGCACATTTCGAATAGATAGCAAAAACAATTGAAATTACAAAATTAACGAATAAGTATATTGATTAGTTTGTTTCCTTATATCCAAACAAAATAAAAATATAAGAAATAATTAACCAATTGCAAACATTTTTATTCTTCATTAGTGCTTCTTAGCACTTACCTTTATGTTATATAACACCTTGGAGATAACATTTCAAAGCAATGTAATAATCATTCAGTTGATATCTCACAGTTTGCCATTTTTTTTATTTACAATGCAAAATATGGCGAACACCATTAACACTTCATATCAAACTATAATAGAAATCATAGAATAATGCAAAACATAAGACATGATACAAAACACTTCCGTGAGGTCACAATAATTTAGTCAAGTTCAATGTTATATCATAGAAATGATGATTTATATTCTTCTCGGAATATTTCAAATTCACAGTAGAGAGCCTCTACGCTTCATGGATTCAGCAGACTGCTATGTATTCAAGCACTGTATGTGAAAAAATAAACTAAAATAAGACTAAATTGAAATTTAATCTTTTGACTTTAATTATGATAATTCATAAGATTTGTAGCAACTTCTTACAAATCGAATTGAAATAATTATGATGCATATTTCGGTACACTGTACAGCGCCGGAAAGGCTAATATCGGTACTACTCTATGGGCCATTAACGGTTTGTTTACATTGTTTGGTAATGGTATTTACGTTCATTTCATTTTGAGTTTTCGAACGTTTACCTTCGTAATTTGTGTTTTTTTGGACTTCGTATTTTCCAGTGGTTCATTGTGTTTCGATTGAGGACAATATTATCTCTGTTCAACATTAGATAACCTACCTACATCAAATTGAAATTCACACTGAGTTTTTATCATTGAACATGAAAATCACTAATAAAATGAAGGAGAGGACGAATAAATTAATTGGTCAGAGGAACTATATATACATCATGAAAAGGCTATATGATAGAACACCTATTTATTTAAAAAGTAAAAAAACTTTCAAGAAAATATTTCTTACATGTCTACTTTCATTACCCACTGACGAGGTTTTGAGTATAATGGACAAAACTAAGTACTTACCTGTAAAACTGAAAAAAACAACATGAAATAAAAGAAGAATAAACACGAATACTCTGCTTGAATACTTTGATCGTAATGAGTTATTATATTGTTTGAATTTTCCTGACGTATAACAGCTCTCTTGAAAGTACTGTAGACTTCTGAGTCTTTTTTTTTTATAGAATATGTGTTTTCCTGGTTATATAATTGAATATTTTAGTTTTTACCTAGCTATAGAGTCAAGTTTTATTTCATATTCTTTATGTTATGATAAACTTTTATTTTGGTTGTGCAAATAAACATTATTTATTATCATTATTTTAATAGTATCTCTGGTTGTTACATGAAAGAAATTACAATTATCTAGAATCTCTGGATGATGACCCAGGTTCAGATTCCGTTACAAGTGGAAGATTTTTCGTTGGAATAGCATTGGATTTCAAAAACCGTTAGTTTTCGGTTCGCAGAAAATTGCACATCATCAGTTGGTATAATTCTATATGGAAAAATCCACAAACTTACTGCAGGGAAAATAATTACTCTCAGTAAACTGTAAAGAACAACTCTCCTATGTTCAGACACTTTTTTTCAATCTTCAAGTTATGCATCCACAGCAGTGGCGGCTCGTGAGGTTTTGGTTTGAGGAGGCTACAAGAGGTGTTAAAAAATACACCATAGGCGAAAATTTTTAGGATTTCAAGGTCAACCGCCTTATAATTTAAAGAAAATCAAAGTAAAACAAGCACCCTAAGCTATTAATTTGTTTTCACTTTCGAGTGTCTACCTTGAGACCTACAACTCCTATTTACAATATTCGCAAAAACTCTTCTCAGCCAATTAGTCAATTCATCTATTCATCAAATTTTTTCTTTCACAAACTAGGTACCTACCTACCTACTTAACGAATTTGTTAACAGCTGGTGAGAGCAAATAAAAATTTATTATATATTTTTGAAGATTAGCGGGATTCTGCGATCTTTAACGTTAGCAAAATGATCTATAATATCCTCATAAAATTTTTTGTCTTTCGCCAAAAGTTTTACCAATTCCTTTTCAATATACAACAAACTAATATTTTTCAAACGATCCTGGCTCATTGAATTTCGTAAATAAGTTTTAATTCTCTTAAGAGTGGAAAACGAGCGCTCTACGAAAGCCGATGTCACCGGGATAGAAACAATTAGACATAAGAGTTTATAGACTTGGGGTAAATCTTGATTCAAATAATTATCAAAAAGGTATTTAATAGTCCTCACATGATTTTCATTTTGCCCCAAACTTTCATTGTCATTATAAACAACACACAGTTCACTTTTTATGGCCACCTTATCAAAAAAAGTGTATTTTTGACATAAATTTTCCAAAAGGTTATCTGGAAAATTAGCCGAAAATCCGATAACAAATTTTTATTGAGTAAGTCGAAGAAATGCAGTTCTTTCAAATCAGAGAACCTTATTTCTATTTGACCCCTAATAGTATCCAAAATTTCATGAAATATTTGCTTATAGTGAAGCTCCATATCTGCGTAACTGAATTTCTTTCGTTTTGGGCTAAATTGAGTCGTATCATCAGTAGTTTGAAATACAGAAAATGGTTTCTTTAAATAAACTTCTGCACGAAATTCTGAAATTGTTTCCAAAAGAAACTTGAGCCGATTAAATTACATCTGAAAACTTGTGCTGTAAGATTTGAAAAACTATTTCTGTTTGTTCAAAAATTAATTCAAAGATGTTTAAAATATATATAAATTCCTCATCTTGTAAGTAAGATATTAATCCGCGTGCGGTATTTAAAGTTACTTTATCGGTAAAAAATTCCTCACTTTCAACTATAGAATTAAATCCTCAAATCCTAAGCGGCCCCAAACAGAGACATTTTCCCTAGTAAAAAGTAAACACTGCCAACAAAATAATTTATTTTTTACCTGTGATCCGGTTAGGCAAGGATGTCTCTCATAATTCCTTGTATTACAACCGCGGTTTTGTTGTCTGTTACGCTGCACCAAATTGTTTAATTCAGGGGTAGGTCGCAATGTTTTTATCAAAACTTTATCCTCATAACTTAGTGCACTAAAGTTTGGGATAACAAATATTCCACTAAGTCACCATTGAAATTTTTGAAATTAACTTCAGTAACCAAACTCATTTTAAAACAATACGCGAGCAATATAAGTAAACACGCTGCTGTAGTAACTACGATCACACTACGATTCAATTAATGCTTTCCAACGAATTCACTCGATGTCACGCGAAATTCTATAGTTGTGATTGGTCGACATTGTATGAGACTGGTCTCTATCGGTGTTGCCATCTACATGTGTTTTGCTTTTTTATTGCAATGAAGTATTCATTCGGAGTATTTGCACCGTTGTTTGCTTTTTTGTGGCAGGCATAATGAACTTTGAGAATATACCTTTCTAAGCCTCGGCAGCGTTGCCACAAATCTTGAAATGAATGAAATGCAGTAAATACCTTCTATCTTAATTAATAAATTATATTATATAATGTAGGTTGAAAGGAAGGTAGGTGCATAAAATAATATGATTTTGATTAATATGAATATGCTGAATGCTGACTATTCAATATAATATATTAGTGCTACACGGAATATTATTGAGGAGGAGGCTTAGCCTCCTTAGCCTCCTTTGACTAGCCGTCCCTGATCCACAGCTGTCTTCTGTCCATCATTTCCTTGTTTCCCAACTCTGTTTGGAATACAACTTTGAATTGTTCAGCTTTCGGAAAGGTATGTAAGCTATATTCGGGTTTTTTTTGCCCAAAATAAACAATAGGATACACAACAATAGTGATTCATCTCTTCTGAACGTTTGTAAACGATCCCAAACTGAATTAAACACATTTAAAACTCAACAACTCATACAAAATACACGTAAACAGATGTAAACAAAGCAATCTATGACCCATGCGTTAGTAATATTCGCCATCCCTTATCTACGTTTGCCAATAATAATAAGTTATTATTTGTATCTGGAGATGGTACAGTGTACCAAAGCGCGTCATACTGATTCCACGGATTTGTAATAATTCACTACATATTTTATTTATTATAATGATTATCAATATTCACAGTATCAGCCTCCGCAATTCAAATTTCTGTAATTACATTTACTTTAGGAGGAACTCCTTTATTTACATATTTCTGTATCTCCTTCAGGCAGGCGCGGATCCAGAGGGGAGGATCTGGGGGAACGCCCCCCCCCCCAATGGCCTGGGCACCACCTAACTGCTTTGATTGGGAGCTACTCGATTCACCATTGCCCAAAATACCAGTACCTTTTGGCTTTTGAATATATAAAAGTTGTGGTGACATAAAATTAATTATATCAATGTCTTATAATCGTTCCTAATACAATATGAAATTTGAGTGAAAACCGTTTGGAAGATATTCAAAAAAATAGTGTTTTTAGTTGTAGGTTGTATCTCCCTTCTAAAAATTAATGTATATAATTCTGGACCATCTTATATGTATATATATATATATATATATATATATATATATATATATATATATATATATATATATATATATATATATATATATATATATATATATATATATATATATTATAGACATTTTCGTAACAATACGTATCAAGTTTGAGTTACATGCAATGATCTTATATAGTGTCCCTTAGGTATGTATTTCCTCAGGTCGTGGCCTAGTTTTCGATGTCTTCCTTCTAGTACGGTTTCTGTGCTTCTCTGGTAAGGTGACTTTTGTCCTCTCTTGGTTCTAAAGTAGGGATTTCTCATCGCTTGCATTGACCTCACATTATAATTATGAATATTCCATGTATACTTTATTATAGTATTTGACTTTCATGACTTGCTTTTTATGCCATGAATAACTTCAGTCTGCTACATAGTGTTTAATTGATTTATTGTTAAGATGGGTCCTCGTAAACTTCCACTCAGTGTCGAGTATTCCAAACGGTAAAGAGCTTTGATGAATTTATTTTGCAGTCTCTTCAGTTTACTGATGAGGTATCCGCTTGCACTTTTATGTTTATGTTTTTATCCAACTTTAAAATTGGATCACACTCTTTTTACTTTTTCGGGTTATGGCCATATACACCGTTTTGTCAATATTTATAGAGTGTTTGTTGTAGCACAGCGTAATAAATTTCAAGATTATTATTCATTGTTTGTTCGAATTCTTCCTTGTCATCAACACTAAAACGGTGTCATCTGCGAACATTAAGGGTGTATTCGCGTTGGGCGCTTACACGCTTGAAGCGCTCACGCTTAGAAGCACAGATTATTATTGGCGTTCGTGTTGGCCTACTAGCGCTTAGAGATGCTCACGCTTTGGCTTTGAGCATTAAAGATGAATGTCAGATCTTCTTTTTACGCTTAAGTAGGCAAAAGCCCGATAGTTCACGCAAATACTGAGCTTTAACATTTCCCTACAAATTTATTAATTATCGACAACAATAGTTAGGTTAGCTTACGCTTAGTGTTAAGCGTTTGTGAGCGCGAGTCGACCACAGAGAACGAAGCTTATACCTAAGCGCTTAAAACGGGTAAGCGCCCAACGCGAATGCACCCAAAATACTTCCACTTACAAACTTCTAAACATACACATACAGAAGATAGAGCTGAGGTCCCAAAATCTAGCCCTGCGTGACACCAACTGTCACTTCTCGCTCGGTGTTGAATACCCCATTTATACTAACATATTGTTTTCTTCCCATCGAATAAAATTTTAGTAGCTGTTGACATACTCCTCGAAAGCCCATTTTGTTGAGTTTGTCCAACAAGAGGTCGATATTGACGGTATCAAAGGCATTCTGCTGATCTATAAAAACTGTCACTATATATTTATTCTTATGTCCTTCAGCAGCAATGGTCTAACGGGTCTGCAGCAGCTCCCAACGTGCTACTTCATTCTTTTAATCCGTACTGTCTGTTATCAAATTTAAAAGTAGTGTAGATGAAAGATATCATGCTTTTTTTAAAGACTTTTCCAATTATTCTGGAGAACGTACTGATAAGTGAGATTGGTCGGTAGGTATTTACATTATCACGTCAGTTTTTTTTTTATAAATATAAATTACTTCAGCTATTTAGAGTTCTTCTAAGATTCTATTTACAATATTCATTTTTTGGATTGATTTGTCCGATACATGATGTAAATTAATAAACATATTAAAAAATGGTTTATAAAAATAATTCACACATTTATTAAATAAAATACGCATGAAGCACGTTTCGGTGAAACTTCAACTTCTTCAGATGCAAACTAAATATATTTCTCCGTTATATCGAATACAAGAAATAAGTAGATGACAAATTGTGTAAAAAGGATAAATAGACGGATGCTTGCAAATAATTAGTAAAATAGGAAAAACCCATTCTAAACTGCTACTCTGGTAATTCGGTAATTTTGAAAATATTCAGAAGGAGGCTTGTAGTATGATCAATTTGGCTATTCAATAAGAGTGAGATTGAATTCTTGTTGAAATTGATGTGTGAAAGCGGAATATTCACTAAACGATGTACCATACTATTGAAAGCTGCCATTTTGTGTTGGAATGGATGTATGGAAGTACTGTATGACAACTGAGATTGAATTCTCGCACATCACTTGGTGAAACATCATGAAGAATAAAGTATAAACTTTAAAATAAAAACACTTGGCTTATGTTTCACAATATAAAAAATATTTAGATACTGTATTTAGCAATAACGAAATAGTCTTGATAATGAGTTCATAACTCGAAACATGTCGACTTTTCGTTACTGCTAAATACAGTATCTAAATATTTTTTATATTGTGAAACATAAGCCAAGTGTTTTTATTTCAAAGTTTATACTTTATTCATTCAATAAGAGACCTGAATATTTGTATTTATCTATCTGTAATGATTCTAAAAAATTAAGTTTAATTCCTTTTTTGTATTAAATGGTTTGCAAAACTTATCACAATCACCACAATTAATCTTATACACTCTTGATTCATTGTTTTTGTGTACTTTTGATTTATTATTTTTTTAATGATTTCTTAAGTTATTTCCGGTATGGTAGGAAAGATTGATGTTGTGCTTAGATAAACGTGATTTGAGTTTCTCACTTGAATTTCTGATGAAATTAAGGCTGTTAAAATGGATAATATTTTTGGAATGGGAGTACACCTGGCTAATCACATTTTTGAAAAACCTTTTATCTATCATATTCTCTATTATTATGGGGTTATAATTACCATTTAGGTAAGGCAATTTGTTCAATTATATTTTTCTCAATGTTGAAATTGATGTGTGAAAGCGGAATATTCACTAAACGATGTACCATACTATTGAAAGCTGCCATTTTGTGTTGGAATGGATGTATGGAAGTACTGTATGACAACTGAGATTGAATTCTCGCACATCACTTGGTGAAACATCATAAAGAATAAAGTATAAACTTTAAAATAAAAACACTTGGCTTATGTTTTACAATATAAAAAAAATATTTAGATACTGTATTTAGCAGTAACAAAAAGTCGACATGTTTCGAGTTATGAACTCATTATCAAGACTGTCTTGATAATGACAGTCTTGATAATGAGTTCATAACTCGAAACATGTCGACTTTTCGTTACTGCTAAATACAGTATCTAAATATTTTTTTATATTGTGAAACATAAGCCAAGTGTTTTTATTTTAAAGTTTATACTTTATTCTGTACTGTATGACGTTATCAGTGTGTGATGGTTTGCGAAAAATTATGTTTGCTATCCATTTTTGTTATTTTTAAATCCAAATAGTTAATTTGAGTTATATTTTTACATCTTCAAAGACAATTTTATATCAGGGTGTAAAGTGTTAATGAATGTTTGAAAGCAGTCGAATTGTCTAAGAGTACCAGTGAAAGAACAAATAATATCGTCCACATATATAAACCAATAAATTAATTATCGACTAACAGGGTGACCATGAGTTAACGGTTCCAACAAAGGGCTAAGAGGGTTTCCCATAATTAAGCCTTCAGTGCTAATATAAATCTGGTCATTAAAACAAAAATAATTCTATTCAATACATAATTCCATGAGCGCACAATATATCTGATTTTATGAAAGGATTGACAAGATTGATATTAGGGAACTTTTCTATATAGTGGGGTCGGTTAACTAAAAATTCTATCAAAATATTTCACATCTGGCAACCACTGCGCTCTTTTGGATTCTGATAGTACATGGGTAGACGCGTTAAAAAAGACCGGGACACAAATTTTTCTAGACCTCTAGTGGCGTTGATGATGTAATCAATATGGCCGCCATAGTTTTGTAACACTCTTTTAAATTTCCCTGTATAACTCGGATTTTTGTTAGAATATCAACCGATATTATCAGTGATTATTAATGAGGAGAAAATGCGCTTTTCAACGGTATAAGTGACATTATTGACAGCTCTGTAGTTATAGAAATAATTGTAACATAATCATTTTTTTTGATTAAATTTTGGTTTTTGTCGAAACATTTTGATAAATATCTCGACACCTGTTGCATATAGCTGAAAATTGGTAAAATACTTTCTGTTTGTCAATAAATTAGCTTTCAAACGGTGTACCTGACTTCTATTTTATTGTAAACAGTTACTAATAATGTGCCAAAACAGTGTAACATTGCACAGTTATGGCATCAATGTAATTTATATGGGTTCAGTAAAGTGAGCGGCTTTATGACTGTTTAAGTAGGGAATGTAATTATTTTAATTTTTGGTATATATCAAATAAATTGCATCTTATTCAAAGCAATTGGCACTTTTTTTTTCGTTTTAAAATCAGTGACATGAGGACATCTAAGATAACTGTAAGATAAGCTTCAATCATTAGGTACAAGAATGAGAAATAAGAGAATCTATAATACAATATTATTATAATGTAATATGCAAATTAATTATACATGAATATATATATATATATATATATATATATATATATATATATATATATATATATATATATATATATATATATATATATAAAATTATATTGTAAAATACACTGATATTCAAAGAAAATAATAATATGCAATAATATTTAATGGGAAGCAAAACTAAAAATTCTTCTTGTGATTAACGATCACTGTCGGAGCAATATCCTTCAGATACACAAAGTTTTGTACATCGTATTCCCATTTTAACACATTTACAAGATGTGCATCTCTTCTGTTTCTTCTCGCGAGACACTCTTTCGGCCTTTTGACTGTTATATTTGTTCTTGAAAGATTTGTGATATTTTGCTTCACGGGCTACAAGTGTCTGTAAAATACCATTTCCATCGTCCAACTGATTCAAGTTTCTAATAGCACTTGGAAGCTCACCATGTTCTGCAAAAACTATAAGATTCTTCGACGTTGTTAAATAATCTTCATACTTCGGAATTATTAGGCGCTCTTTGGAATGATTTTGGCATAGCAAACACAGGTCCCATACAAACGGAGCTAACACTGGTATAGTTGTAGCATCAACCAATTCATGTTTCCTCTTAGTTGACATGATTGGGTATTTTTTTTCGATATGGTCGACTTAATAGACCAGGAGATGGTGACACAAAATATTACGTAATTACGTAAAGGCAAAAAGGAAAATGATGGACATAGTGCTGGTACCGGCGGCCCAATCGCGTGGGCGTTAATCTAACACGTCGGATAATAATTTTTGCAAAGCTTATCATCGTCGAATAGCCATTCACGAAAATCACCTTGCCATACTTTTCCGACAGTTCCCAATGGCCGCCATACCACTGCGAAGGAGTAATTTTTGCCAAAAGATTTGTACCAGTATTGCATTTGAATTTTTGGAAAGTATTTGATAAAATGTGACAGTTGTTATTTTTCCCATACTTCTAGTAGGGGGAAAAAGTGCTGCCATACTTGAAATACTTATTTATTTAACACGTTTTAAAAATACGACTGTAAAATCATTTTTTACATCATGGCATCATTGTGTTCTCTTCGTTTGGATGCAATTGTACCTAACAAAAATTATTATAGATTGTAACCATGGAGCGGACGACAGTCGGACTAAAAAGTGAAAAAAAAATGTTGAGTATTTGTACCAGTATGGCATTTGGAATTTTGGAAATTATACGATACAATGTGACCATTATTATATTTGCCACACTTCTAGTAGAGGGAAAAAATTGGCGTCATACTGGTACAAATCGTTCGAATTACGAATAAAATCTTAGGATTTTGAAAGAATATTGTTCACAATCGCCACCTATCACAGGTATGTCATTATCAGACTTCTATTTATGATCATACAGAGTACTGTTAAAAAAAGTTTCAGGGTGGTACAAATCGTTTGGCGAAAAAAAAAATTAGTCCTTTGCAGTGGTATGGCGGCCATTGGGAACTGTCGGAAAAGTATGGCAAGGTGATTTTCGTGAATGGCTACTCGACGATGATTAGCTATGCAAAAATTAGCGTGGTACAAATGGTTGAATTGTTTTATGTAAATTAATGTATTCGCGTCAGTATGGCGGGCTGTAAGTAACACCCGAGAAGTATGGCATTACGCTACCGGCTTCTTCTTTTTTTTCGACTATCTGAAAATACAAGCATTTTTGTGGAACAAATCGTTCGACAATCGTTATTTATCCAACGCCCACGCGGTTCGGCTGCCGGTACCAGCACTATGACCATCATTTTCCTTTTTGCCTTTACGTAATTACACCTCTGAAGAACTGCCATACTGGTACAAATGACCTCATATTTTGTGTCACTATCTCCCGGTCTATAAGTAATAGGTAGCTTTTTTATACAATGACGTTTCTCATACATTATCTGACTTAATAAGGACATATCTGACATTCCAAGACAGTATTTGAAATCTTACATAGCTACTATAATAACTGTGCAATGCTACACGGTTTTGGCACATTTTCAGTAACACCGTCAGGTACACCGTTTGAAAGCTAATTTATTGACAAACAAAAAGTATTTTACCAATTTTCAGCTATATGCAACAGGTTTCGAGATATTTATCAAAATGTTTCGACAAAAACTAAAATTGAATTTAAAAAAAACAATTATGTTACAATTATTTTTATAATTACAAACCTGACAGTAATGTCACGTATACCGTTGAAAAGCGCATTTTCTGCTCATTAATAATCACTGATAATATTCGTTAGTATTTTAACAAGAATCCGAGTTATACAGGGAAATTTAAAAGCGTGTTAAAAAACTATGGCGGCCATATTGATTACATCATCAACGCCACTAGAGGGCCAGAAAAATTTGTGTCCCGGTCTTTTTTAACGCGTCTACCCATGTACTATCAGAATCCAAAAGAGCGCAGTGGTTGCCAGATGTGAAACTTTTTTTAGCTATCACACCCCACTAATAAGCGTTAAAGGAACCTTGGGTGGGATACTTGGGAAAAGATTAACTTCCCAGGACATCAGTCTGGAATTAAGTGGCTAATAAATATTTTCAATTTTACTGACTAAATCGAAACAATGAGTTTATACTTGTCTATATTCTGTATATGAATAATAGTGTTATCTACGGCTGATTTTACATTTTTCTGAAGTTTACTGACTGGATCATGTTTTAGTAACTTATAATTTTTAAAAAACAATAACTGCATTACTTTTGTCAGCTTTGGTGAATACGACATCATTAGAAAGTATTTATTTGATTGATTTTACAATGGACATTTCTGATAAATTGGCATTGTATTAGTTAAATTCATTTTTTATGAGTTTAGAAGCTAGGTATTTGACAAGTGGGTTATCACATTATGCAACCATTAAATCTAAGAAAATCACACATTCAATTTTGGATTTAAAATATTAAATGCTGAAAGTAAGGAAATTGAAGTTAATTTTCTAGAATCATTACAGATAAATAAATACAAACATTCAGGTCTCCTATTGAATAGTCAAATTGATCATACTACAAGCCCCCTTCTGAATCTTTTCAAAATTACCGAACTACCTGACCAGCAGTTTATAATGGGTTTTTTCTATTTCTCTAATTATTTGTAACCTTATCACGTTATCTGCTTTACGAAGACAGATGACTCAATAGAGCTGCTACGGAACAAACCGAGGTGTGCGAATTGTGTTAAAGATTGCATTACACCCAATTCTCAGGATCTTTTCAATTTTCTGGACACTAAAATTGAATTCTTCATTGGAAGACAAAATCGCGTCAATGAAATCTGACATTGTCAACGCATATAATTGTTCTTTTCCTATACATCCTAAAGCTCTTAAATACTCAGACATTCTTAAAGATAAATCGCAGCCTGCTATTATTATTAGAGCATAGAATAGTAATCAATCTCTATTGCGAACAAAATCAGATATCTTTCGTCACATTAACCGCACATATGGAAACCTTCAGTTGGCTAAAGTGAAATCTGTTAAGAACGGAGGAATACTGATAGCATGTCAAGATGTAGATGGTATTGCAAAACTGAAACATATTGCTGAATATGAATTGGCGGACTCCTATGAAGTTAAAGGAGTCAGTGGTATCCACCCTCGTTTAAAAATAGTTGGTATGGCAGAAAATTTCTCTGAAGATGTTCTTCGTGGCCACCTTTTATCCGATAATTCCAGCATTTTTATGAATGGTTCTGAATGTAAGGTATTGAAAACCTTTCCAACAAAGAGAAATCCCAACATTTGGCAATCGATCGTAAAGGTAAATAAATCTAAAGGGCTTTGCAGACGTGTTTGTGGGTTTATCCAGTTGGGGGATAACCCCATTGCGCCTATTCTACCTGGTCTAATCCGGGTCTCAAAAGGGTCGGGAATTTATGATAACCCAGTTGCGCCGATGGTAAAAATAAGCCTAATCTATACTCAGCAGGTTGTCCCTGCTCATTATCGGACCACCCCCTACCCTAACAAATACCTTAAAATCAGAATTATTTACAAAAATTTTTAGTTAGTCGAGTATGTTAGGTACGCTGGCTAGTATTTGGGAGGTCTCGGGTTCAAACCCCGGGGTCGACTGGTCTGCCATGAGTTTTTCTCAGAGGTTTCCTCATGGTAATGTAAGTCACTGCTTGCAAACTTATAAGGCGAATGCTGGGCCAGTATTAATCCTCTGAACCCTACCCACACTTCCTATGTTCCATAAATATTCCGTCTCACCTATCCTTAATGCACTTGTACATACAAGTGTATCCTCTGATCTGGCTGAAGGAGTTATAATCCCAAACTCAAGCTGCCCGCCTCCCTGACACATACTTCAGGGAGGAATGAAACGCGTGTATTTCCTTTTCCTTCCTTTCAAAAATTGTTCATTACTGATGTAAATCTTGAAACGTTCAAAGAGGGAGAAAATTTTCTACTAGCAAATGATTTTGAATCAAACATTGTAATTTTTTCTTGTGTTACTAATTATTAAAGTTTCTAGTTCAGTGTAAAACAATATATGTAGATGGCACTTTTAAATATGCCCCAAAATTTTTTTACAATTGTTTACTATACAAGGTATGCAAAACAGCCACCCTGTTCCTCTTGTATTTTGTTTATTGCCAAATAAGTCGCACAAGTCATATTTGAAATGTTTTGAAATCGTAAGCCAAGAATGCGTAAAACTAGGATATCTATTTGAACCTTCTGAAGTTGCATCGGATTTTGAAAACTCTATTCATTTATTCATTAGATTAATGTGGTCAGAAACAAAAATTATAGGATGTAGATTTCATCTACATCTCGGAAAAAGGTAATACCCAGCAATCCTTAGCAAACTCATCTATGCTTCATGTACCAGACAGCAAAGTATTGAATCCTTCATTTAAGATCATGCAGCTAAATGTGCAATGTATCAACAATAAGCTTGAACTACTTGATGTCTTCTTACATACTTACAGTCCTCATATCCTCTGTATATCAGAGCATTGGTGTAGTATGGACAATATATCTTTTGCAACATTAAATGGCTACAAACAGGCTGCCGCCTATTGCCGAACAGACAAAAATCATGGTGGTACCTCGATTTACATCAAAAGTAATATAGATTTCAGTATTATAAATGTATTTGACCTAACAGTGGAAATGCACTGCGAATGCTGTGCCATCAAATTCGTTTTCAGTAATAAAAGTGTAATTGTTGTTAGTATTTATAGACCACCATCTGGTAATTTGGAACTATTATTGCAGAGACTATCCTATGCCTTGCAACGATGTATTCGAAATGTTGATTACATTTTTATCTGTGGTGATCTGAATATTGATTACACTAAGAATCAATCAACTGAAAAACAATATCTTCAAGATCTCGTTGGATGCTATGACCTCAAAGTAACTACGGATGAACCATATATATATATATATATATATATATATATATATATATATATATATTTATATATATATATATATATATATATATATATATATATATATATATATATATATATATATAAATATATATATATATATATATATATATATATATATATATATATATATATATATATATATATATATATATATATATATATATATATATATATATATATATATATATATATATATATATATATATATATATATATATATATATATATATATATATATATATATATATATATATATATATATATATATATATATATATATATATATATATATATATATATATATATATATATAAATATATATGTATATATATTATATATATATAACAAAAGTTAGATACCTAATTTAATTCTCAAGAATTTTTTTAAATTATGGAGTTGAACATTGAAAAGATCAGCACCGTGCGAATATGAGTTAAATGTCCCTAGCATTCTACATAGCGGCGAATTTTGTGTAACATTAAGTCTTCGGAATGGCACAGCGAATAACTCACGGGATCTCAATCTTCTTTCCGGTACTCTAAAATCTATTGACTCGAGAATTTCCGAGACATAAAGTACACCATTAACTAATTTGTACAGTAGACACATATCGTTCAATCGTCTACGATTTTCTAATGTCAATATTCTGAAGTTGTGTTGAATTTCGGTGTAATCATGGTCAACAATTTGGAATTTACTTCTGAAAGATAAAAACCTTAGGAACTTATGCTGTACACTCTCTAGTCTGTTCACATAGCATCTATATTGTGGATTCCATATGCATGTTGCAAAATTAAGCCTACTGAATACAAATGAGTAATAAAGACTCAATAATGTTTCTTTTTTTTTGAACAACCTTCCATGTCTGAGAGTAAACCCGAGTATTTTATTGGATGACTCAATAACACTATTTATGTGCACTTCAAAAGTTAACTTCGAATCTAGAAATACCCCTAGATCTCTTATGGTATCTACTTGTTTTATAATCACTTGATTAAAAGTATAATTGAATTGTACGGTGTTAACATTCTTAGTGAAGGATATTTTGAAGCACTTTCTAAAATTTAGGAATAGAAATTTTGACAGCAGTATCTATAAAGTCTTTCCAAATCCTCTTGAAGTTTCATGCAGTCTTCGAAACTCCTTATCCTCAAAAATACTTTGAGATCATCAGCGTATACCAAGAACTTAGCGTAACGGAAGCAGCAAGAAATATTGTTCAAATGAATTATAAAGAGAAGGGGCCCCAGATGAGATCCCTGAGGAACGCCTGATTCATTCGTAAAAATACTTGTCCATTCACGCACACAAATTGGGATCTATTCTAAATATATGACTGTATCCACCTCAGCAAGCTTCCGCATAAGCCAACTTCCGCAAGTCGTCGTAGTAAAACAACATGATTTATTTTGTCAAAGGCCTTCTTAAAATCTGTATAAACAGCGTCTACCTGAGAATGACTTTCAAAGCCATCATGGAGATTTTCTAGGAAATTCAGTAAATTTGTTTCCAGATTACGTCCTTTGATGAACCCATGCTGATTTTCAATTATGATGTGTTTTACATGATTAGAAACGATATCATATACCAATGACTCAAATAGTTTAGGTATTGTTGAGAGTATGGATATTGGACGATAGTTCTGGATAATATTTTTACTGCCAACTTTGTGAATAGGAACTACCTTCGAAAGTTTCCATCTATGGGGGAATACTCCCGAATGTAGAGACAAATTGAAAATTAATGTAAGTGGCTTTGCTATGTATTTGCTACAGTTTTTCAAAAATAATGGTGGAATGTTATCTGGACCGGGACCTTTGTTAGGGTTCAGGGCATTCAAAGCCTTTTCCACTACTATCTCAGTCAAAGTGACTTCAGACAAATACACACTATTATAAATATTCTCTACTTCATTCAAATTCTCGTGGATATTCGTAGATTTTTCGAAAACACTGCTGAAAAACCGAGCAAACAGATTTGCTATATCCTCAGATGAAGACGCCTCATCATTATCGCTCTTCATCTGGGAGGGAAATTTTCCATGATTTTTCTTATGCGATATGAATTTGAAAAACTCTGTGGAATCATGTGAAAGCTTCTGTTCAACCTGGTCTAAATAATTACGGAAATCCCTTGCCATTAAGTTCTTAGAAAGTGTTCTAAGATATTTAAAAAGATCGTAATCGGATTTGTTTTTATAAATTTTAAATTTTTTGTGAGTTTACTCTTGATAGTTTTAATGAGTTCCTTCGAGTAAAATAACGGAAACTTTTTTTTGTTTCTAGTACTAGGTACATACTTCTGTATAAGGTTGTTCAAGATGTTATAAAAGACCTCCAGCGCAGGTTCTACATCCGAACTTGAAAAGAGAGAATTCCAATCAACCTCTGATAAATTGTTATTGATGGCCTGGAAGTCGGCCTTTCTGAAATTCAGCCGATACTCAGTAGTTTCTTTCAAATAATTATAATTTTCCAGATCAAACAAAAATTCGAGAGCTGGGTGATGGTCATCCTCCTTAACAATAGGAAAACAAGATCTACTTAGTTCTTTCACTCTGAATTTGTTACACAAAACCAAGTCCAATATTCTATCATTCACATTGTAGACCCTATTAAACTGCTTAAGTTCAAGGAAATTAAAAGTGTCAATCATACCTGTCCATTTACCCTCTACCCCCATTGCACACATATTATCAGCCACTGGTTGGGACTCCCACCTTACAGTAGAGCAGTTGAAATCGCCACATACCAGTATCAAATCATTCTCACCCATTTTCTCCATAATTCTCTCCAACTTCTCGATGAACGATGCAGATGCAGAGTCATTTCCTGGTGGTAGATACACACAACATATATAAACAGTTTTATTGTTCACATCCATCACTATCCAAATATCCTCAGTGCTACCGTCAAATTCCGAAACATGCCTAGCGTTCAGGCGGTCTCGAACAACCACAAAAACACCACCCCCATCTTTTTTGTTCGAATTTTTTATAGAACGATAGTTACGAAAGAGGGTATAACCATTACTGATCAGTTCGTGATCGAAAACACCCCCATTCAGCCAAGATTCCGTAACCAACACCACATCAAAGGAACCGGACACTAAATTCAACTTGAAGGTAGGCAATTTAGTACGTAATCCACGTACATTTTGATATAATATGTGGATAGCCATTGCGCTTCCTCACCCTATATCTTTAATTGTATATTCGAATTTATTTGAGTTTGGACAAGTCAGACTCATTCTGTATATGAATGATCTTGGATGTTTCATTCATTCTTATTAGAATGTTTCCATTCTAAGTCCAGACGTACTTATAATTTTTTTCCCTGGCTGCGATACGAGCAGATCGGAAAATGCTTTTATTTTTTGTTGTGAGGTGTTCATTAACATAAAATTTATTAGACAGGCCATCCAAGCAGAAGCCATTCCCTCCGCCGTTCGCGCTGCGCTTATTCTTAAACGACGACAAAAATTCGTCCCTTTTGGATTTAGAAATGAACTTCGCTATAATGTTTTTCGGTCTATTTTCTACCCTAGTGGGTACGCGTACTACAGAGGACAAAGATGACGACTCAATAATCATTCCAGAGAACTCTCCCATCTTTACAACGATATCGATCAAATTTTCGTTGTTTCTCCGGAATGTTTACTATTTCCACATTATTCTCACGAGCATTTTGTTCAAAGTTATCCAGTCTGTACTGCAAACCCGATACCTCCTTCTTCAAGCCTTCAATTTCAGCCTTTAAGTGATTTGCTAGCTTAAAGACCTCACTAAGTTTGGCGAGCTTACCTTCAAAATCTGAAAATTTATCCGAACAGAACGATACAGTCTTTGAGTTCCCTGATTTCGCTCCTCATAGCGCCGAGTTCCGACTTCAAGGCGCACATCAAACGCGCACTGCTGGCATCCTTGACGGTATCAGTTTCCCCGCCGGAATCCACACCCGGCAACGTGGAAACGCGACCCGAAATCGGTGGCACATGAGTCATCGTCGGAGACGCGGCACTGGAGTTTCCCCC
Source organism: Cynegetis impunctata (assembly GCA_030704885.1). Lineage (NCBI taxonomy): Eukaryota > Metazoa > Arthropoda > Insecta > Coleoptera > Coccinellidae > Cynegetis > Cynegetis impunctata. The sequence goes on along the minus strand of JARQZK010004450.1, from coordinate 107,124 downwards.
ATCGCGACAACCCGCACAGATCCACCTTCCTCCTGGCATATTTCTTATCAACGGTACTTGGTTTTTTGTTACCTCTGAGCATCTGCCATTCGCATGAAGAAATGCATTACACTTATCGCATTGCATGCCCGGCGATCTTGATGACAAAGAGTTTGTACAAATTATGCAAGAAGGCATTATGAATGAGCCAAACTAACAGCACAGTTGCAAACGCCAAAAAATTGGCCACAGACCGGTACCAGTTTCACTAAAAACTTCAAACTTTATGTATGATAAATTCGTTAAAACTTGAGAGCAAATATTCGATGATCCAACACGATTAAACATCGAAAATATAGGACAAACGAACTGACGAATTCAGGTCCGTGCCAAAAAACATTCACTTTCAGTAAGACACTCAAATATCACCAACGCCCTTTCCCAACATCACACCCAAACCGGCCACATTATCGATTTCCCCAATACAAGAACTATTGCTCCCGTCCGATCTTTCAAATCCCGAATTTTCCGTGAAGCTGTAGAAATAGAAAAACATCCAAATTGTTTGAACACCAGAGATGACAGTCACAGACTCCCATCAGCATGGAAACCACTTCTCAGTGGTCGCCATGTCACACCCAATCAGAGTGCATCCCGCACTGATGAGCGACGATCGGCCAGTCAGTTAACTCTGAAGAGTAGGCAGGTATATATATATATATATATATATATATATATATATATATATATATATATATATATGTATATATATATATATATATATATATATATATATATATATATATATATATATATATATATATATATATATATATATATATATATAGGTTTCCTCATGGTAATGTAAGTAACTGCTTGCAAACTTATAAGGCAAATGCTTGGCCAGTATTAATCCTCTGAACCCTACCCACACTTCTTATGTTCCATAAATATTCCGTCTCACCTTTTCTTAATGCACTTGTACATACAAGTGTATCCTCTGTTCTGACTGAAGGAGTTAATCCCAAACTAAAGCTACCCGCCTCTCAGTCACATACATTAGGGAGGAGTGAAACACGTGTGTTTCCTTTCCTTTTCTATATATATATATATATAGATATATATATATATATAGACATATATATATATATATATATATATATATATATATATATATATATATATATATATATATATATATATATTTATATATATATATATATATATATATACATATATATATATATATATATATATATATATATATATATATATATATATATATATATATATATATATATATATATATATATATATATATATATATATGGGGGCGTTCAAGTATTACGTAACGCAATTTGGGGGAGGGAGGTCTTGTAAAACGTTACGATGCGTTACAGTGGCGGGAGGAGGGTTCGAACAACGCGCTACGTAACATTGATTTTTATTGAAATAAAAAACTAGAGAATTTGAATCTTCGAAGTTGTTCACTCTTTTCGTTTATTTTTTACGGGGAATCCCTCGATTGTATTGTAGGTAATTCAGTTTTATTTTGTTGTCCCAAGTTGGCAACTCTATCCGTTTATGTTTTATGGGGAATACCTCGACTGTATTATTCGTCATTTATATTTTGTTTCCGTTGCCAATTTTCATTAAGTGTTTTAAACATGTAATACACAGGAGCGAAACTATCTACCTACACACATACGAACATATATATATATATATATATATATATATATATATATATATATATATATATATATATATATATATATATATATATATATAAAAAGACGATGACGTTGCAAAACAAAATATTGTGATGTTGCCAAGCTGTAGTTTTTTTTCTTTACTTTACGAAAACTAGAAAATTCAATTTGATGTTAGATTGACAATTCTTCTTTTTTTATTGGTCCGTGCCTCGTAAAGCCTAAGTAAAAAATATTTATTTAAAAAAATTAAAGGCTTGTATTTAATATAAATATTTATTTATGAAAAATGTTTATGGTAAAAGGAATCCATACAGCTGTAATCATCTTCATGCAAATTTAAATATTGTTTCTTTATACATCTATTATATTTATTATAATGGAAATAGAATGAAAAAGATAAATATAGATACATAAAATAAAATCGCTTCACTTATGAAGGTATACATTTGTATCATCATTGCTACATTATTTGGAACAAGAAGTGAATATAGATCATCTGAATAATTTTGTGATATTAATGAGTATATTTTCCTACACAATCATACATTTTGGGGAAGTTGAATCAAGATGCTCCATGATTTCATTCGTATCTCTGTTTCATATTATGCAGTTTTAATTTTGTGTGAGGTGTTATTCACAAAATATATTGACTTAGGTAGCTGGCTACGTATAGGTGTGCTATTAGGACTTTTTATATATAGCTGTGATAATCCACCAATGCAAATTGAAATAATGAAATATCGAGTGAACATTTCTTTATCAACAACTGGATAACCTGCTCAAAGTCTCTGCTCCTTCTGATAATAATTTGAAGACTGTATGACAAATAACGTTAAGTCACTACCTTCCTGATTTTATATTGTATTTTCAAAGTTTTACTTATTGTTAATAATGAAAACAATAACTTGTAAATATACAAAAAGGTTGGAAATAAAGCAAATTGGAGAAAAATATAGAAAAATAGAACACAAGATTTCCACTAATCCATCTCAAAATCATCACTATCTTCATCATCACTGTCAAAATTAATTATTAAGTGGAGGCACATCCTGTCTATCGAATACTACTTCTCTATCCACCAATCTTGTATAATTTTTCAGTGTGCTCTACTGTCCTGGACCAAAATATCAGGAGTCACTTTTTCTAAAGCCTTTTTTCCATACACCAATTGCTTGTTCTGATGCACCATCAGTTCCCACATGATCTCTATAAAAATGTTTAACATATGCCCAAATATCCATAATATATTGAAAAAATGTTCAACTTACTGTTTGTACTAATAATTTGTGAAGAAAGTATATTATCAACTTCTGTATATCATATGTTGTGGTTTATTCCTACAAAAATATTAACGATTGCATATTTCCAAACAAAATAATTAGCTGGTATTACCATAATATTTTGAAACAAATGTGTAATCAGCCATCTTTGTTGTACTGGAATGAAAAACCAGCTCTGCTCCAGGAATGAATCCAGAAGAGGAACCAGCATGCAATACTATATACCTACAATAAGGAAATAACAAATTACTACTAGGTTTCTTGGATAAACTACATAGCTCAATACAACTAGTAATAATTATGTAGATTAAAATAATATAATTTGTGACTAGTAAATATTGGAAAAGGTCTTAAAATGGCTGGAATGTTAGTGCATCATAAATTAATTGCTAAATTTCATTATTCAATTTACCTCGGACCACCAAATTTAGTTTTTTTTTACCGTTCTAGGATTAGAATTTTGCCAAGAACGTCCCAACAGTACCGGTCTTTAAATATCCAGGTCTCATCCAAAAACACAAATTGATATAAACCTTCCCTTTTTTATCTTGACATATTCATGTAAAAAATGTTACACGTTTTAATGCAATATGTGGCAACTCCATTAAACCACGACGAGGATCATCTTTTTTGGTATTTGAATCCAATATTTTTCAATATCTTCCAGAGTGATGTCAAACAACCATTAAAGAGTTCACGCTCTTGGAGTTTGTCTTTCAAAAGTTTTCAAGGTTATGTGTTCCTCTGAAAAAATTATTGTGTTAGTTAAGTGTGAATAAAATTAAACAATATATTTCAATATATACTCACTGTTTCCATACATTTCGTATATAACATTTCGGAAAGCATTTTGGTCAAAGTTAATCAATTTCAACAGTAGGTTTTATGCGTTGTCTCTTTTTTAGGTGGCTTTTTAGGCTGTTCACCTCTATTATGCTTGGCGGCAATACGGTTACAGTAGTAAGGCTAAGTTGTAATGCTTCTGCAACTCTCTACAACATAATTATTTCAATTTATGAAAGAATAATATATCAAGTTTAATCAACCTTTACATTTAAATATGTGACAATAATATTAATAATAATGAATAAAAATAGCGAATACTATTACTTACGTCTCTTACAGCAGTTAGCGGGAGCAGCGGGCCCCCATTTCGGCATTCTCGTTCAAAATAGCTTAACAAAGATGTTACCATCTCTTGACATTTACTGTTCAACTGCTTCGGCATTTTATTAACTACACACTGCAGATTTGCGTAAATAATTAGTTATGAAAATAACTGTTTTTTTAATCTTAAAGAAATAATGAATTTAAAAGCACCAAAAAAACTTGTAAATATTAGACGATGATCGAATGTCAATAAACGTCAAAACAGACTGGGGAATTTTACCAGTTGATCTGACAACGCCTTGAAGTTTTGCCAACCCGTTAGCTATAAATTGCCCTGGCTGTTGAGGATAAATTGTATTTACGGTTGGTAAATTAATATTTATTCTGATAAGCAGGAAAGTAACTAAATGTGACGTCATCGTCTTTTTATCGTAAAAAACCTATATATATATATATATTACATACATATGTAGAGAAAGAGAGACTTTTGAAATTGGGTTTTTGATGCCAAGCATCCTGAAATGTCATGAAACGAAAAACTATCTTGGGCCTAGGTCCTACTTTGCTAATCGCACCCATTTCAATAAGCAGGTTTTCAAAGTGAAAACCTGCTACTAAGCGAAAATTGAATAATGCATGAGAAAAATAATGGTGGATGAAGTTAGCTAAATATGTATGCAACGACAGGGCTAAGTCAGGAAAACGGCATGTGAGATTAGTAGTAAAAGTTTATTAGGACAAATTTGAGCCCTTTTTAACATATCACATTATGTATGATTGTTTATTAAATAAAAATCTCTTGTTTTGTTTATTATTAACGAAAACACGATTAAAACAATAAAAACGGTATTTTAGCAACTTTCTGGTACTTTGCGCAACATATTTGTGACTTTTAGGTAAAAATGGTCACTTGGGTGTTACGTAACGTTTATAGGGGGGAGGAGGGGTTCATGAAAACGTTACGGAGCGTTACATAGGGGGGAGGGATGGTCAAAAATCTTCAAAAATTGCAATACGTAATACTTGCATGGCTCCTACATATATATACATATATATATATATATATATATATATATATATATATATATATATATATATATATATATATATATATATATATATATATATATATATATATATATATATATATATATATATATATATATATATATATATATATATATATATATATATATATATATATATATATATATATATATATATATATATATATATATATATATATATTTCTGTCAGGCTTCGGCTTTTTGCTCAAAATCAAGACCATAATGAGTTTTCTGCCATTCAATGTGACATTTCAGGTTTTCACATGTTACTTTAATATAACTGGTGCATGAGTGCTTCATTTTACATGGACCTTGACATTCGCCTCTTCTGAGCTTCATCTTTTGTAATATAACCTATAAGAGTATATCATTATGACATGATTATTATACATGAATGCAAGATTTGAAATATAAAAATATACTTGTTTTACTCCTGTTACAGTAGTAGTATCAAACATCTCCAAAAGTGCTTGCTGTCTTTTCAGAACAGCAGTCATTCACATTTTCCATTTCATTTTTCCAATGTTCAAATTCTAAAACAATAATAAAATGTGTTTATTTCAAGTTATCTTCCAGAATAAAGGTAGCTTACCATTCACACTCGCCGTGACAGAATAATATGTCTCAAATTGTATGGAATGATTTTTTCTAGATGGCAAATTAACTCTTTCCTATTTCTGAAAGTATTATCGCAATTTTCTTCCAAACAACAATTAGACCATCTGCTAATACATCCATAGGACCACGCTTTTGGATGAGTTTTGTGAGCTTCTCTCACATGTCTAATAAGGGGAGACTGCTTTGCAAAGGTTTTTTCACATATTATGCTGCACAAAATTGGTATTTTTGTTAAATATTTGAAGAACAGTTAAAAGTTAAACCGTACCACTGAATATTGTAACTTTTACGATTACTCAAGAGACAATGAAACAAATCACTTAAATCTCTAATCAATATTCAACCATTGAAGAAGTTTTAACGAACGTCAATGTATTTAGACCTGACTGTCCTCACTTTTCTACGTTTAGAGAGTCGTATATCAAAACTTACTATGTACTTCCGAAGTTAAAACAACATTATTTGTCTCGTTACGTCAATATCATTTCCTTGAATTGTCGAAAGGAAAATGGAATAAAAACTTTTTTGTAAATAAACACAAGTTAATAGTGTACATATATATGTTTTCAAGAACATAGACGCAATCTTCGTCTTGTATTTCGTATTTGTATTGAAATTAAGTTTTGAAAGTCGTTTTCCCAGTAACTATCGACGTTATCTGACTTCCGCTTTGTCAGCATCAGTACAAAAACAGCAATTTGATCAATTTTTAAGTTTTGGCATATAGTAAGTAATTATAAAACTAAGCGTAAGGACGTAAGGTGACCTATGGAGTACTGCCCATAGAAATAATACAGTTATCTATGGTACTGCCCAGTCTTCTGTGCTCTGTAGTAGAGTACTGTCAGATGAGCGAATTTGTGCCGCTTCTGCTCTGTGGTACTGCAGTACTGCACTATATCGTCTCGAATCTCGCCTCGCCTCTTCAGTGTCTTCAGAGGTATAATATTCCTGTCTTTCTAATCTATGTATGTAGCTCATATACCTCATTACCTCATTAACTTTGCATATCTCATTATCTCATTTATTCAATGAATGAATACTATTCACGTTTTTAGGGTTGAGTCGCTAATATAAAGTTTAATTTCAATAGTTTTTTCCACTTAACTTGAAATGTCTAATCAAATAAAGGTAATATCACAAAATTGCATTCATATTTTTGAGTGTTGTAAATTATTAAATTCTACATCTTTCATTGTAATAATTGTCTTATCCAGATGTTTTTTCCTATGCAAATATAGGTTGGTATTATCGGGGGAACTGGGCTGGATAATCCTGATTTCCTTAAATTTAGAGAAGAAAAGCAAGTTACCACTCCATTTGGTGATCCGTCTGATAAACTCATCTTGGGGGAAATTTCAGGAGTTCCATGTGTTTTATTGGCAAGGCATGGGAGACAACACACCATATTACCTAGCCACGTAAACTATAGGGCGAATATTTGGGCACTTAAGAAAGAAGGATGTACCCAAATAATTGTTTCAACTGCTACTGGATCCCTTCGAGAAGATTACAAGCCTGGAGATCTGGTCATTTTGGATAATTTCATTGACAGGTAAATAGAATGTACAATTTTTGAAAAAACGTTTAGAGATAAACAAGTTCACTAAAATTATAGTTTACATAGTGTTGTTAGAAATGTACTGTCTGTTGAATAATTGACAGACTTACAGTTTGTCGAACATTGTTAAAGATTTTGCCATTTAGTATAAATGATGACCTTAAACCAAAAAACTTATTGAAAGTAATATATATATATATATATATATATATATATATATATATATATATATATATATATATATATATATATATATATATATATATATATATATATATATATATATATATATATATATATATATATATATATATATATATATATATATATATATATATATATATATATATATATATATATATATATATATATATATATATATATATATATATATATATATATATAATAATAATAATAATAATAATAATAATAACTTTATTAATTCCACTCAATGTCAAGTACATTATGGGATCGTCAGAATTCGAAAATTACATGTCATAAATACAAAAATATATATCACAGCTCTACTGTACAAACAAAATACACACAGAACACAAAACATTACAAAACTTGGTTTTACATCAAAATATAAAGATGATAAGATTTACAAGCCTGGCATTTCTGTGTCTTCAAAAAATTGACTCAAGGAGTAGTAGCATTTGTTAACGAAAAAAGATTTCAATTTTTTTATAATTTTATGGTCTACATTTGCATTCGAGAATTCGTGGGTTATTCTATTCAGCTTGTTGTAACACCTTATTCCCACGTATTTTGGGATTTGTTGGCCTATCGTTAATCTGGAAAAAGGTAAGTGATAATCATCCCTAAAACGCGTATTATGTCCGTGGATCTCCCGCCTTTGAGATAAACGGTTTTTGCTATTTAAAGTATGAACTATCAAAGAGTATATGTATAACGAAGGAAAAGACATTATTTTTAGTTGGCGAAAGTAATTCCTGCATGATGTTAGTGGGGAAACTTTTGCCATAATACGTATTATCTTTTTTTGTAGTATGAATACCGATGAGGCATCAAGTGCCTGGCCCCAAAAAATAATTCCGTACGCTATAGTGGCTTGTACTAAACCGAAATATAGTAGTCTTAACACAGTTGGTGATACTGTGTTCCTAATATTTTTCATTAGATAACAGTAAGAGCTAAGTCGCGGCAGAATGTACTCAACGTGAGCGCCCCATGTTAATTTTTGGTCCATATATACCCCAAGAAATTTTGTGCTCGTTATATTCTGAATAGAATTCTCTTCTGTTCTTATCAGCAGACTATAATCTAGAGTTATATTCTTTTGAGCAAACTGTACTATAAAAGATTTATTTTTGTTTAAATTTAAGCCATTTAGAAGGCACCAATCTGACATTAATTCGACAGCATTAGTACCATTTTCTATCAGTTCTAATTTGTTTTTCGCAGTTACAATGACATTGCTATCATCCGCATAAAGTATGGGTTTACCTGCTGTAACTATATGACTTGGTAAGTCGTTAATAAAGACGTTAAATAGTGTGGGGGACAGACATGATCCTTGCGGGGTTCCTGACTGTACCGTTCTACTTTTGGATTTAATTCCACCGATGTCGACCAACTGAGTCCTTCCCCTAAGATAAGAATCTACCCATCTGTGAGCATGCCCATGCACGCCCATCCTAGAAAGCTTCATCAACAACAGATCGTGATCGACAGTATCGAATGCGCGCGACATATCGAAAAAGAGACCCATAACTGTTTGTCTACTGTTGAGAGCCTCGAGAATGTGCTCAATGGCCATGTTTAGTGCTGTTTGAGTTGAATGCTTTATTCTGAACCCATTCTGATATTCAGAGATTAAACCGTATTTTTCTAGGTACTTTGAGAGTCTGTCATTAAAACAGTATTCGAATATCTTTCCAAAATGGCACTGAATTGCTACAGGCCTATAATTTTTGATGTCCTTATTGTCACCTTTGCCCTTATAGATAGGAATGACTCTAGATTCTTTCAAGCCCTCGGGATAAATTCCTTGAGCAAAACTACTATTTATTAGAAAAGAAAGTGGGATTGCTATAATATCAGTCACCTCCAATAGAATCGTGCCGGGTATGTCATCCACTCCGGCAGACCGCTTAGTACAAACCTTACGAATCACTTCCCCCACCTCCTCAGGACATGTGGGAAACAAGAAGAAACTGCTGCCAACCTGGCTCGGTAAGTTTATATTATCAATAATTGGTCCTGGTTGTTCAATCCCGTTCACAAAATAATTATTAAAAATTTCACATATTTTCCTCCGGTCCCCCACACATCGTCCATTTTCGGAGAATGGATCGATGATATCCGTTAAAGAATGTGGGTTGTTATTTTTACCGCGTTTCTTGTTTATAATGTCCCAGGAGGTTTTATTTATATTTTTAGAAGTAACCAATCGATTGTCATTATAAGTGCGTTTTTCGTAATTTAATTTTTGCAAATACAGTTTCTTAAGAGCCAGATACCTATTATTATACGTTTCATTATGAATTCGTTTATTAATAGCAGCCATTTCCCTAACCATTTTTGATAGTTCTCTTGTTTCTTGTGATATCCAGTTATTATTTTTAACTTTATGATCACGACTCTTATAGTATTGTAAAGGAAAAGCGTAGTTGAATATATTGAGAAAAACCTCCAAAAAGGAATTAAAAACAGCATTCACATCCGCGCGCGGATCCATGTCAATGAACCACTCCACCCTATCCATCTCTTGTCGAAATGTGCGGATAGAGCCCTCATGATATTTGCGTTTACGCAGCATAACTGGAGATTGCCTCCCAGTCAATTGCTGTTCCCAGTAGAGTACTTGGTGTGCATGATCTGACAGTTCATTGTCGTATACAGCGGAGGAAACGCTGTCCAAATTAGTGAATATATTATCGATACAACTTTCAGAGTGATAAGTTATACGTGTTGGCACAAATATTGTTTGCTTTATGTTATATTCCAATAATAAGTTAGTCAATGGACCTTTATATTTGTCGGTAGATTGAGGCAGAAGATTCACATTCACGTCACCGCAAATAATGTACCCACTTTCCGAAGCATAAATATAGTCCAGAAAGAGAGACAACTTCTGCAAAAATAAATCTACATCCGCGCTAGGTGATCTGTAAACTGAGCAAATATACAAACTATAGTTTTTATTGTTATACTTTATGCAAGTTACCTCAAAGGTTTTTTCAACGCAAAAACCTTCAACTACAACCCTTGTACAGTCAATAGATTTCTTTGAAATTATACATACCCCTCCTCTAATATGTTGACTTCTAGCAAACGAAGCAACTACTTTATAATTTTCAAAACAGAGAGAATCAATGTTATTATCCTGCCAATGCTCGGTCAGGCAGCATATGTCAATATCATTATTACCCAAAATAATTTCCAGGCTTGTCATCTTATTTACAGAAAGACCTTGAATGTTCAGATTCATTATTTTGAAACGGTTTCCACAACAGTCTTGTTTAAAAAATCATCCGCGTCCTGCAAAATAGGTTCCGTCTCCGGTTGGACTACCTCATAAGTTGAGCCTCGTCGCGGAAAATAATATCGATTTATGAGCGTTCCCTTTGGCCAAATCTTACCCTCCATTATGCTGTCCTTTTTCTCAAATGGGACACAGAGCCGAAAAGATGCCACTTTGTCGCTATTTTTCAAATTTAATTTGGTGCATTTGACTTCACAAATTATATATATATATATATATATATATCTCTTCCCGGCTCACTCGACAGCACTTCGCGAGAAGAGTACTGAATATATGGCTATAAAAATATACTGCCGCCTGCCATTGCGTTTTCGTACTATCTTGGACCATAATGTTTTCAAGAGAAGGATTCATGACTTCATATTACAATGTGAACCTTATACTGTGGAGGAATTCCTTGCCTGCTGTGTTGTTTGATTAATGTTTATCTGTGACATGTTTCAATTTTACTTTTATACTTATCTGTGATTGTGTAAAATGATATTTGAAATTAATAAACTTATTATTATTATTATTATATATATATATATATATATATATATATATATATATATATATATATATATATATATATATAAAATATACATTATGTAGCAGTAATTTTAATTAAATAAGATATTTGTTGATCTGGAATACAACTTATGTTGTTTTTTATGAAGACTCCCCAATTGAAACTCATTTTATCTAATTTTTACCTACAATTGTTGGCGAAAGTAAGATGAGTTTCTACAAAATAGAAAACCCTTCAGTATAATACACTATTACTACTTAATTTGGAAATAACTTTGTTATTTGATATGTGTATTAATTCTTAGCTTCTCATTGTTAGACTTGAGAACTGAAATTTGTGCAGTATATTATGTATATATTATGAAATCCTTCTTTTAGTAATTTTAAGGAACTTCCTATGAATTCAAATTAAAAGATAAGTTAGTAATTCCTTTTGAAAGTTGCAGTTATTAGAGGATTATTTTAGGAATATCATTCTCAAGTGTCTTGAAATTATTCCAATACCCAAATTGTGTAAACTAATTTATTTTCTATGTAGGACTCATGGCAGAAAGCAAACTTTTTATGATGGTTCAGTTCAAGAACTAGAAGGCTTCTGCCACATTCCGATTGAACCACCTTATTGCTCTAAACTGAGAAATATCATCATTAATACAGCGGCTAAACTCAACGTTTTTTGTCATCCTATTGGTACAATAATAGCAGTTGATGGCCCTAGATTTTCCAGTCGAGCTGAAAGTCTTATGTTCCGTCAATGGGGAGCTGATGTTATTTCTATGACTACATGTCCAGAAGTATGAGAACATTTACTATTTACAATTATTTGTCAAATTGACTTCATTAGGGGCTTAGCTTTAGGAAATCAAATACCAAGAGGTATTATTCATTTATTAGGCATATAACAAGTGGATTGGTGAAAGGGGTATTTAATTTGTCAATTGTTTAATTTCGATGTGATTTTCAAATGGATTTTCAATTAGTATATTTTAATTTGAATCAAGGACAAATGGAATACAATATTTGTGGACAGTCTAATGCATCCAATGAATACCACAATTACCTTCTATACGTTTTTGTTCAAGGAAGATATTTGATCAGAAAAAATTTATTTGTCAATTTTATGCTTTCACTTCAGAGTTCAGTTACTATATTGAGTTATCAATTACTATACTGGAGGACTCCTAAGAGATAGTTAATTATATTGTTAATATAAGGTCTATATTTTAATAACTTATTGCTTAATTCATCAAAGTTTAATTAGTAATCTCAGTAAATTGAAATGTTCAATTTTTTTAAACTCTTTGATCAATGGTTTATTTAATAAAGCTTAATATTGATTGAATGTGAGTACTCTGTGAAATTGGGTCATTAAAATGGTACATATATTTGCAACTATTACCTCTATTTGTTTCTATGTAAGTGAAAGATAACCCAATTATGATTCTTTATAGTTGCGTATGACCTACTAGTCTCTAGAAATGAAAGAAACAGTAGCAAATTAATATGTAACACCTGCTTATTAAGATAAATAAATAATTAATTTCAGGTTGTTTTATCAAAAGAAGCTGGGATAAGTTATGCTGGAATTGCCCTTGTCACAGACTATGACTGTTGGAAACCTAATACAGAGAATGTTTCACATGATTTAGTTTTGAAAAACTTTCAGCAGAATGTGGGAAAAATTATCAAATTAATATCTTCATCTATTGAAGAAATGTCCAAGGAAGATTGGACTGATATTATAAAGCAGAATCAGGTAGGTTACATAGAATCAGTAGGACATATAAATAGTTTAAATTTATAATCTATTCCAGGATTTAGTAGAGAAGAGTTTGATGAAATCTACTTGATAAATCCTTTCAAGTAAAATTGGAAAGTCAAACTGAAGAATAGAAGTTATTTTATTAATTTAGTAAAGCAATTATATTCTAATCCAACATTTTGAATTATTTGTTTGTTATTTTTATATAATTTATCCTATGAATGATGCTATTAGTTTTTTAGTATGATATAATAAATCATAGAGTTATTTTAAAATTTGTTTACATAATATTCGTATAGCATCCGTTTTTCCACAACTCTAAAAAAAATTGTTGGATCATAGTAATTCTCAGTTTGAGGATAATCCAATCATTTTCAATTATCTGGTCAATTTCCTTTTTCAATATAATAAAAATAACTATAAAACGTTTCGAATTTTAATATGACTTAAAAAACTTTGAGTGGTAATAAAGGTACAACTTGGTAATTAATAATTAGATAATGCCACACCTTTTCCACTCTTTGAAATTAGCCTATATGATCACTTCATGTAGTAACTATTTTTTAGGAAATGTTCTCTATATTCTCTATTTTATAAATATTAAAAGAAAATAAGACTGGGGCAAGAAGAGATGTGCATGAACCTACGTAAACAATGTATAAAACTTCCTTAAGGAGAAAAACTATGCTTCTTACATTTTAACAGCATTTCCATAAGTTCTGTCACTGACACACATCAGTGTAAAATAATTAATTCTTTCAAAATGACGACTGATATCCAGCCTATATTTGAAAAAAAATTAAGTGAAGGATATATCAATGATGGGAACAATTACAAAGGCATTGCGAACATAATGAGAATCCTTAGTTTTGGAAATTGGTTTGCTAAAGAGGAACCTGGTAGAGTCTGGATGGTAGAGAATTCAAAGCTTCCATTTGAAAGAATTGATGTTGCTGGGCCATTTCCAACTACTAAAGACGGAAATAAATACACAAACTGGTTACCACGGATTACTTTAGCAAATGGCCGGAATTCTATGCGATTCTGAACAAAGGGACTGGGACTGTTGCACACTTACTGGTAAATCAGTTAATATCTCGATACAAACATCCACTGGAATTACGCTAGGATCAATGATGTTTTCAAGGAAGTTATGGAAATATTAAACATGCGAAAGACTAGAGCAACTCTCTGTATCCACAGTCTGGTAGAATGGTGGAAATATTTAATCAATAGGTATAACAATACTTATCGAATATAGTGGCTGATCACCGAAACGACTGGGACAGGCATTTCCCAGTACTGCTTATGGCTTATCGAGGGTCGGTCCAGAATCACAACTGCCATGTGATTTGTTGTTCGGGACTTCCGAAGAAACACCTTTGGAAGTTAACGCATATGTAAATTAACTGAGGCTACGTCTAAGGTATATACGTGAGCACATCTGAGATAATATAAATGACATTACTAATCGAATGAAGACCAGGAATGACTTGAGGGCAAACTCAGGCGGTTTCAAAGAAATTGGTTTTGTCTGGTTGTACAATTCACAGCGGAAGATAAGGTTATCCTCGAAATTGAGCCAGAATTGGGAAGGAGTCTATAAAGTCATAAAGAGGATAAACTATGTTGTCTATCGAATGCAACGCACTCCTAGGATGAAGCAAAGAATTGTATATTTAAATAGACTAACGGAGTTAAGTCAGCTATTTTGAACGGGATTATCAGACTTGAGAGGGGAGCAGTGTTACGAAATTACTGTGGCGTGGGTGGCCGACTCTGTTTTCTGAAAGGTTCAAATATCGATGGTCAAACAGCTCTGTATTCGTGGAATAGAGATTTCGGAATATAACTTGTTTTGGCGCATAGCGGCAGACTGCACTCCCGCACATACACACTACTGCCCTTGAAGTTCGAGGTTATGGACGTGTTGACACTATGAAAGTGAATTTTTTATTAATTTAGTATCTGAGCATCCGTGATTATTCAATTGCAAAATATTAATTATAAAGATGCACGTAGGTATTAAAGAAAATATTTGGAAAGAGATCCGTCAGGAACTCACTAAAGCCAGTAAGTATATTTATTTTTATTTATAAACTCATTACTATTCTGTACAGTTTGCTATACATTTGCCAAGCTTAGGGTTCCCACCCCTCCCGGATTGCCCGGGAGACTCCAGTAATAATGGTGAACCTCCCAGGGTGTAATAATTTCTCTAAAATTTTATGCAACCGTCGCTCTAATGTCGCTTTTTAGTGATTATGATTTTTGTGGTAAAAAACTGTCAAATATTAGAAGATGCTTGAAAGCAAAGTAAATATAAATTTAAAAAAGGCGAGAGCAGCAGATTTCCTTCACTAAGGTATTTTATATAATATATATATATATATATATATATATATATATATATATATATATATATATATATATATATATCAATATATGCCTTCTTTCGATACACTGCAATAATATGCACTTTAAAGGATGAAATACGAGTAATAAATGACTGACATTTTCTTTGCAGCAAAACTGAAAGAAACAACATTTAAATAAAAGAAGAATTAACATGAATACTCTGCTTGAATGGTTTGAAAGTAATGAGTATACTTTTTGAATTTTCCTGGCGTATAACAGCTCTATAAACTACGGTGAGAGTCTGTTTTTTTTATAGAATCTCTTTTCCTGGTTATATAATTGAATATTTTAGTTTTTACCTAGCTATAAAGTCAAGTTCTATTTCATATGTTATGATAAACTGTTATTTTGGTTGTGCAAATGAACATTATTTATTATTTTAATAGTTGGTTGTTACATGAAAGAAAATACAATTATCTAGAATCTCTGGATAATGGCCCAGGTTCAGATTCCGATCAAAGTGGAAGATTTTTCGTTGGAATAGCATTGGACTTCAAAGACCCTACGTTTTCGGTTAGCTGAAAATTGCACATCATCAGTTGGTATAATTTTATATGGAAAAATCCACAAACTTACTGCAGGGAAAATAATTATTCTCAGTAAACTGTAAAGAACAACTCTCTTATGTTCAGACACTTTTTTTCAATATTCAAGTTATGAATCCACACCTTTCTTCTGTCCATCATTTCCTTGTTTCCCAACTTTGTTTGGAATACAACTTGTAATTGTCCAGCTTTCGGAAAGGTATGTAAGCTATATTCGGTTTTTTTTTGCCCAAGATGAACAATAGGATACACAGCAATAGTGATTCATCTCTTCTGAATGTTTGTAAACGATCCTAAACAAAATTAAACACAATTAAAACTCAACAAATTTTCATTTTTTGTCATATGAAAAAAAGGATATTCAATTATTATAGATGGTCACGTGCACGGAGAAATGTCGAAAGTACTTTTGGCATACTGTCGAATAAATGGAAAATATTCCAAAAAGCCATTAATGTAAATAATTACTAATAAAATTTGTACTTCCATATTTCATTTCTTGCCTTATCTTCCTTCTAATCAAAATTCTCGCTGAACAAACATTAAATATTTGACCATGCTGCTCTCTTCTTCGTTCGATAGTGGTAATTTTCATCATTCACATTCCATATTACCGGGTATTTTTTGATTTCTTCAATGAAGAACTCGATGTCCAATTCCCTATCAAACATTGTCTGAACTCATGTGAACGCCCTATGTGTGGTGCACTGCTCAATATACAGTAGAGTACGCATTTACCGCAGGTACGTCTGCGGTCCACATGCGGCGTAGACGAAAGTGCCAGGAAAAAACGACCGCGAGATAGCCGTTGAGGCGCCGGAACGGGACGGCGGCATGTATGCATTCTCCCATCGACCGTAGGTACGCTTGCGGTCCTCATGCAACCTAGAGGAAAGTGCAAGGGAAAAAACTACCGCGAGATGGCCGTTGCGGCGCCGCAACGGGACTGCGAAATGTGTGCATTCTCCCATCTGATACTTTGTACCACAGACCGCAAGTGCGGCCCCGTAACGGGACAGCAACTTCAAAAGTCGGATGTGTAGATACACCGGGCCCGGTGAACACATTCTATTTTTCAAGTTGCCGGGTCGGATTAATCTGGTGCACACATGTTGCGGGGCCGGAATGAACTCATCCGTGAATTTTTTAATTTCCTCAATGAAAAACTCAATGTCCAATTCCCTATCCGCCATTTTCCGAAATCACGTGAATACAATATACAATAGACTACTAAAAGACCGCAGGTACGTTTGCAGTCCTGATGCGGCCTAAAAGAAAGTGTTAGGAAAAAACGACCGCGATATTGCCGCTGTGGCGCCGCAACGGGACGGCGGTATATGTGCATTCTCCCATCTGATACTTTGTACCTCAGACCGCAAGTGCGGCCCCTCAACTTAAAAAATCTGATGTGTACACCGGGCCTTAATGTTTCCCAAAGTTCTGCTTGGAGAACCTTAAAAACCTAATTCTTACATCTATCTCATAAACAAAAAGTACATAATTTGCATCCAGCAGATCACATGCAGAGACTCGCCTTTTATGAATGGCTTCTTCAGCAGCATGAACAAAATCAAAATTTCTTTAGAGAAACTCTTTGGTCGGACGAAGCTACTTTTAAGCCGGCCGCACATTTACTACAATCGGTTCCGATTATCTGAAACGATGGTGGGATCAGGGCATCTGACGCTCAAATACCTATACTTTTATACGATCATATCGCTCACCTACTATCCGATATCGGATCGGATGCACGAGCAGTGCGCCCAGTCAATAAAGGTTTTGATGGGAAAAAATTTAGCGTAAAGCTGAATTTTTTCCCATTGATAAACCACTACCAGAGGATCATTTTCACAAAATTCCCCTAAAATCCCCTTGGAGCTTCACCCCCTACACCCTCTCAAAGAATGAAAATGTCAATAACTGCGGAAAGCCCTAAATCTACGATACTAATGATCGGATCAACTTTAATGTTTTTTGTTTTGTTTGTTATAATATGAGCTACAATAATGGTGCTCTTCATTTTAAAGTTAAACCTGATAGTTTTTTCATAAATGAATGTGAATGCGCAACAAAAACAATTTTTTAATTCTGACACTTTATATTTTTACGTATAGGCTTTTTGGATATCATATTACAGGAAAAAACCTTAAATGAAAATTGTAGATTATTCAATCGTGGCGTGTAGGTTTGCATATTCCCGTGCGGGCTGCCACAGTAGAGGGGAGAATGCAGCAATTTTCAGCAGCGATTACGGGCGGCTGACTATTTCGTTGATATGTCGTAGTGTATTAAAATATACGAAATATGAAGTCATCTATTGCTTATGCCAATTTTAGTTCGGGGGCAAGGAATTCCCTATTTTATTTGATTTACATTCCATTATCTATCACCTATAAGTCTGCCGTGTGTGGCAAAACCGGCAAAAATTTGATTTCAGTTTGCTGGGACAGTCGCAGACAAACAAAATTCGGTTGAAGAGCTGTTGGTAATTAAGGACCACTTCTTTTGACCTGAATTTAACTGTTTTTTGTTGGGCTTGTGTTTCTACCATGTCTTCTCTGCAAAGTTCCTCCCTTTGATTTTATAACTTTCTTTGAGACCTATTTCAAAAGCGTGGTCACAATTTATCGACTCGTCACATACAAATCCAGAAGATAGTGAGACAAGTCCACCAGATAGTTTGTTAGGGATTGTGTTCTTTTAGCCAAGTGGTAAATTTCTGTAGGTCACGGAGATCAATTTGTTTTTCGTAGTTTAGCATGTTGCTCATTAAAATGAATTGAAGTTCCAAGGTAATCTTCAACGGCTTCATGTACTTTGAGGAAGTATGGTGTTCCGAGGACCCATTTTGAAAGAGTGCTGCCTGTGATGCCTCGCCCGTGTATGAGACCACCAACAGATTTCAGTGGTCGCATGAGATCTTACTCTATACACATGTCTGTCCACGCTCCAGACCAATAAGTATTTAATATTGTAAGCCTCTTGGATATCTGAAAAGCCTTTCATTATATCCTGAAGTTCTTCTATAGTGCATTGACACTCATCACTGTTTTCTATATACCTACTCGCAAAGCTTATCAAAAGCTTCACCTAGCGTGGAATTCGGCCTTTCTACCGTATGTTTATGTGGTGTAGTTTTTATAAATTCTCTATAACAATTTCTGTGTTAACTGGCTTCAGGTGCGATAAGGTCTGTAACATTAAGAAGCTTACATTTGACTCTTTTCCTCAATTATCATCTCGTTCATCACATTTTTAAGTATGTTTTCTCTTATTTCTGAAGTAGACACAAGATGGACAGGTTTTCGGCGATGATATGGAGATTTAGAGTAAACCATAGGTTGTTTTCCACAAAAAAACATTTTTGAAATCGAAGGTTTCTTTTGAACTTCCCAGAACAAAAGAAGTGGAAATCTCAGGTTTTTTTTATTACAGCAGCTCGAATACTGGTTGGACGAGTGTACTTTTGCCTGCATGATTTATGGACCGTAATTTTCATTTTTCCAGTAATCTTTTCATAAAGTCCATCATTCAATAGTGAACTCGCTTCCTTAGTAGATTTCAGTCCCTTCTCGGCAACAACTGTAAATAAAGAAAATCACACTTTCCTGCAACAGACTTAAGTTTACTATCAAGGTCGGTTGGGTAACTAGAAAGGAAAGTGTTGCTATCGATACAATGATCCATGCCCGCCTTTTTGCCAGTTTCCCGCCGCCTGTCTAGTCGGCCGACCAGAATCGCAGCAGAGGTGTGTTGCTGCCTCCCCCTCTACTGCACCACGACACACGTAAAGAAACAGACCATCACATAGTTAAATTTCAATATTCTACAAATTTCATTTACGTTTTTTTTTCTGTAATATGACATCCAAAAAATCTATACGCAAAAATATAAAGTGTAAGAGTTAAAAACTTGTTTTTGTCGCTCGTTTACATTAATTTATAAAAAACTATTAGGTTTAACGTAAAAATGAAGACAACCATTATTGTAGCTCATGTTATACAAAATATAACGAAAAAAAATTCAACTTGATCCGATTATTACTATCGTAGATTTAGGGCTTTCCGCAGTTATTGTAATTTTCATTCTTTGAGAGGGGGTAGGGAGTGAAGCTCCAGTGAAGATCGATGGGGAAAAATTCAGCTTTACGCTAATTTTTTTCCAGGTTTCATGTTTTCGGGTCTTCGTTGACTGGGCTAGTCCTACCAATCGGACCGATTAAAAGTCTGATCCGACTACCGGGAGGCAAGCCGTGCATTTTTTCTGCATAGTCTACCGCAAACATACGATTATTTCTGTCAGTTTTTGACAGGGAGTATAGAAAATGAATTGTGAAACCATGTGCGATACTAAAAATTTGATTACCACGGTCGAAAAATATACCTGCTTGTGACATTCAAATAAAATCGGACGTATTTTGTGCTAGTGGTCCGATTTGAAATCGTTTCATACAATCGGATCCGATTGTAGTAAATATGCGGCCGGCCTTAAGGCTCATTTAGACATGCCAGTATACTCGACCGAGTACCCTACTAGCATCTCAACTTTTTCGTGCTAGTAAAGAGTCGAGTTTTGAAAGCACCAGCATACTGGCAAATGTAAACAACTACTAGCACGTTTCATGTTTAGGTTTCGTGTATTTTTTGAGTATTGTGATAAAATAAAAATTAGTACACAACACAAGTGGAGTGGAAAAGAAACTATTAATTTTATTGAACTACACATAAACGAGGAATGTTTGCGGGATATGAAAAGTAATGAATATAAAAATGAACATAAGCGAGAAACTCTATCTTTTAGATTAAGGAATTCTGCCAAAGTTCACAACCGAAGCTCAGCTTCAAGATGTTAAAAATAAAATAAAAATATTAGATCGACTTATCAGGAATTTAAAAATATTAAAGATTCAATGGGCTTCTACAATGCAGCAGACGGCATTTCTCATGTCGGTATCTTGCCGCTGAATATCGTTTGATACTTTCAAAAGTAACTCATCTACTCCCATTCAAAGATGATTGCTGTGAACAGAAATATTTTCAGCTCTAAGTTCCTGCCTGCAGAAGGGTGCTAGATGCTCCCAGAGACGAATGGCGTGCGATCTAATTTCTGACCCATACTCTATTTCTTCTACAATTTGGCTTCTTTTTACCGATACATATTCTATTTATACAATACTGAATAACCTGATTACTCATTTTACATATTTGTGTTCAAATCAATACTTTTTCTGGAATCTGAGATCGATCTAGGACGCTAAATTAAAGAATCAAGTATTCCCGACACGAAACTAGCATGTAAAAAGGCATGCCTGAGTACTAGCATGTGTAAATACGAAACTTCTGCTAGTGATGCGTGCGCATTTCACTCGACCGAGTACCTACACTGGCATGTCTAAATGAGCATTTAAGCTTGATGCTGGGCTGGATTTATAGTTTGACAGACTGTAAGCGTAGACGCAACGCAATAATATCAACTATAGAAATTATGAACTCTTGTTTATAAATGAACGTAAACGCATGACGTAACGTAAGTGAAACGGATTGGAACGGAAGAGTTGACCAACATTTTTTTTACAGTGCGTTCCTAACGTTCGGCCAATCAAAAGAAAGAATTCTGTGTGACGTCAGCCCACTGTCAGATGTCACTTGTCCCGCCTTCAGTTTAGCGAAGTTCTTTGTTTTTCATTCTTGTTCATTGCTCATCAGCTACATGATAATCTTCAGGAACTAACAGACGATGAGGACTTTGCTGAAATAGTAGAAATATTAAATAATGCTGGAAGACAACCAAAGAAATATAGAGATAGAATGAACCATTTTGTTGTATGGAAGAAGCTGCAGTTAATTTTGTTGATAATGTAAATTTTCAACCTCACAAGAATGCTAACAATATTCATAATATCAACAATGTTGTGAGGCATCAATTAATAAATTACTTCAGAGAATTGTAAAAATAAATTGTTTCTTTATTTAAGAAATATATGTTAGTGTCCTATGTAAGCTTCTTCTAATGATTACATAATGATGGGCATAAAAATTTGAATCCCATATCATAGTCTTGAAAAATCTTTTTTGTAGTAGGTACTTTTATTTCATTTAGTATTAAAATATAACTTTTTTACTAACAAAACAACTTATTATGTAACACAATAAATTAACATTGTTCATTTTCAATTCTTTTTAATTTTTACAGCATATTGGTAAAACATAATAAGCGATACGCCCCCTACCGGTGTCGAATATTACTAACGCATAGGTCATAGATTGATTTGTTTACATCCAGCAGGGGCCGTATGCTCCCGTGTTTCATTTTCCGTTCGTCGTGCGCATGACGTCACTCACGACCTTATTTGTATTGCTGAGATAGCAGTTTTGTATGTTTTTCTCTATTTACGCGTTTATTTAATTAGTTACAAAAAAAACTGTAGAGAAAAAGTATGTTCTAAATGATCTGTCCTATCCCCTAAAGACATAAAAGTTTTGAAATTTGTGATAATTATCACTCAAAACTCTTATTTTTTACTGTGAAATTTCTCTTCGAAGTATTAAAACGCGATTTTCATTAAAACGGTGCAAGATAGAGTAAACTGGGAAAGGAATTAAATTTACTACAACATTAGTCTAGGAGGGGAATGCGAGATTAAATAAAGACGCGAAAACATTTTATAAAAAGTGGACTTTTATTTATGGTTTTTACACAGGCATATTTTTCCATTTAAATAGTTTCGAAACTATTTAAATGGAGTCACATTTTCGAATAGCGCGGGTTCGGTGAATTAGGGCATGGTAAAACATCGCTGCGGATAACTGTTAAATAAAACTAAAATACCGCTTGACGTAAAACCAATAACGCAGGGACGTTAATAACGTTCAAATGCACTATTCGTTTTACCGATATCTCTCTTTTAACGTTCACAGGCGCTAATCGTTTTACCGATACAGTCTCCAGTATCAATCAAGACTCAAGAGGACCACAGAACAATATTAATATTTCTATAATAGGTAGATTCAGGTTGGGAGCTCATTGATAAATCGATTGTATGGGGAAAACATAATAAGCGATACGCCCCCTACCGGTGTCGAATATTACTAGAGCATGGGAGATAGATTGCTTTGTTTACATCTGTTTACGTGTATTTTATATGAGAAGTTGTTGAGTTTTAATTGTATTTTGGATCGTTTACAAACGTTCAGAAGAGATGAATCACTATTGTAGTGTATTCTATTGTTCATATTGGGCAAAAAAAACCGAATATAGCATACATACCTTTCCGAAAGCTGGACAATTCAGTTGCATTCCAAACAAAGTTGGGAAACTTTGAAGATTGAAAAAAAATGTCTGAACATAAGAGAGTTGTTCTTTACAGTTTACTGAGAATAATTATTTTCCCTGCAGTAAGTTTGTGGATTTTTCCATATAGAATTATACCAACTAATGATGTGCAATTTTCAGCTAACCGAAAACGTAGAGTTTTTGAAGTCCAATGCTATTCCAACGAAAAATGTTCCACTTTTATCGGAATCTGAACCTGGGTCATCATCCAGAGATTCTAGATTATTGTATTTTCTTTCATGTAACAGAGATACTATTAAAATAATAATAACAAATGATGTTTATTTGCACAACCAAAATAACAGTATATCATAACATCAAGAATATGAAATAAATCTGGACTCTATAGCTAGGTAAAACTAAAATATTCAATTATATAATCAGGAAAACAGAGATTCTATCAAAAAAACCAGACTCTCGAGAAGTCCACCGTACTTTTAGGATAGCTGTTATACGTCTGGAAAATTCAAAAAATATAATAACTTATTACGTTCAAACCATTCAAGCAGAGTATTCATATTAATTCTTCTTTTATTTCATGTTGTTTCTTTCAGTTTAGCTGGTAAGTACTTAGTTTTGTCCATTATACTCAAAAATTCTTCAGTTCGTAATGAAAGTAGACATGCTAGGGATGTTTTCTTGAAACCTTCGAAGGTTTTTTTATTTTTTAAATAAATAGGTGTTCTATCATACAGCCTCTTCATGAGGTATACATAGTTCCTTCAACCAATTAATTTATTCGTCCTCTACTTTATTTTATTATTGATTTTCATGTTCAATGATAAAAACTCGGTGTAAATTTCAACTTGATGTAGGTAGGTTATCTACTGTTGAACAGAGATAAAATTGTCCTCAATCCAAACACAATATATCACAGGAAAATACAAAGTCCAAAAAAAACACAAATTACGACGATAAACGTTCGAAAACTCAAAACGAAATGAACGTAAATACCATTACAACCAATGTAAACAAACAGCTAATCTCCCATGCTCTAGTACCGATATTAGCCGTTCCGGCGCTACGATCTTAATTTCGGACGCCTATCAAATAGTGTTTTATTTTTCATGTTTTTTAACTAGACTTTATGATATTTTGCAGTGTAAGTGAGCTAGATGCATTATACAATAAAATCGAAATTGAATTTGTTTCCATTGATAAGTTTTTTTATTTCTCTCTTGAAAATGAATTTACTTTCGATATTTTCTAGTTCAAGTGACATTGAGTTATATAATTTTATTTGTTGGTATTTATTTTTGGTTCTGTTTTTGTGTGCATGTATAGTAACGACTGGTAGATACATAGTTTTTCAAATTGAATATATCAGCTTCTTTATATAGTAAAGTTGTAGAAAAAAGTCTGGTTTTTTCATTTATGAGGCTATTTTGTGTGACTTGTTGATTTTTTTGTGCATTTTTGCTGAGTCCTCCCCAGATTATATTGCAATATCTCAAGAGCGATTCTGCCAATGAATTATAAATCCACAGCATAGCTCTACGGTTCAGAATATCTTGTAGTACATAAAATTTGTGCATCAGTTGTCTGAGTTTCTTTGTAATGTAAGTTACGTATTCGTCCCATCTCAGAAATTGATCAACTATGATACCTAAATATTTGATTTTCTCAGTTCTCTCTCACAATGTAGGGGTTGACATGTGCGTTCATGAATTTATAGTTGATTTCTCTTAGGTTGATCCACGCTATTTAAGCTGAAAGTGATGAATTTACTCTCTTGAAAGTTGAGACTGAGCAGACTGTGATTTAGCCATATATACATAGGTTAAATTCTTCTCAGCTCTTCTATACAGTCCATCCCAAGAGTCATCACTGAAAACAATTACCGTATCATCTGCATAAGAGACTATGTGGCCTTGAAATTCATACAGATTGCCGATTTCATTAATATAAACTATAAGAATAGTATAGGTACCACCAAAGTTTCCTGTGGTATACCGCAATTTATCTTGAGTGGATTACTCAAAGTATTTTCGACTTTGACTCTCGGTATTCTATCTGTTAAATATGCTTGTAACAGTCTCAATGCAGGACCTCTTATACCAGCCCAATTGAGTCTATCTAATAACATATTGTGAGGAACAGTATCAAAAACTTTGGCCAAATCAAGAAACACCATGCATTTTCTTGACCTGTCCAAATCTACCACTATCTCCTGAAAAGGAAACATCGCACCAACGTCTTTATATGATACGCATCGCGCCAGCCCCCGCTCGATCCGATGGCTACGTTGCCATTCTGACATTTCCTCCGATCCGCCTCTCGCGCGCCCCCGCTCGGCCGCGGACCCTACAAGTGACCATCCGATGCACTTCGTGGTCGGCTTTTCGGGCGGAAGGGCTCTTTTATTTCTTCCGCGACCGATCCCGCTAATCGTCCGATCCACCTCTCGGCCGCGGAGCCAAGTGTCTGTCCGATGCTCTTCGTGGAAGGCTTTTCGGGGCGGAAGCATTTTCCGTACTACTATGTTTTTAAAATCCAAATTGTCTATCTGTCAGTACGTTCTGAATTCCGAAAAAGTGCACTAGTCTATTTTTAACACATTCTTCAAAAATTACATATCAAAGATATAGGTCTGTAATTGCAAGTATTTTTATAATCTCCTGCCTTGTGTATAGATCATTTTAGGATGACGTCACAACAGATCCGCCATATTGCTTGGTAGGCAAACAAAACATTTCGGCCTATGTTGACAGTGTAAAAGTCGTTACGGAGTTTTCAATATATTATTAAAATGCCACAGCTTTGTTATGTTGTTAGGTGTTCAATGAGATCGGAAAGAGATCAGGTTCGATTCTTCAGGATTTCCACCGCGCTCAACCCGTGGAGACTATTTAAATGCCTTGTCAAAACAACGACATGACTTATGGGTTAGTGCTTTAAAAAGGTGTCATCTGAGCGAAAGTATGCTGAGAAATGCTGAAATTTGTTCAAGACGTTTCCTATTGGGTGAGTATTTTGATTATAATTGAGATTGGTTCCATGATTTTTCAAAATAATAACCTAAAAAAAGGTACAAAAACAAAACCAACAACGTCTTGAGATAAGACGTTGTTGACAAAACTCGGTACAAAAAGAACAACAAAACAATGTTGCTAAAAGCTAAATGAAAGTAATGCTTTTATATATTTAGGACAACCAGCCCCACTAGAGGATTAAAATAACCCAGATTGAGTATCCACTCAAAATATGGGATATATAGTTGGTGAAAAAAAGATGTACAGTTCCTGAATCGACACGAAAGAAGTACAGTGAGGTCAGATAAACGATTCAAAAAGGTTAGTTAGTAGTTCTTTATGTTCATGATCAAGTAACCCTTATTCTTGTTTCAGGATTTATCACAATAAGCGTGCCAAAGATTGTAATAGTTAATCAATTGTTTACAGTAAGGTGACTTCTAATTTATGATCACGTATTTTCTTGGAGATAATAAAGCTATTTAAAAAAAAAGATATTGCTTATTTTCAACCCTTTGTAATGTTGTTGACAAATTAAAAACAGTTATTGTAAAATTATTTATTCATTTTTGACAACAAACTAAATGATTTAATCAAGTCAATGGATTTCGTAGAAGGCACAGGCCACTGTGCAAGCCTTTGTGTGCAGGAAACAGATTCATTTTCGTTTTCAGCTGGACGAGCTTGTAAATAAAACAACAATGCTGCCACATGACTACAAACTTTCCCCAAACCTGCCATACATGTGCAATGTCCACTGGAAACAGCCCCATGTGATAACGGGAATAACCAAACCTTGAGGCGTTTTCCCTTGCTTTTCGAGAGAAAGTCTAATCTGTAACAATAAGAAAGTTATTGATAAAAAATATAATAGCGCTATATAACAACTAGAAATAATAAAATTGTCTGATATGCCTACCTTTCCAACAACAATGTAGGCATTATCATTCGTTTGTCGAGCCAAAACATCTTGGACATACCCAGACTCATAATATTGCTTTAAGCTGCTGTCCAGTGTAGAAGCTGTGAGTAAGGATTAGATAATTTACCAAATCCAACAAAGAAACTGAAGGTATTACCTCCAGATCCTTGGAAAACTCACTTTCTCCAAGTGAATATGGGTCTATATCGTCTATTATCTCCAATTTCTTGTCGTAGCGGGCTTTCACATCACCGGTAAGAGTTGAATAATATTCACTACGAGAAATAACTCAAGTATTTGTTGAATTTTCACTCTAAAAACACTACTAAATTTAAAAAAAAACCTACAAATGCATCTATCAATAACGAGGATCAAAGGACAAAACAAAGTTTGTTTGCCCACCAGTGAAAATGGCGGACCTGTCAAAGTCACGTGACCTAAAATGGTCTAACATTGGCTCGGAATTAGTGAATTACACCGCTTGTAAATGTTGCGACGCGTAAATGTTAGGTTTTTCAGGAACGCAATGCTCTAGGGCAGGGATCTCCAAACTTTCCAGCTTTAGGGCCATTACTTCACTAAGTTCCGAGGGCCAAAACCATATTATCATTGTTGTCGGTGGTAAAAAGTGAAATAGTCCACTGATGAAAAAAAAGTACGCAACGTTTAAAAAAGGCTGCAAATCGGACTAAAGTCCGCAAAACGGCAACACTGCATATTATTAATTTTCCTGTTATTATCTGTAATTTCTAGATTAGTCGTAGAGTACGAGCCATGAGGAGTAACGTGACAAGACATCTGGTGGACACAAGCGGAAATAGGTAGTACCTTCTATCGCTAACAGATGGCGCTAATAGCACGTGCAGAATAATCTCGTTGGTTCGAGAGACCTCTGGTGTCTTCCACTGACTTCTAGATGGCAGTAATTGGAATATATAAGAAGGCTAGTGGAGAACCACAAGTCAGTTCCTATGACACTGTTGTGAAATAAAATAGTGCGTACCTCCTTAAAACGTGCTTGTGCGTGTTTAAGTTTAAGACATCTTTGTAACAGTATTTTGATTTGAATTGTTGCTTTTGTGCGTGATTTAGTAGTAAGGAAAAGAAGCGAAAAATTGATAGTGAATGCAGAAAATTCAAAGATCAGTGGAACATTCAGTATTTCGTAATTGAGTCCAGTAACAAGGCGCTATGTTTGATATGCAATGATAGCATAGCCGTCCAGAAGGAATATAACATTCATTATTCATTATGAAACAAAACATTTTCAAAATTACTCAAAATATACAGGAAGTTTGCAGACAGAAATATTCGAAGCTATGAAACGCGGATTGAAATCGCAGCAATCTTCATTTACAAAACTCAAAACTTAACAAGAGGCTGCAACTCGTGCCAGCTTTCGTGTGGCTCTTGAAATTGCAAAACGTGGAAACCATTCACCGATGGAGAAATGATCAAAGAATGCATAATTGCAGTAGTCGAAGAAATGTGCCCTGAAAAGGTAAATTTATTAAAAACTGTCAGTATGTCAGCAAATACTGTGGCTCGTGGTTTTCTTCGGCCTTGGATGAGTCAACGGATGTGTCAGATACTGCTCAGGTGTTGATTTATATTCGAGGAGTAGATAAAAGCTATGAAGAGCATGAAGAACTTCTTGATATGTATAGTATTCATGGCAAAACTACTGGTACAGATATTTTTAAAGGAGTTGAAATGGCCATTAATCAAAAGAACCTTCGATGGAAAAACTTGAAATGTATTACAACTGATGGAGGCAAAAACATGAGAGGGAAAGATAAAGGAGTGATCGCTCTTCTGTCAAAGGCTGTAGAAAATGACGGTGGTTCAAAACCATTAGTCTTACATTGTATCATTCATCAACAGTCTTTGTGCGGAAAATGTTTGGATATGTCTGAAGTTCTGAAACCAGTCATATCAACTGTTAATTTTATCAGATCTTTTGGGCTGAATCACCGACAATTCCGACAATTTATTGAAGAGATTGGAGAAAATGACTCACCTTATCATACTGCTGTACGTTGGCTTAGTTGTGGGAAAGTCCTTCAGCGCTTTTTTGAACTTCGAGCAGTGATCGAAATTTTTTTGAATGAAAAGCATCGCCCTCTTACTGAATCACAAAACAACGCATAGCTGTGGAAGTTAGCATTCTATGTTGATTTGACAAAACATGTGAACGAACTGAATTTGAGATTGCAAAGAGAAAACCAGCATCTTCCTGATTTATACACTAATATCAAATAATTCCGGAAGAAATTGATACTGTTTCAATCACAACTACGAAGTAAATGTTTTTCACATTTTAAAACGTGAAATATTCAGCCACACCAGTGAGACTGAGTTTCCTATCGATTTTGCAATCGAAACTTTGAGTGCTTTGAAAATAAATTTTGATACTCGTTTCTCGGACTTTGATTCCATTGCGAATCAAATGAAGATTTTTCAGAATCCTTTTGATACTGACATTGAAACCCTAGCCCCGGAACTTCAAATGGAAATGATTGATCTACAGTGCAGTGATATAATTAAGAACAAATATCAAAACTCATCTTTGTTGAAATTTTATAAGAGTCTTCCACTGACACAATTTGATAATTTGCATAAATTTGCTCGTGGGCTGTTTTCTGTTTTTGGTACTACTTATTTGTGTGAGAAGACCTTCTCCAAAATGAAGTACACAAAAAATGTTTACAGATCTGAATTAACTGATGAGCATCTTAAATCTCTTTTAATAATTGATACAAGTAAAATTAGTCCACAACTACAAACTATTGTTAGTGGAAAATCTCAATTACATAAATCTCATTAGTATTTCATATGCCATTATGCTTGTTATAAGTTATGTTTTTATTTAAAAGGTATAAAATGTTAGTTGGATTCATTTCAATAATTTGTTACTTATTATATACTGAAGTTAAATTTTCTGCATATTATACATGTTTTTACTCATTACAATTCTGTGTTTCTTCATCCAACTTATCACAAAAACAATAACAATAAGCCTACAACAATGTTATGAGTAGTTAGCCCGTAGATGTCATATTAATAATTATTCAACATAAAATTAGAATACTTCACTAAACTAAATTTAATTTGCTATAAAAAATATGTTCTCTAAAAGGAGTTTTCTCCGCGGGCCGGACAAAATCTGTCCGCGGGCAGGATGTGGCCCTCGGGCCGTAGTTTGGAGACCCCTCCCCTGCTCTAGGGAGTCATAGAAAATTATGATTTTTGTCATTGTAAGAATAAGAATCAATAATCTCAAAAAATAAACAATCTGGGTAATAATACTAAATTACTAATTCACTGTTTTCTTTATTATTTGTTAGATCATTTCATGGAATAAGATGTAAAAGCTGCTATTAGAAATTATTTGTAACACATTCATCATGGGGACTAGGAGCCACCAGGGACTTTTTGTGCCCAGAAATGACAACTCCAGTCTCAATTTTGAATGATATAAATCATATGAATGGCACGTCTTGTCTTCCACTCAATCGAAAATTGTAGAGCAATATAGCTAGTATAATGGTAAGTTTTAATTGAGATTTTTTTTCGTGACTATGCATTTCTTATGTTTTTGCAGTCCAAGGTATTGCTAAAACATGTAAAGAGAAAGAACCTTAAATTCTCTACTAATTCAAAAAAATCCAAAATATCTACAGAAAAAAAGGATTTCACTGATTTAAATTCTAAACCACAAAGCCCCCATATTGAAAATGATAAGTCTTCTGAAAAACCATTAGAAAAATTAATTGAAAAAAGATTATCATTGGCATCACCTTCAGATAGAGTCTCAGTTGAAGAGAAAATTTCAGATGAAAAAATAATTTCTTTAGAAAATGAGAAATCTCCAGAAGTTGAAGAAGAAAAACAAGATTTTTCCGATCAATTAGAACAGCGACCCTTCTTTGATGATGATGATAAGCTCATTGAACAAACAAATCACATTATAATTCCTTCTTATTCAACATGGTTTGATTATGATTCTGTTAGTGAGTTGGAGAAAAGAAGCTTGCCAGAATTTTTCAATGGCTGTAATAAATCTAAAACTCCTGAAGTTTATGTTGCATATAGGTAAGTAATTGGCATTTCATAAATTTGTAATCTTCAATCTGATAAATCTTATAGGAATTTTATGGTGGATACTTATCGGTTAAATCCTACCGAATATCTTACTAGTACTGCCTGTAGAAGAACTCTTGCAGGTGATGTATGTGCAATTATGCGGATACATGCATTTTTAGAGCAATGGGGTCTTATCAACTATCAGCTGGAATGTAATAGTAAACCCTCTGAAATGGCACCTCCACCTACCTCACATTTTCAGGTTCTAACAGACTCTCCATTAGGTATACAAAATGTTCCCCAATTTAAAATGCTTCAGAACGATCAAGGGAAACAAATATTAGATTTAGATTGTCATGTTGAAGAAAAAATTGTACATTTTGGGCAGTTTGGATTAAAGCTTGATCAATATTCAGATAAAATAAGAAAACGTACTAAGGCAGTACATGATGCCATGAGATGTTGGACTGAACAGGAGACATTGTTACTTTTAGAAGCTGTAGAGATGTTCAAGGATGATTGGAATAAAGTTGCTGAACATGTTGGTTCAAGAACACAGGATGAATGTATATTACATTTTCTACGACTTCCAATAGAAGACCAGTTTTTAGATAAACTACCAGCAGGTCTGTTTAGTTTTCAACCAATACCATTTAGTAAGCAAGGAAATCCAGTTGTTTCTATAATTGCATTCTTAGCTTCAATTGTGGATTCTAAAGTTGTAACTGTTGCAACAGAAAGTGCACTGAGTTTATATAATAAAATGAAGGAAGAAGAAGTACCTCATCATATTATAGATGAACATATAAGAAGAATTAGAGAATCAAAAATTGAAGGGACATTTGATCCAACCTTTCGATTGGAAGAAACTGGTATTTATGGAACAGATAAATGTGATAAGGACTTTGATCATAATACTTTAGAAAAGGTGAAGATTCCTAAACATAATGACATGATACTAGACACTAATGTTCAAAAAGAAATTGAAGATACAGCCATTCATGCTTTAGTTACTGCAGCAGTTAAGGCTAAAAAGTTGGCTGAAGGTGAAGAGCAAAAAATGAGATGTTTAATACAGCTTCTTATTGAAACACAAATGAAAAAATTTGAAATTAAGTTGCAACAATTCAGAGGGCTTGAACTGATGCTTGTTAAAGAAAAAGAAATATTAGAGTACCAGAAACAGCAGTTAATTAATGAACGACAGAGCTTTCATCTGGAGCAACTTGAAGTTGCTGAACAGAGAGCAAAACACCAGGCTCAACTGAAGCTTCATCAATCCGAATAAAGTTTTTTTTTTGCAAAGTTGCATGAGCTGTGCTGATTATGTGAAAATAGCTATTGAATATATTGTGCCAAAAAAGAACTGAATTAAAAATTATTAGAAGTTCTTGTTTGGACTGATCTCACTATGCATACGTAGATCTAGGTTATTTATTTATGTTCTCATCAGTTTGTATAACATTCAATCAAGGATGCAATTCTTGTCCACGTTAAAACTGTAGCTTTTTAAATTTCCCATTTCATATTAACCATGCAATCTTTAAAGTTTGAAATTTCTGTAGATGTCAATGTGATATATTTTATCATTCAAGTGATAGTTTTCATATCCACTTGAACTTTGAGTCAACATTCCATAAAAAATCTTGTTAAATTGTCATTATGTTTTATGCTGTAAACTATGTTTTTTCTTTGTAAACATAAGTTATTGTATCATTTTCAATTAAAAATGATTCTTAACTTACATAGTGTAAAGTTTGTAGATGTCTGGAAATGTTTACTTTTTACTTTGAAGTTATTTTTATTTCTGATTGAATAAAAGATAATATAATTTAGTAAAATTTATTTTTTCCCTTAATCTTAAAAAAATAATTGCCTTCGAACAGTTTCATTCTTGTACAAAAAAAAAGGAAAATATTTTGACGGTTTGTGTCACATTATCAAAATATTTTGCTTATATACAATAATATTCACAGCGTATTATATACATTATAGAATTAGTAGGTTTGGTTGAATACAATTAGAAATTTCATAGACATTAAAATATAAATAGTCCCATGAGTGATTTTAATTTCACCTTAATTTAAACTACTTTACAAGTCTTGCGATGAGGATTTTCTTCTTACATATTTATTGAAATAGTCAGGTCTCCAACATTTACATGATCCAGGTATAAGGAACCAATCATAATACAGTCTCACCTGAAAGCAACCCAAGGCATCAATTCCATCACAGTGTGTCGGTCTGGCTGTCGTGGTGTGTTCTGCAGGAGTGGCTTGAAGCCCAGCTCTTTTGTGAAGATATTGTTGGTAATTCTATGATTTAAAAACTTTTTATTAATTATTAAAATTGATAAATCGAGAATTGAATTTTAGTAGTTATATATTATTTCTATTTTCAACAGTCCATCACACAATGACTATCAAGGTTGATTTTGAAAATCTAGTTTCTAAATTGATAATTCAATAACACCGTCTAAGCTGAAAAATTAATTTCAGTGGATTTATTATTTTATTCATTTAATCCATGAGGAGAAGATTAGCTTAGAATTTATTGATATGGAGGATCAGTGAGTGAAGAAGTAATTCATATTATTGATTATAATTGTTGGATTTGTTGAATAAATGTCCTAGCATTCACATCGTGTTCTGTTGTCATGAATATTTCACATTTATATATATATATATATATATATATATATATATATATATATATATATATATATATATATATATATATATATATATATATATATATATATATATATATATATATATATATATATATATTTATATATATTTATATATATTTTTATATATATATATATATATATATATATATATATATATATATATATATATATATATATATATATATATTATATATTTTCCTTTTGATTTGTTTTCTTGGGTAATTAAGTCTATTTATAACTGATGGTATATCTATATTTACATCCACAAAAATATATTTAACGTTTCAGCAATCACTGTTGCCTTCATCAGAAATTTCTTTTGTTGTCATCCATAGCTAAAATTTAAATTAACATAGTACAATATAGCAAATTAAGTTGACAAAAAACAAACAAAAATACACAAAAATAAAACAATCTACCTTTCTTCCGCACACAAGAGTGGCAAATTCATTTAAAATTACATGTAATTAGGTATAAAACGGACATTGTTGAAAGACGGTGGAACAGTATACGTTTGAATTAAACTGAAATATAATGTGCAGTGAAATACATATATAAAATATATGAAAAAGGTCTAAGAAATCAAGGAAAAATCCGAAAACCAAATATATATTATATATATATATATATATATATATATATATATATATATATAGATATATATATATATATATATATATATATATATATATATATATATATATATATATATATATATATATATATATATATATATATATATATATATATATATAAATAAATAAATAATATATATATATTTTTTATTTTGTTTTTATATATATATATATATAAATATAAGAGATAAAAAAAAAAAATATATATATATATATATATATATATATATATATATATATATATATATATATATATATACACACATAAATAATATACCTATTTATTCACTTATTTAATCCATACAATTTACATAAAGTAAAGTCTACGTAGGGGAACATGTTTCCTGTACACGGAGATGGCTATTAACTTTTAACTTATTCGCTTAGAATAATAATAGCTTTGAATTAAAGATAATAAGCTATTAACCTTTCAAAACCTTTCTTTTGGCATTCTAAAAGTTATCTCATAAGATCTCCTGTCCTTTAAAAATTGTAGAGCGTAAAATACAAAATGCAAATTTTTTTTCAAATAATTTTTTATAAATTCAACCTTTTTTGAAATAGAGTCCGCATCTATCAGTCATACATGGCTTACCGCAAGATCAACCTTGACGCCCAGAATATAGTCCGGTTATGAAGTCTTTTACTAAAATTTGTATTCACAAGCCTTCATTATTTGCTATTTAACACATTATATTCATAATCTTTCTTATAAAAACTAGTTATTCCAATTGGAAGTGCTCAATCACAGAAACAAAAGTTGGCAAAGGCAATGTAAAGACACAAATATATTTCTCTAAGAGTTTCGATGAATATCCCCTGTAAAGAGGACATATTATTTCTGAGCGCATTTAGTTGTCGTGACACGACTACTGCGTTTTTTTAAGAAGGTAATTTTTTTTTACTAAAAAAAAAAATTATCGGTCTGGATCAATTGTGTTGTATTTCAACAAGAAAAATGCCTTGTACAAACATTGAGAATTGAGTACGCATCTTATTAGAAATATATAATGCTCCAAATTGTGTGGACAATATCGATCTTCGCTACATGCAATTTATCAAATCAACCAAGCTCCATGAACCTGTCTAGTTATCTTTTCCAATGCTGCATAATGAAATCCTGAAACAGTGTTGCCAATTACACATTTCAAAAAGTCGTTAACGGACGCTTGAAAAGTCGCTAGATGTCGCTAGCTATGGACAATCAAAAGTCGCTAGAAGTCGCTAAATATCAGTAGACGAGAGCAATTTTTTCAAGTACCTTTAATTCTATAGTGTTTTACACAGAAATGGGACACAGTTTCTTGATCTATTGAAATAAAAGAAAATAAGTTGATTTACTTACAAAGAATAATAATTATTGTAATCGGTATAAAACAATTGAGAATAAAAAATCGAGAAATTGATACCAAAAATAAAATAATACATGAAATATTATTTATTGCCGCCAATTGAAAAAATGATTATTTCACAAATTAAAAGTCTAAAACATAATACTAAAAATGATGAAAAACTTTCTTCATTCATCATCAGAAACTATCGCTAATAATCTGAAATGGTTAATGTAGCCGTCTTGAAACTGGAATTAATACGTGGAGTAGATGGCTGAGGGTGCCATGTACGTTTGCCAAATGAATTGTTTCCAATTTTCTTTAGCTAGCAGCTTTTATTGGTTCTTCTTAAATATATTTAATCATTAAAATAGAGTTTAATGACTGCAGACTGAATAGCAGCATTCGAATGTGGTACGAAAATACTTTTTTATTTAAACTCTAAAAGTCGTTAGAATAGTCGCTAGATTTTTTTTGTCGCTAGACACTTAATTTAAGCCGCCAAAGACAATGAAATGTCGCTAGATCTAGCGACAAAGTCGCTAAATTGGCAACACTGTCCTGAAATCGACAACAACATTGTTGCCACTAGCACCAGATGAGCTGACCAATATAATATTTTGCAACTGTAAGGATTGCTGTGGTCCGTGGTGCAAATGCAAAGAATTAGGCCTGCAATGCACTAAGGCTTATCGCCAGTGTAATGGATAAGTATGCCTCAATGCTTCATCAGGAAACTGAACTCGATGAAGTAATTATCTTGAAGGTTGGAGACAAGCGTATATGACAACTCGGATGATAATAATGAACCAGAAAAGAAGAAGAAAATAGAATCAAATACTGGTAATTAATAATTATATTCACTCTTACACTTATGCTTATTCAGACCTTTGGTTGTCTGTTTTAGATGACTATTTCCAAATTAATGCATCTTACCTCTCAACCCATAGTGATAATGTTATGATAGACTGTTACAAACGCTTTAGACTTTTAGACAAATCAAGAAAAGTGATACATATCGGTTTACTCTTATTTAGTTTTGGAATAGTTAATGCTTTATGTAGTTTATTGTATCCTCTACGCTTAACGAAGACCGTTTTCTAATATTAAATTATTTTACTTTAAGAGTTTTGGGGGGGGGTGGGGGGGGGGGGGGGTGGGGGGGGGGGGGGGTGGGGGGGGGGGGGGGTGGGGGGGGGGGGGGGTGGGGGGGGGGGGGGGTGGGGGATATATATATATATATATATATATATATATATATATATATATATATAGTATATATATATATATATATATATATATATATATATATATATATATATATATATATATATATATATATATATATATATATGTATACCTATACATATTTTTTTGTTGATGTCTGAACAAATCTCAATTCCTTGATAAATTACGGCAATAGTTCATCGCGAATAATAATTAACTCGTTCATATCATATTTCTATTATTTATATTGGCCATAAGACTTTTCATTACGAGCTGTATTAGTATCAATTCAATATATGTGAATTTCAAAATGATGATAAGTCACCCAAGAAGTAAGAAATTCAAAATATGATATAGGATTATGTTACGTAATAGATAAGCATGAATCTTTTATCTACTTTTTCTTGGAACGAGTACCTATTTAATGATTGTGATTGCACTACAATTTGCCGAATATGAATACCCACTGATAAAAAACACCTCTTGAAAAAATCACCTGAAAATCTTGTACTGAGGGGGGTTGTGAAGCAGCTACTGGACTCCTTTGATGATTAGTAGTATCACTGCTACTTAAAACAGTATCTGGATAAAATATTTCAGCTACCAATAAACTGGACCATCGTGGGGAAGATAAACAACCGCCATCTAAATAATGACATCTTGACTGGAGACATCTGAAAATATACCAAGATGCCAGTATTCAATTAATAATCGTTAAAATCAATTATAGTAATCGTTGAAATCAAACATGCGTATTTCTAATAATATTTCTGTTAACTGCTTATCATGGAGTCTTAGTCTTAGTAACCAACTATACGAAGACAGTCAATTCTTAATGATTTCTTTATAATAACTATCTTGTTCAATGGAATACTATATTATTAGTTCATAAAATAATTTCTTGAATGAAGAGTAGGTAACCGTAAAGCTACATTATTAATTAATTCGCGGACCTAGTGTGAAGTCAAAAAAACATACGGATTTTAATAATTGCCCATTTTCAATTAATCTTGGTGCCCAATCACAGATATGTGCATGTGTAAGTGCGATTGTGAAGACGGATTCGGATAATTTGTGTGTGTATGTGTTTGTGTGCGCGTGCGCGCGCGGTGACTGTGAACATATTTAAGCATGTGCGTAGATAAGTGAATACGTTCATATATAGTCATGTACGAAGGGTGGCCTAAAGAGGAGGTGGCAGGGGGTTATGCTGCCCTAGGGACTGGAAAAATCACCAGAAACCCAATAAGATTATGATTGAATTGATACCGGGAGACTACCTACAGCTTAAAGATATTGAAAACTCAATTATATACAGGAGCCATATATAAAAGTACCTAACGTTATATATTATACGTAGATTACCTTGTGACTTCAATGGTCTGTGTGAAATATCCTTCATAAGGAATTTGAACAACATATCTCCATACGCCTTGATAGTTCTTAGCAAACACAGGAGTAGCATATTCTACTTTTGCTGGACAAGGTGTTGGTGGTCCTTCATATCTGGGTGGAGGTACAGCCGCATCATCTCTTCTTTCCAAAGGTAAATGTCCAGAAGTTTGGATAACAGTTGTTGGTTGCAAGTATGTTTCTCCATTTATTGCTTTATACAACATACAGAAAATTCCCCCCTGATCACAAAATTTGCGTGCATTTCGAGTGGATTCTTTCATTGGAATTGTTGAGTTGGTGATGATTTCAGATGTATTAGCCACATATTTCATACTACGTTTCATTCGATCTTTCGCACCTTCAAATGAATTGAGCCTGAAAACAAATATGATATCCAAATCAATGAATTGAATTGAAATTGTGTTGAATAAAATTGGTCAAGATTCCGCGGTTAATGAAAAAATTATGTTTATTCTTGGGTTACAAATCCAACGCATATTCATGTATAATGTATTGTTCAAAAATATAGTTATTCAAAATAAATGTATATGTACATATATATATATATATATATATATATATATATTTATATATATATATATATATATATATATATATATATATATATCTATATATATATATATATATATATATATATAATATATATATATATATAATATATATATATATATATATATATATATATATATATATATATTATATATTTATATATATATAATATATATATATATATATATATATATATATGTATATATATATGTAATATATATATATATATATATTATATATATATATATATATATATATATATATATATATATATATATATATATATATATATTTATTTGAATTGTTGTTGCCTGTGATCTATTTTTAATCTCTTGATAATTATTAGCAATTACAGGCTGGTTGAATCTTAAAAAACTCGATTTTAT
>JARQZK010004450.1:57500-62500 GCA_030704885.1 Cynegetis impunctata | reverse complement strand
TGATACAAATAATTATAAAAAAGGAAATCGCTGGCCGTTCACTTTCAAGCAGTTCAAAATGCGGGCGTTGACTGATTTCGACGTGGCAGATCTGATTTAATACGGATCCAAAGCTTCAAATGTTTGGGTAATACTTTGTAATAATTCGTCTCTCGAACGCACACCAAAAAGAATAAACAAATTCATAAGAACTTCATTTGAATAGTTTTCTTCCATCGTTTTTGAATGTATTTGCAACTTCTGAGATGTCAAAAATATCGATATTATTGTATTGTCACAATGTTACTGTCAAATAGTGATCATGGCATGCTCACCAAATACCGAATGGGGACATCATGTACAAGGAACATTTTGACAAATGAATGCTAATAAGTCCGAAACCTGACTAGTTAGGTATAGGTACGATATACATAGATAAAAAACAAATTCCAGCAACTTTCCGTATATGTGAAGGGAAAACAAAAATACGATTTTCTATTGAATAAATTAAATTGTATTGGTCTGACGCTTCTAATAATAAATGTAGGAAATTATGGTTGGACCCCACCAAAGTTTCAATTGAAACGACCTCTGTGCATGCAGCATGGTAGTGGGGAGCGCATATGCAGTATGACAAATTCCAAAGATTTGTTTGAATGGGTTTGGAACTTCATACCGAAATAGAACACCATACAGACATGTCTGCTATAGATCTACATTTAGAAAATATAAAAATACTGAAGAAGGAAATTGCTGCTTATGAGACTAAGAAGAAGATGTTTGATTCATTCAAACGAATGTCCTTGGATCCCTGGTTCGATGTTTTCCATAATAAAAATAGATTCAGTAAACTGAAATGTAAACCTAGAAGATGTGTCCCAATAAAAAATGTGTGAAGAATTATTGTTTTATTTATTTATAACCACTTCCATCAAATAATATTCAGTATACGTAGAGCATTAACAGAGTAAAGATGTCTGAAGAGTCACTCTATGAAATAATAGTGAAATATATATTCATATCAACATATCTGCTTATATCTATGTTCGTTCTTGTTTTAATCAGATGTTTCTATAATGTAAAAATAACTTCTCTACCTAAAAAATATATATTTTACGATAATCATGTAAAGTGTACGGGGTGTGGTTTAACCATATATTGCTTAGATAAACCTCTACAAACTCAATGCAACATTTTAGAAGATGAACGACGTTGGAATAAAATTGATGGAAAAATATATTGTTGTCCATTGAAATGTATTGGGAGAGGCCTAGATGAAGACTATGTTGATGGAATAGCTTGCTCAAAATGTCAATCCTTCGAATCTTGTAGATGTGAATGTATTATTTATCAATATTTAAGGAAACACAAAAGTGAATTGTTTTTGAAATAATTATATATATATATATATATATATATATATATATATATATATATATATATATATATATATATATATATTTATTTAGAGATTGTTTTTTATTTACACTAGTATCAAGATGTCTGTCATACAACAAGGAACTAAGCTACCGATTGATAATTTAGATATTTTCGAGGATCAGATTGATAAAAGACATGGTGATTTATTCCCAAACAG
Organism: Cynegetis impunctata; assembly: GCA_030704885.1. Classification (NCBI taxonomy): domain Eukaryota; kingdom Metazoa; phylum Arthropoda; class Insecta; order Coleoptera; family Coccinellidae; genus Cynegetis; species Cynegetis impunctata. The sequence continues at coordinate 60,924 of JARQZK010004450.1, read as the reverse complement.
TTGTAGATTTCTTATAGTTGGTCCTAGTGGGTCAGGAAAATCCAATGCTCTACTCTCATTACTTTTCAATCCGAACGGACTTAGATTTGAAAACGTTTATATTTTCTCGAAAAGTCTCTATCAGCCCAAGTATCGCTTATTGGAGCAAGTTCTCAAGAGTATACCCGATATTGGATATTATCCATACAAGGAAAGTGATGAGATCATTGACCCTTGTGAAGCACGTGGAAATTCAATCTTCATTTTCGATGATATAATGGGTGACAAGCAGAATAAAATTAAGGATTATTATTCTATGGGTCGACATAAGTCCATTGACGTAGCATTTCTATGCCAAACCTACGTTTCTATGAAGAAACATCTAACACGTGACAACGGAAACATAATAGTCCTTTTCAAACAGGATGATATTAACCTACGTCACGTTTATGATGAACATGTTAGCCCAGATATGACGTATGATGAATTCAAGGAATTATGCTCTCTGTGTTGGAACGCAGATGAATATGGGTTTATAGTTATAGTGAAGGATTTCAACTTGAACAAAGGACGTTATCGAATGGGCTTTGATAAATTTATAAAAGTAAAATCATAATAGATTAGTGTTCAGTTGACTTTCAGCATCATGACTCCCAAGAACTTGTCTAAGGAGCACCAACGTAAACTTAAGATTCAACAGCTTGTTAGAGATGTAAGGAAAAAATATGCTTCCTTCAAGATGGGACGATCTGAGGAGGATAAAACGATTCAACGAATATTTTCTCCAATAACTGAACGTCTTGAACGAATAGAGGATAAGCAAGTGGCTTCAATACTCCAACGTGCAACTATTCAACCTCCAACGCTTGGGTTGAAAACTACCCCGTTGTTCAACAAGTATGCGTTACAACGATTACGATTTCCATCGACACCGTTATCGAGTGGATCCCAACGAGTGTTTTCCCCAACGACTCCGTTCCAATCGACTCCCGTAGGATCCCAACGATTGGGTCCCCGAACGACTCCGTTCCAATCGGCTCCGTTCCAATCGGCTCCGTTGAAATATCATCCTCCTCCTTCATAACAATCAATAAACCTAGCGAAGGTGATGAAGGTAGTTCACCGTTTAAACTGAAACGTTCGAAGATAGTTTCTACTCCTAGATTTATACCTACAGATATAGTAGCTGAATCCAAAATTGAAAAAATCTTCCGATGCTGACGACGACGAAGATAAATCTATATTAGTAGGAGAAAATCCCGAAAAATCACAACTACTATTTGACGAGTTGAAAAATTCCGAGCAGTTGAATGAATACTTTTCACAATATCCAGAACCAGTACGTAAATATATCAATCAGGCTTGGAATCAGTCGACACACATTGATCCTACTTTCGGACCAGAATACGACCCCGAGATATCGAAGTGGGCCCTGGGTAACCGTGTAATTGATTTCGATAAAAGAAGCGGTAACATTATTATTGAAGGTCGGGAATTTGTCGGTACCCCCGGTCTTTATGAGCTGATTTTCATGAAAGATCCTCAAGAATATACCGATGAAGACACAGAAAATTATAGGAGAATTTTGGAAATAACAAATGCACATAAAAGGGGATTTGACTCCACAAGACAGGTCAGAAGTAGTAAGAGTGATAAATATAGATATATTATCAAGCGATTGTTTCCTTCGCAGTCGAGTGGAAAAGGATTGATGACGTATAATGACAAACCTATGGAGTATGTCTACTGGGATGATGTGAATGAGATCGTAGATCGACTCCGTTTATTATACGCTTCTAAGCTTGCTGGAAATTCCTCTAATGACAATGAAATTGAGTCGATTATCGAGGAGCTTCGTGAAGCTAATGGTGAAAAACTATTCAATCTAATCATGTCGATTGATAAGTTTGGTCGTTCGTCTCGTACGTCTCACGTGAAACGTATGAGAATCGAAGGATTCCCCACAAATGCGCAAGGTGACTTCGATTTTGGTGCGCATAAACTCTGTAACGTTAAAATACCAACAAGTGACACGGATGGAGCTACCAAAGAGTACGTAGATTCTAAGATGAATGAGGTGAAATCTGATATGAAACAACTCGAAAAGAAACTGATGAAAATTTCGGAAACTCATGAATTGAATATGCGAGGTACGATAAATGTTATTGATGATAAACTTACAAATCTTGGAAATGAATTAAAGAAGCTGAGTGATAAAAAATCATCAACAACAACAACAAATATCAGACGATCATAAGAATATAAGAAGCCTATTGATTGAATTCATGTTAATAAAACATCAACCTCCTCAGACCAATGATGCAACATTCACGAGAAAAAAATCAAGTAGTCAAAGAACTACATAAACCAGCACGAAGAAATTTCGTACGAAGGCGTACAATCATTAAGGGATTAGATGACTTGTGGCAATGTGATTTGGGACAGATGGACATGTATGCTCGCGAAAATAAAGGAAACAAATTTATTCTTGTAGTCATTGATTGTTTCTCAAAGTTTGTGTGGGCTAGGGTATTGAAAACGAAGACCGGTGAAGAAGTCACTCGTGCGTTTTCGGATATACTCGAGAAAAGTGGTAGGAGGCCTAAGAACCTACAGTCGGATCAAGGAAAGGAATTTTTCAATACAAAATTTCAGAATTTAATGAAAAAATATAATATTAATCACTATAATACGTATAGCATCAAGAAAGCTGCCATTGTTGAACGAGTTATACGCACTCTCAAGGATAAATTGTTTAGATATTTTTCATTGAATGGAACTTACAAGTGGATTGATGTGCTTGAGACTCACGTTGACAAATATAATGATTCTAAACATAGAACTATTGGAATGAAACCACGTGACGTCACTAAGAAAAATGAAAAACTCTTACTGAGTACAGTATATTCTCACATAAAGATTGCTGGAAGTAATAAATTGAATGTTGGCGATATGGTACGAATCAGTAAGGCCAAGCACGTGTTTTCAAAAGGATATACACCTAACTGGACTACTGAGCTGTTCAAAATCGCTAAAGTTCAGATAACCAACCCAGTTACTTACCTACTCGAAGATACCGAAGGACATCCCATCAGTGGTGGTTTTTACGAAGAGGAATTACAGAAAGCTAAATACTCTGACGTTTACTTGGTGGAAAAAGTCTTGCGCAGAAAAGGAAATAAAGTGTTTGTTCATTGGTTAGGAATGCCAAAGTCACATGATTCTTGGATATCTGTCAAAAACAAACTATAATTTCAGTTGAGTATTGAAGTTTGAAGCAGTAAGATGTCCCAAGACAGCGGTTTTATCGACGAAGAATTGGATAGAATTTTGGGTGTCTACGATGAGGCATCAAAAAATGAAAAAATTTTTATTTTAAATTGTGTCTTTAACGCTGGAGTATTTCTAGTTGAAAATGGTTTGAGTCCAGCTCGAGACTTCAGTC
>JARQZK010004450.1:45000-52500 GCA_030704885.1 Cynegetis impunctata | reverse complement strand
ATTATAATTATTTCGTCAAATGTACAAACTTTGAGAATTTTCGTTAATGATGAATGGATTTTCTACCCTAAAATACTTATCTAGATTACTATTCCATTTATTAGGAAAGTACAGTGTGAACGAACTACACATGTTTCTAGGTTGCCCAAAAATGTCGTTAAATATTTCTGGTAATTTTCTACTTCAAATCTCTCCACAAAAGTCTTTCAGTGCTGGAAAACATTCCAACTTCCAATTTTCCACAGTAGAAAGTCAAAATTCTTACCTTCTTGTAAATGCCGCAACTTTGCCGTTGGCTATAAATACAGTAATTTGTTTTCATTGAAGTGACATATTGGCTTCATCAGGCTTGGAAAATATTTTTGTTAAATAGGAAAGTTTGAAAAACGAGTTTTCATTATTTAATTTATTTTCTCAATCGAAAGGATGTTCCAATAAAAAGCGTGCACTAGGAATTTTTATTTTTCAATTTTTTATCATTTTGTAGCTTAATTTGGTACTTGATGGAGATTTACCTAACATAAATTCGTGAAATATTAGGTTGAGTATACAATGATATACTTATTTCAGATAACAGCGATACATTTTTTCTGGCATCCAATTTCCACTGTCTAACAAAAGTATTTGTTCATTTCTTTTAATATATAGACTAGTTCTTTTTGGAATATACGCCATATCCACTTCACATAATTAATAATTTATTTAAAAATTTTCACATAATGCATATACAAAATTATGTATGTCATATCTATATATATATATATATATATATATATATATATATATATATATATATATATATATATATATATAATACTATATTAATATATAGCTAGGGTGTCCGGAAATGAATGAGCAAAAAATTCAGGTGAGAATTCTAGACCGAAAATAAATGGTATCTCTTCATATAAAATTTTTTCGAAAAATGATTATTAACGTAGTTACAGGGTGTTAAAGTTATATTTTATTTACAGTTTTCTTGCTCTAAGTTTTGCCACGCTCATAATATTTCGACGAAATCTCGTATTGGGGGCTTTATCGGGATGAGGAAAACAAATTTGCCTACCGCATTCTCGCTTTTTGTAGAGGGCGCCACATACGAGCCTATACTTTCATTTAAATGGTCCCAACTTTTTTGTGTTACACTGTATACGACTTTAGACTGAATATTTTCATTCTACTAAACTTCTGACATGAAAAAGGTATACTACTTTTATTTCGATAAATCTTACCGTTTTCGAGTAAAACGCTAAAATAACATTGCTTGCATGTGATGAATACGAAATCATTTTAATTTATTTTCAACATTAAACATAGCATCCTTTGAAAACGCTATGGTTGCCGTAGAAATAAGTTTGGGAAGAATTAGTTTCGACAGTTAGTAATTTTTTGAAAATTTGTTATCACCAGGTGGTGGTCAGTGATAAATACTAAAGTGAAGTAGCGTACTCAACAAAGAAACAATGGTTTATTAATAAAATCATAAGGTTAACGAACGAAAAATTAAACATTCAAATCAAATGTTCAAAATGACGTCCTTCTTCTTCAATGCATAAATTAAGACTTCTTAAAAAATTCCGACGAACTCTATGGAATATTCCTTCCTTTTGCCTTATTACCTCACAATTCTTCCTCTCTGCTCTTCGACGCTATTCACAGGTGTCCTGTATACAAGCGTCTTCAGGTAGCCCCAAAAAAAGAAATCCATTGGGTTTAAGTCAGGGGATCTAGAAGCCCACTGTACAAAACCACCGCGCCCTATCCACCTTTCAGGAGAAGTATCATTTAGGAATTGCCTGACCGCTAAACTATAATGCGGTGGCGCGCCATCTTGAAGCAGCCACATTGAATTTCTCAATCCGAGTGGTACATCTTCCAACAAAATAGGTAAGTGGTTTCTTAGAAAATCCAAGTAAACTTCACCATTGAGTCTTTGTGGAAAAAAATGTGGTCCAATTAAGTAGTCCCCCACAATACCAGCCCACACGTTGACGGAAAACTTATTTCGGTAACCACGCTCTATTGATAAGTGAGGATTCTCATCAGCCCAAAAATGCTCATTATGAAGGTTTATCAAGCCATTTTTTATTTTTATTTTTTTACGATGTTACATTAAAAAATACATACAAACTAAATTTTCACCCTTCTATCAACAACAACATTTTAATAATTTAAACAACGTTTACCGGCCAGATACATAGATATAATGATAGATAGATTGTTGAATAAATATATAGATAGAAAGATAGATAACTCTCTAGATAGATAGAGATAAATCGGCAGATAGATGAATATATAGAAAGATAGATAGATAAAAATAATTTATATGGCAGAACAACGTTTGCTGGGTCATATTGATTGATAGATATGTAGATAGATAGATATATAGATAGAATGATAAATACATAATTAGATAGATATATTGATAGAAAGATAGATAACTATCTAGATAGATAGATAGATACAGATACGTCGGCAGATAGGGGAGAATTCTGGACCAAAAATAAATGGTACCTCTTCATATAAAATTTTTTCGAAAATTGATTATTAACGTTGTTACAGGGTGTTAAAGTTAGATTTTAATTACAGTTTCATTGCTCTACGTTTTGCCACGCTCATAATATTTCGACGAAATCTCGTATTTGGGGCTTTATCGGGATGAGGAAAACAAATTTGCCCACCGTATTCTCGCATTTTGCAGAGGGCGCCACATACGAGCCTATACTTTCATTTAAATGGTCCTAACATTTTTGTGTTATACTGTATAAGACTTTTGACTGAAAACTTTTATTTTCCTAACCTTTTGACATGAAAAAGGTATACTAGTTTTGTTTCGATAAATCTTACCGTTTTCGAGAAAAACGCTGAAATAACATTGCTTGCATGTAATGAAAACGAAATCATTTTAATTTTTAATTTATTTTCAACCTTAAACATAGCATCGTTTGGAAACGTGCGCTGTGGTTGCCGTAGAAACAAGTTTGGGGAGAATTAGTTTTGACAGTTAGTAATTTTTCGAAAATTTGTTATTACGCTGATGGTGGTCAGTGATAAATACCAAAAGAAAAATAGCGTACTCAACAAAAAAATAATGGTTTATTAATAAAATCATAAAGTTAACGAACGAAAAATTAAACATTCAAATCAAATGTTCAAAGTGACGTTCTTCTTCTTCAATGCATAAATTAATGCTTCTTAAAAAATTCCGACGAACTCTATGGAATATTCCTTCCTTATGCCTTATTACTTCACAATTGGCAACAATTCTTTCTCTCAGCTCTTCGACGCTATTCACAGGTGTCCAGTATACAAGCGTCTTCAGGTAGCCCCAAAAAAAGAAATCCATTGGGTTTATGTCAGGGGATCTAGAAGCCCACTATACAAAACCACCGCGTCCTATCCACCTTTCAGGAAAAGTATCATTTAAGAAATGCCTGACCACTAAACTATAATGTGGTGGCGCGCCATCTTGAAGCAGCCACATTGCATTTCTCAATCCGAGTGATACATCTTCCAATAAAATAGGTAAGTGGTTTCTCGAAAAATCCAAGTAAACTTCACCATTGAGTCTTTGTGGAAAAAAATGTGGCCTAATTAAGTAGTCCCCCACAATACCAGCCCACACGTTGACGGAAAACTTATTTTGGTAACCACGCTCTATTGATAAGTGAGGATTCTCATCAGACCAAAAATGCTCATTATGAAGGTTTATCAAGCCATCATGCCCAAATCCAGCTTCGTCCGTGAAAAGGATATTACGAACACAATTTTGGTCTCCATTATGGAGTATTCTAATGGTACCTATTGCATAAATTCACACGAGCAGCAGGATCTTCGGCAGATAGCGATTGCACCTTTTGGTAGTGGTACGGATAAAGGTTTTGTTCGCGTATTGCTTCATGTACGGAGCTCTTGGGAATGCCCTCTTGGAAACTAATTTTTCTAACACTTGTATTGGGATTATTCTGTATCGAATTCAAAACACGAACTTCTGCTTCTGCTGTTCTAGTATTCCGTTGTCGGCCTACATCAAAAATTCTAGTTTTGAACGATCCAAATTCTCCCAGTCTTTGATGGATGGTACTGAACATTCGCGATTGGGGTAGGGTAGGTGTCTATTTGGAAATGCTTCACGATACAAACGTCGTGCTGCATTACCAGCAGCTAAACCGTAATATTACTAACTGTCAAAACTTATTCTCCCCAAACTTGTTTCTACGGCAACCATAGCGCACGTTTCCAAAGGATGCTATGTTTAAGGTTGAAAATAAATTAAAATGATTTCGTATTCATCACATGCAAGCAATGTTATTTTAGCGTTTTTCTCGAAAACGGTAAGACTTATCGAAACAAAAGTGGTATACTTTTTTCATGTCAGAAGGTTAGGAGAATGAAAATATTCAGTCAAAAGTCGTATACAGTGTAACACAAAAAAGTTGAGATCATTTAAATGAAAGTATAGGCTCGTATGTGGCGCCCTCTACAAAATGCGGGAATACGGTGGGCAAATTTGTTTTCCTCATCCCGATAAAGCCCTAAATATGAGATTCGGTCGAAATATTATGAGCGTGGCAAAACTTAGAGCAATAAAACAGCACAAAAATTTTAGAAATAGAAAAAGATCAAAAATGCAGAGAAAGTTTAGAAATGTTATATATTCAAAAAAATTTAAATAAAATCGTAAATGATAGAACAGATATCAAACATTTGAGTTCAATATACGCAGATTTAATTCTTTAATTTTTCTAAGAAACAACATAAATCAAAACAAAATAATTCAACAAACAAACTCTAACCATAACAACTCATCTTCTTAGACAAAATCTAAACATCTAGAATTTCCAATTTTTCTAAAAAGAAAGTATAGTTCAGAACATATGATCTCCAAAATTACAAGTAATGACAACAATCAAATATTTTAAACCTATTTTGTACATTACGTGGGTGAAGGTTTCTGTGGTTCCCTTCCCATCTAATATCAACAGACCTGTCTGTTGATATTGGACTAAATAGCACGTAATTAATAACTGAAGACAGCCACAGCCGCAATGAAAACAGATAAATAGTACCTACCCTATTCTTTGACTTTTCAAAATCAAAATAATTTGAACCTATTTCGAACATTACGTGGGTAAAGGTTTCTGTGGTTTCCCTTACCATCTAATAATAACAGATTTGAATGTTAATATTGGACTGAATAGCACGTAATAAATAACAAAGAACGGCTTTTTCTATTCAAATTTTTCAAATCAATAAATGTCAAAGAAATTTAAATTTTTTCAAAAGTTTTGATAAAGCCACGAATGTTGTGGCGAAACGTCAACTTTTTAATAAAATCGAGATTTTTGAGATTCAACAAGCCCGTTATTGCTAATAATTATCAAGAGATTATATATATATATATATATATATATATATATATATATATATATATATATATATATATATATATATATATAAATATATATCTATATATACCGTGAGTCTAGGTAAGTTGGCTATATATGGAATACTTTTTTATTATTACTTCCATAAAAAAGAATATATTCTTCATGGAAAGTTTTGCATGTTCTAAAACCAAAACTTCAACCATTAGATATTAAATTCTATCAGTCGTATACGATGAGGTTGATTTCTGAACAAGAGTAAATTACATTTATTTTTTACATCGAAAATCTCTATAAAGAAAAAATGTCAAGGATTGAAATTAGTTTTGGAATATTCAAAAACTTGAACATTCAGTGTTACAGCAAAGAAAATTTTATGTAAATAAATAGTATTGAAAATTTGATGATTATTTTTAATCCTAACATCTTTTCTCTGAAATTTTTTTCGATATGAACAAGAATTCAGGCACTGTACTCTCGATCAAAATTAATTTTTTTGACAAACCTCGTATACGACTGATTAAATTCAATATCTGATAGTTGAATTTTAGGTTTTAGAACATGTAGAACTTTCAATAACGAATATATTTTCACCCCGAGGCGAAGCTAAAGGGGTTATAGTCTCACGACAAAGTGGAGATCTGGTCCGATTTTAAAAATTTCAACAGATATGGATAAAACACATATGATTTCATAAGAAAAATGATTTCAAAAACTTTTTCCCAAGAAGAATAAAAAAATTATAGCGTTTTTTAGATAGGCTTTACGATATGCACATGCGCCGAGGGGTTTTATCATTCCTAGTGCTACGCAGTAGGGTGTCCGGATTTTTTTTTGTTAAAACTAATAATGAAAGAGTTTCTCATATGTAGCCAACTTACGTAAACGCATACGCATATAGGTATACATATATATATATATATATATACATATATATATATATATATATATATATATATATATATATATATATATATATATATATATATATATATATATATATATATATATATTTTATATATATATATATATATATATATATATCTATATATAAATATATTTATATATATTTGTATAAATAAATATATATATATATACTCATTGAAGATATACGTTTATCAAACATCACGAAATGTGTTCCCACATAGACATGTTCGATTTTCATAATTATTATAATTCAATCTATGACTCGTTTACTTACAACGTTGCTTCATCAGAAGTTCCGTTTATTAAACTTTAAGAACAAAAACGATGCCCATGTTATAGAAGATTAGCAATGTATAGAAAACTGACAAATACTTCAAATATGGCGTTTATAAACTTTCTTTTCAATTGTAAAAGATTTATATAAAAAATATAGTTAGAGACGGAGCTCTCTGCTGCTCATAATTTTTTGTTTAATATTGTTATGAATTTCTACTGTTAATAAGCAGAACAAGAGCAGGAAGAAAATAAGCTAATTAAGTTAATATATCTACTGAAGGAAATTATTTTGGAGTCTACAGGTTAGCTCAAAAAAGGGTGACATATCAAAAGTTGTGTTTTTTTAATGGAATACCCTGTATCTCGTACACTTTTGACTAAATAACATCGAAATGTATAGAAATCATTTCTTCGAATTCTGACCAAACACAAAAGAGGTTTGGGCTATTGATTTCAAAAAAACCCGTTTCTCAATATTATACAGAATGTTCAAAAAACATTGTTACTTTTTTATAATTTCGGACAAAGATAACGTTGTTATTTCAAAGAGAACACCCTGCAGTTTTTTGGTCTAAACAATATAAAAATCAATTATCTTTCATTTCAAGCTTAGGTTCCCTATACCTAACCTAAATAGGTTTTCAGATATTGGCTTCTTAGTTCTTATTTCAATGCGTTCTCTGAATCAAGATAGCTTTGAAACGATATTTATTCAACTTGTTGTAAGAATTCTTGTTGACAGTTATTGTGTTTCATGTTATTCAAAACATTCACTGAATTATCACCTTTGAAAATGAAAACTAATCCCATTGCGGATAGATATGATTTTAGAGATTGGTGAATGTGAAGAGAATTGTCTTTTGGCGTCAGGGTGTAAACCCAAACATATCTACATAAATTTCGTAGAACT
>JARQZK010004450.1:0-40000 GCA_030704885.1 Cynegetis impunctata | reverse complement strand
ATATATATATATATATATATATATATATATATATATATATATATATATATATATATATACAGGGTCCTGCAACAGAGGCGCGGTGTTCCATATCTCTATTTGGGAAACAGATAGAAATCTACATTTCTATAATATTGCCTGATATACTGTATGTATATCTTCACTTCGAAAATATCGACGGTTTTCGAGATTTCTAGCATGACAGGTTTTTTTTCCAATATTTGTCACTCAGAATATTTTAAATTATAAAGTTGTGCCAAGTCCAATTGAAATTTAATTTTGGTCAAATATTCTACATTGATAATTGTCTCAAACGATATATCTGAAATCAACCTGCGATATACCTACAGGGTATGAAAAATCGCTTGCCACATATTGCAAATAAAAATGTACAGAATCTTCCTTATTTTAAATGGAACACCCTGTATATTATAGATCCATAAGAAGCCCATTAAAGGCTCTACAAATGTCATAAAGTATTCCCTATGGTAAAGTTCACTAGTTTTTTTTTAAACAGCGAAAAATGGCAAATATTCATATTTCTTCGCTATAATCTCAATAAACGACTTTTTTCAAAAATAACTTGTTGGTAGATAAACAAGTTGCGAATCACACCACAAAATGTACGTTGTATATTTGAAATAATTTCAATAATCTCCAAATTTGAGCCATATTCTTTCGATCTAAAACAACCTTTCTACGAATAAAATATTTTTTTGGAATTCGAGTAGTCTGCTGGCAAATGACAGATCAAAATATTTGCCTTCAAATAAGTACCTATTGAAATCTCTAGTGATTCGTTAAGTTGAACTTTCGATATAATTTCATCAGAATGTTGTTGAATTATATCGAAAGTTCAACTTAACGAATCACTAAAAATTTCAATAGGTACTTATTTGAAGGCAAATATTTTGATCTGTCATTTGCCAGACTACTCGAATTCCAATAAATATTTTATTCGCTGAAAGGGTGTATTAGATCAAAAGAATATGGCTCACATTTGGAGATTATTGAAATTATTTTGAATATACAACGTACATTTTGTGGTGTAATTCACAACTTGTTTATCTACCAACAAGTTATTCTTGAAAAACGTCCTTCATTGAGATTATAGCGAAGAAATTTGAATAATTGCCATTTTTCGCTGTTTTAAGAAAAACTAGTAAACTTAACCATAGGGAATAGGTACTTCATGACATTTGTAGAGCTTTTCTTAGCGCTTCTTATGGATCTATAATATACAGGGTGTTCCATTTAAAATAAAAAAGATTCTGTACATTTTTATTTACAATATGTGACAAGCGATTTTTTATACCCTGTATATCGCAGGTTAATTTCAGATATATCGTTTGAGAGAGTTACCAATGTAGAATATTTGACCAGAATTGAAATTCAATTGGACTTGTCACAACTTTATAATTTAAAATATTCTGAGTGACAAAAATTGGGAAAAAAAACCTGTCATGCTAGAAATCTCGAAAACCGTCGATATTTTCGAAGTGAAAATATACATAAAATATCATTTATTTGCTATATAGAAACCAAAAAAGCGATAAAAAATATAGGTTGCCATTTGAAAAAACATAGTTGATATCCGCCCAGAAGAAATTGAACACCCTGTGTGACCGACAATATTTTTATTTTGTCGAGCTCGAGCATTAAATTAATATTATAGAAATGTAGATTTCTATCTGTTTCCCAAATAGAGATATGGAATACCGCGCCATTGTTGCAGGACCCTGTATATATATATATATATATATATATATATATATATATATATATATATATATATATATATATATATATATATATAAAACAAGCAAAATTATCGGTCTAGCCCGCATATGTCGAAGCAGCCGTTGACACGTGTTTCGGACTCTTTTGGTCCTCATCAGAACGGCGTAGCCAAGTATGCGATGTAAAACCTGGATATGAAAACAGTAACAACAAGCAGAATCCCTTTCCTCGGAAGATAATCACACATTTGTGGTACATTGTTCGAACTCTCCGGTTTGGGAGATTTGGTCAAACTCTGACCACGGAGGCGATTAATGCCATCCGTGAGATCCCGGACCGTGGAAATAAGCTACAAAGAAGATATTTATCGCGGGGAAATAGTAAATGAAACAAGCAAAATTATCGGTCTAGCCCGCATATGTCGAAGCAGCCGTTGACACATATGCGGGCTAGACCGATAATTTTGCTTGTTTCATTTACTATTTCCCCGCGATAAATATCTTCTTTGTAGCTTATTTCCACGGTCCGGGATCGCATATTAAATCGCTGTAACTTCTTTTCAAAAGGAGCTATTGGGCTATTAGGCAATTGAGATTCTATAAGGTCGCCAATCGAAGGTTTTGGTTTCAGCTATTCAACGGATTAACTTATAGATGATTCAATTGTTAATGCAACGTAACCAAGAGATAATGTAGACTGCCTGTTTTAATTTTTCAACTTATTATTTTCGCATATTTTCAGTTACAAGAACGCGTAAAAACGTATTTGGAAGTTTCACAAACATATATTGGATGTAAAATTTCCAGAGGATTCAAATATTTGCTCAGATTTACTGTAGACATAGGCGTAAAATATCCGTAGAAACTCTCAAAAAATGACGAAAAAAAACTTTTTCTGACACAGGGATCGTGATCAGCAAGAAATTTTACATTGGAAATGATGTTCACTATGTGTCTAAAATTTGTGATCCAATTAGCAAGACATCGATTGCAATAGATTGAGAAGGAAACCTAACAAATAAAGCATTTCATAAAAAGTGCGAAAAATTAATTCATTTTCGAATCTTAAAATTACTGGAAGATTGCGTGGGAATAGAAATTGTTACATCCAATATTTTAAATGACTTCTGTGAGAAATAAAACTATGAGTTAGTTTTAATTCGTAATTATATAACTATATTTTTACACTATTTAGCATTTTATAATGCTCTCTTTTATTTAAGCATTTGCAGCATAGAAAGTAATTAAAGCTCTTCTCTCCCACCAGTTTATTGGTTTAAAATGACATATTTATGGTTTTTATCGAATAACATGATGAGTTTACATCTAATCCAGTTTATATCTAATCCAGATTGAGTCAGATGGTACTTAAATGGATTGAGTTGATGATAGGGAAGTGCACTGTGGCGATATTTTAACAATTTTATGTTACGTAGTTCTTGAGGTTCTGCCGATTAAGTTAAATGATTGAAATTTAGTACCTGGAAAGAGTTGATATAAGAAAAGTGCTAATTGGGGATTAAACATACTTTTTTCCTGCTGCAATTGTTATGTCGAAATTTCAAGCGCTTTTCAGGAGTTTTCAGCACTGCGCGTCTCTACAGCTACTCCATATTCAGTTGTAATGCTGTAAATTTGGTGATGTTTTGTCTAAATCTGTTAGAAAATTTTGTCTAAATCTGTTAGTCTGGACGTAACCACGTAACTCCATAAATACCTTCCTAACCACTAACCACTAAAATAAATGAATTTAATTTGCTCTCCTCTTGAAATAGAATCTTCAAATTTGTACCTCACAAAAGTCAAAACAATGGAGGTTAAGATATAGGTATTGCATATTCCATCCAACACAACAACAAAAAACATTCTCATAGCATATGCATGCTCAGATGTATTGAACATTTCAGTCAATAATTGTTCGTTAAACCCTGATGGATTCATAAATACAAAAGAATAATGAAACTGATCTGACTTGCTGAATTATCTGAAGTAGTACCTACTCAGAAGAAATAATTCTGAACATATTAAAAATTCACTCTGTTGCCAATAGTAGGTAATCTTCAGTCGTATTTTCACTTATAATCTCCCTAGTGCTTGAATTATTTTCGTAAATTTTTCCGAAGGAACGCATTTTTTGAAAATCTTCCCGAGTCGCAGACGCGGGAAAATTTTCTAGAAAAATGCGTGACTAGGGAAAAATTTCCGGATATTAATTTAAGGACGCGAGAGATTCAGTAAAAAAATTTCACACCTAAAATTTATTTGAAAAAAAATTTAAAAATCTGACATGTTTCATTTTGACGTTTATGCGGTGTGGCATGTTTTTGTTAAACATGACAAATACAAAGAGGTCAAAATTGAACGTATAGAGGCAGTTTCTGAATTTTTGCAATGAAAGATCTTACAATGTTGAAGATCCAGCCTCATCTATAACGACTTTGGCATCAATCTTAGAAGATTATGCCTTCAACATGAAAAAGAAAAATTCAGAAAATTATAAGGAATCTGTTGTTAGGGTAGGTTAAGTATTTTCAGATTCTTTGATTTAAAAAAACATGCAAAATTGCTGAAAATTATTTTTTTGTTTTGTTTCAGGTTATGTGGAAATCCACCGCAAAGCAGTTTCGACATTTTTTTAAAAAATTATCAGATTAAATTTGATCCATTTAACGATGTATAATTCAAAGGTGCTCGAGCAGCTCGCGATGCGAAAAGAAGGCAGCTGCAAAGTGATCCAGAAAAAAGAAAGAGAAGTGCAGCAGCGTTAACAAGCCAAGATTATCAAGATATGGGACGAAGATACACCGAATGGCCTACAAAAAATTCTTTTACATCGCTTCACACGAATTGGCTTGGAGGGGTGGAGAGGGAGCTGCTGCGAAATTCGAATATTTTGCGAAAGAGTTCAACAACAAAAACAACTTCACAGGCCGGATAGAGTACAACCCCATTTTTACAAAGACCACACAAGATGGAGCAAGAAAATTCTCCGATAGTAAGTGGCTAATTGAAAATAGACAAAATCTTGAAGAATGTCCGGTTAGACTGTTTAATAAATTAATGGAGAAACAGGGTAGTTCAATTACGATTGATAGATTGTTCCTAAAACCGAACCCTAAATGGAATTCATCTAACTGGTTCAAAAACTGCCCTTTTAAAAAAAACACAATGTCAACCTGGTTTAAGGAAGCAAACTTCAAAGTAGGCATTGACACCAAAAAAGTGAAGATCACGAACCATTCCGCAAGAGCTACAGCTGTATCCAATTTGGCCAAAAAGGGAGTAAGCAAGCAACAACTAATTAAAATAACGGGACACAGTAACAGCCAATCCATTAAACCTTACCTGCAGATGGATAAAGAACATCACCACGATATTATTAACGCCATAACGCGAAAATAAGTCAGTGGAAAAAGGTAACCAGAGTGCGGCATTGAAATCCTGCATTGGACTGGAACCAGAGCTCCACAAAAAAATTTCAAACAACAACAACTCTAACAGCCAAGCGGGTATTGTTTATAACAATTGTGTTTTCAATGTTACAAAAAATTATCAGCTAAACTATTGGAAATCTATTGTTGTAATCAAGTAGGATAGACTATTTATTAGGTAATGCTTTTTTGAATTTTTAGTAGGTAATATAATAGTGCCTCGTTGAATAGGTAGGTAGCTATAGATTACAGATACTTATAATAAATCATTGTGAAATTTCATTAACTGTGGTTAAGGTTATTTATTTTTCATATAATTTAAATACTAAAATAAATGAAATATGTTATAATTGGGATAAATAAGTCGTTTTCAACTTATTGTAAGAAAATTTAATGAAAAAGTTTTTCTATTAACTGTTTCTTATTAATTTTCCGTACCTTCCTAAAAAAATGTGGTATCTAATATATGTGTAAAGTGCCTTTTCTGCACTTAATAGGTAAACTAATATTTTTGTTTTCATTTTTAAATGTTTATTTATTTCAATCAGGACAAAGTCGTTAGATAGCTGCTTACCTAAGTAGGAATAATAGGTAATACTAGAAAAAACAAATGTACCTCTCACTTTAGTAACATAGAGGGCATTCCGTTTTTCGAACAGAATATTTAAACTTTTGTTACATTTAATTTAACATTACTGAACTCTGAGGAAAAAGTTTTTGTTGTGAAAAATGATGCCAATAGATGGTTTGAATGAAACTATAATATTCCAGTTTTGGATAGTATTATTAGTGAAAAACAAAATGTTCCTCTTACTTTAGTAATTTAGAAGGCATCCAATTTTTCAACACAAACATTTATCTTTGTACTACAACTGACTTAGTGCTACTAAAATATAAGGAAAGTACGTTTTTGTAAAAAAAAACGATAAGGACATTCGGCGTCTATGGCAGTCTTTTAATGATTCGTAATAAAACATAACCACAGTCAAGTAGGCTTAGGCTTGTGATGTCAAAATCGTCTCTGCTATACGTCACGTTGACAGCTATTTTTTAATATATATATATATATATATATATATTTATATATATATATATATATATATATATATATATTTATATATATATATATATGTATATATATATATATATATATATATATATATATAATATATATATATATATATATATATATATATATATATATATATATATATATATATATATATATATATATATATATATATATATATATATATGAATGAAAATGGGACTTGAGCTGAATTTGAATCGAATTCAATTGGATTGAATTAATTTAAGCTAAGTAGTGGTCACGTTACATCTTTAATGATTATGTTTTTTCTTCTCTTGTGTAATTTTCTTTTCTCTTGTTCTTGTTCCTGCTACTGAATTAAATAATAAATTAGCTTATCTTTTGTATTAGGTTTAGGTTTAACTTTCGGGATACTAGTTGATATTATTTTTACATTACTTTTGTTTTGTTTCATTTTGTTCATATTAATTTTCTCTTTTTGTCTATAGCGCTGTGGTTTGATTTCTTTTCTATCTTCGTTAGTTTCAACTTTTTTCCTCAATCACTATGCACTTCGCGATTTTTTTAAAAATTATTTTCTATTTTTCAATTCGGTGCGCTATAAGCGTGATTTTTCAAAATATAATTCAACCCGTTAGAATCACATCTCGACGCGATGCATTTCGTGCGAAAAATAGGAGCATGGAGCTCTGCTGCTCACAAATTTTTTTTCACACTTCATGGACCTAGAATAGATTGCCGGTTTCGAATGGCTTACCAACTACTAATTTTTAATAGAACCACTTAAACCCATAGTTATTAGTGCAGTCATTGAAGCTTTTTAGCTCAGAATTTTTTTACTATGAACCGATTTACATGAAATTTTGGAATTAGGCTTTAAATTAAGTTTTTTCAGAAACCTAATACTTTTCAAGTTATTGGCAATTAAAAATTTGGAATTTTTCCACGATTTTCAACGTTTTCTTGCAAATATCTCCAAAAATATGCATTTTAACGATAATATTGTAATGAAAAAAATTGTAGAAGTTAAAAAAATGAATAAATTGGTTTTTAATAGAGTGTTCTAAGTGCAATATTAAGCGAAATATTGAAGATCAAAGCCGTTTTTTATTTTGTCTGAAATTTAATCGATGTATTCAATGCCATCTAGCGGAGAGCGAATAAATTGTATGCATGCTAATGAAAAAGGATTTTATAGTGCTTGAAAAAAACTTTGAAATGAGGACTGTTAAAAGTCTTTTGCACGTAAAATGAGTGAGCTGTAATGAAAAAAAGAGCAACATCTAATGTTTTTTTTTTAAATCAATTTCATAAGTGCCATTTCCACCAAAATTGAAATTAATCGTATTCCGTCTAGAACTAACTTCAATATAAAGAGTTTGATGGATTCTAGCAGTTTGGCTGCTTTGGAACACATATTTTTCGAAAAAATCACGAATTTAAGAAGAAAAAAATTTTTCGAATTTTTAAAAAGCACCTTCTTTTCATAAAAATAATGAACGATACGTAAAAAAATGTAAGAATAAAAAATGTAGGTTTTTTTTTGACAAAAATATTTTGTTCCCTGTCACACGAAAATTGACGGAGATATGATTGTTCGAAGAGCGCGCGGTAGCGCAATCACAGTCCCTCTCGAGCCCTTTGACCCTTCACCGTTTCAAAATAAAAGGTTTTTCACTACATATCGTAATGAAAGAAGTTTCAGCTCTTTCAATTACCTTCAAAATGGTTTTTCATAAGTTGTGATAGCTTCAAAATTGAAGGAGTTATGGCCCAGAAACTAATCGTATTTTTTTCTACTTAGTAAACTAAACATTAGTAAACTGAAAATTCCGAATTTTCAATTGCCAATAACTTGAAAAGTATTGGGTTTCTGAAAAAACTTTAAAATACATTTTTTGCTTAGAATTAGGTCTTCTATAGATATCCGAGGTTATTTTGAAAAAAAAAATTCCACCACCGAAAAGGGGTGGCAACCACCCCCAGGGTTAAAACGGAGTTGGGGTCAGTATCATTTTTGAAGTTAAGGGTACGGTAAGCCTAATTACAAAATTTAATGTAAATCGGTTCATAGTAAAAAATTTCGGAGGTAAGAACCTATTTTACGCTTCAATGACTGCACTATATACCTAATCCAGTATTTGAACCTATTTATTATAGGCTTGTTTTGTGACACTTCTTTTGTATGTAAAACAGATTGGAAATGTATGCCTTTGACCTCATATTAGTATCTGCATCATATCACTAAGAAATTGCATGCAGAAATTAGATACTAGTTTTTTCTTAATATATTCCTACTTGACAAAATATGGTATAACAATTCGATTTTTCAAGAATAATCGTTAGATTACTTATATTAAATATAAATAATGAGGATTTAAAAAAGAACGAGGACTTCTACTAACCGATCCGTATCCGATAAAATGTAAATGGACCGAGACTGTAATTAAGCATAAATGATTCCGTGCTTAGGAAGTAGGAAAACACATGCTATTGAGTAATTCCTATAATATTACGGTCGCATTTAAGTAGAAAGATAACTGAAATAAGTAGTTTTGCTCTTACGTAAACTTTCAAATCTATTAATTTTCGAACCAACAAGCCTCAAATGTTTTTATAAGATTCCGGAAATCTCTACTGCACGGTAGAGCGACATGTTTCCGGCTCGTACTTTTTGATAAGTATGAATGGGACTATATTTCTTCGATGTTTGAATCAGAGGAGATGCTTTATTTACTAGATTAATGAACACTAAATATTTCGTTGAATAAAATCCTCACAGCAGTTACATAAAAACAACCCGATTTTTGATATTTCGCTCTTGAAATATGCATTAACTAAGGTTTGCCATGAGTGCATAAATAATTTCAAAATATCTCAGTGAATTACAATTAACAACGTTCTGTAGAAGAAAAGATGAAGTGCTATTATCGCTGAAAAGTATAATTGGGAACGTTGGGGGTAGCTAATAAATTGATTGCTAATTTGATCAATGGTTATGGAACTCGAATAAGTTGCAATTGTATTATGATACATTTTGTAAATATAAATTAAGGTGTCATAACTAAGTCACCAACGGATAAGTGTGATACTATCACACTTTTTCGATATTAATCTTATTTACCGCGAATATTTTCACTGTATCTGCAGCCTTAATGGGGTTATCGTTGACCCAATAAGATATATATATACACAAATGCAAGAACTAATGGAGCGTAACCCAGGAATAAGTCATATGATGAATAATCCTGAACTGTTACGTAATATATATATATATATATATATATATATATATATATATATATTGATATATATATATATATATATATATATATATAGATATATATATATATATTTATATATATATATATATATATTATATATATATATATATATATATATATATATATATATATATATATATATATATATATATATATATATATATATATATATATATATATATATATATATATATATATATAGAGTACCTTTTTAAAAGATTTGAAATTCTAAATAAAAATTTCATTAAAAACGGCTACTTCCATATAAGCGTGCTATACCGATAATTTTGCTCTACTTATTTAATATTTTCCCGCGACTAATTTCTTTATTATTGTTTATTTACTCGTTCTGAGATCTCGCGGATGGCATTAATCGCCTCCGTGGCAGAGTTTGACCAAATCTCCCAAACCGGAGAGTTCAAACAATAGTCCACAAAGGTGTGATTGTCTTCCGTAGCAGAGGTTTTTATTTGTTGTACTATTTTCATCTCCAAATTTTCAATCCAATGCTTTGCTACGCCGTTCTGATGAGGACCAAAGAGTCCGAAACACGTGTCAACGGCTGCTTCCATATAAACGTTCTATACTGATAATTCTGCTCTACTTTTTCAATATTTTCCTGCGACTAATTTCTTTGTTGTTAGATAAATAGTACCCTATTATTTTTATTTTCGAACATTACGTAGGTAAAGGTTTCTGTGGTTTCCCTTGCCATCTAATGATAACAATTTTGAATGTTGATATTAGACTGAATAGCACGTAATAAATAACAAAGAACAACCACATTCGGAAAAAAATTTTAGCGAGACAAAGCAGTCTTTGTCTATTCAAATTTTTTCAAATCAATAAATGTCAAGGAGATTTCAATTTTTTCAAAAGTTTTGATAAACTACGAATGTCGTAGTGAAACGTCAACTTTTTAATAAAATCGAGTTTTTTAAGATTCAACCAGCCTGTTATTGCTAATAATTATCAAGAGATTATATATATATATATATATATATATATATTTAGATATATATATATATATATATATTTAGATATATATATATATATATATATATATATATATATATATATATATATATATATATATATATATATATATATATATATATATATATATATATATATATATATATATATATAAATATATATATATATATATATATATATATATATATATATATATATATATATATATATCTATACCTATATACCTATATTGAAGTAAAAACTAGGACATTTATTCAAAACAAATCGAATAAATCCCCTAGCGGAGCTGGTTATACGAGTTCATGAATTAGCGAAATATTCCCACCCTTACCTCAGACGGTAAATGTTGGAAATGCTAAGATGATTATCAATTTTGATTTCGCCATTTTTGGGGCTCATCAGTATTATCTATCCATCTACCGAATGTGATAACTAACCCAACATTTCAAACGTTCTTACGGTTTCCTCTTCGCAACACAATGTCATATGTATATAAATATGACACAGCGCCACTAGTCGGAAACAAATAGCCACGTCTTTCAGACAGGTGAAATAGTCCGGCAACGAGAACTTGTATATCCTGACACCAGAAGGTGGCAACCATTAGTGCAAGTATTCATACATTTTTTTTAACAAGGCGTTTCAATTCTTGGGATACTACATTTCTTCCATAAAGTTTTTTTATTGATGTTATCTGTGGAAATAAGCACATCATCAATGTACGGGTATAGTTGGCATCTATAAAACTGCAAGAAATTGGGAAAAAATCCATTGAAAGATTCAATTAATTCATGAACAAAAAAATATTGCAGAAAATTACTGCATAAAAACAACGGGTGTTGATTTATATCAACAATGGTACGCTTTTGTTCCTTCGAAAATATAGAACAACGCAATTTTTGTATTATAATACTCAGATTTATTGTGAAAATAAATCGAATTATTATTATTTCAGGTATTCCAACCAAAATACCAAATGAAAACTAAGCACGAGATGTAGCTATTAAGTTATCAAGACAAAAAACTATACAACATAATTCACGATATACTAAATTCCGAAACACATTATGGAAACGCGACGCAACAAAACGTGTAGACACTCGATTGGAACAGGAAACGTGTGGCTGTATCGCATGGCGTCGGGTGTTCATAGTGTGATTCTGCTCATAGAAAATACTAGGATTTGATTCTATTCAACACGCATCAGGTTGTATCGTGTTTCAATAATTAGTTTCTGCCTTAATAGTAGTCTTCATACCGCTAATTGCACAAGGCAATGAAATTCTGTCTTACTTTCTTTCATGGGCTATGCTTCACAATCTTGCACTATATTTGAACGGAATCAAGGCAATACAATTATCAACAATCATATGGCTTGTTACACTCAAAATGTCGCTATTAAATAAGGAAAGAAATTATTGATTTATGCCTTCTTAGGTAATCTCGATTGTAAAGTAGGTATAGAGTTAGTATAAGGTAAAATGTAAGAAAGATATCCTAGAGAAAGACTTTCTATCTAGGTGGGTTGAGGCTACGTAAATGAGTTTTTGAAATTTTTTTCTTTGTTTCTCTTAATCCATCAACCGATTCAGTATACATTTGTAGAGGTTACAAGTAAGATTGGAGAAATACAAACCGTTGAAGTTACCTCCTACTTTTTGAAGAAAATTGACTTCTGATGAGGATTTCCATTCATATCAGTACAGATTATGAATTATATAATTTTGAAAAGTAAAATTGAAGGCAACTAACTGAAGTAAGGTAATTCAATGATCATCTTATTTCAACTTCAAAGTAGAACATTCATTGAATATCTCGTAATATCACTGAAATCAAATCCAACAATTGTATAGCAACTGGAAACGAAGCTTCCAATGTGACCAAAAGTGGGCTGTTCAAAGTATATTGAGAAAGCAATTCAAGGTCGAAATTTTTATACTCTAGAATTATTACTCAAAAACATAAACAGCAACACCATTGATAACAATCATTTATTTCAAGAAACGCTTCATTAGCTCATAACTATAGGTAAACAAAAATTTATCATATAGGTACTTTTACATAGACATAAAATATTGGAGCCTAACATACAAAATTAATTACGCTTATTGATGAAGGATCAATTAATTATTACAGGAACATCAAGCGAACAATGAAATTTTGATAGTTTTCAGAATTCCCTAACTTTAAGAATACTATAAAATACTTCGGTACATAAATGAAATGATTAAAATATTCCTATAAACTCAGATGCTTTCTAAGGTAATTAGGTTATTTTTTCTTGAATATGGCCAAGTTACTACGTAATAATCAATATTTTTTATGAAATATCGGTTTTCACAAAATTTACAAATTTTACAGTGTTACCATATCCATAAAACTCATTCATTTCAAAAAACTATATATTTTTGAAATCCATCTATTTTCTTATTACAAAGAGAAATATTGTTGAATTAAGCGGTAATAATATATTTTCTGAACTTGTATTTCAGATATGATTGTTCACCATCGTCCTCATTCTATATGTTTGGTATAATAGTTCTTAGAAAAATTTAACGTTACGTTATTTATTTCCGAGTTTCAAACTTATTGATTAACCTATTGATGTGTTTTATTTAAAAAATTAAGAATAACATATTGAGTGGTCGCTATTTTATTTTTTTTGAAGTATGTTGTATCTATTTACTTCTCTTTTGTTATTAGTTTCACTGTACAATATAACCTGGAAAACTCAAGACCTTCGGTAAAATGAATACAAATATAGAAAAATTCACTAGTACATGTTAATTGATTAAAAATGATATTTGACGCTTTCATATTCTTTGAACTTATTCCTTATTGGCTATACTATAGATAATCTCTGCGTTTTCTAATTTTGTGTATGGCAAAGTCTAATAGAATCAGTTCCTCCCTTTTTTTTATGAGACACACTCTGGAAAAGCGAATGCTGATAACCCCTCTCAAGCAAGCACCCCGAGATTATTTCAACAGTATTAAAATAATATCCATATTTCTACGTATTGGAAGGCCTTCTGAGAAAAATAACTCCATTGAATATATAGTGCTATTTGTGGGATCATATGAAAAAAGCTAGATGGAATCAAACCTTATTTTCCTAGCAGATTCTGAATCGAATAATTAAATCATACTTAACTTAGACTTCAAAATGCATGAAAAAATAAATTCATAAAACATTATACTTTACAGTTTATGATAACAAAATTGAATATTGAATTTTTGACGGAATCAATAGAAGAAAATATATTATATACATCAAATGCTTGATCTTTAATTCTTACTCAATTTCAATAACTGCAATTAACAGTTAATGATGAAAGAAAAATTAAGTAGAACACTTACCAATATTATGAATATCTTCATTACTAATTTTGTTTACCGTTTTGAGGGTCACTTCGAAACAACGGCCTAGTTCTGAACAAAAATCAACTGAAATATCATGTACTTGCACAATAAGCACGCAAAAATAATACGTTACGCTGAGACAAGAGAATATCCGGCATCTATTTTGCGCTCCTTCAAGAAATCGAAGAACAAACTGTGGGACTTCGACGCGTTATACCAATTTCTCTGCACGCCAACCTCCTGTAGCATCGTTACGTATAACGGTAACAGCATACTTCCCATCTGCTTTAAGCGTTGTACAAGATACTCACTCTTTTTCAAACATTAGGTTAAAATAACATGAAAGAGCCATTTATTTTCCAGAATAGGATTAAAGTTATAACTGCAGTCATTCTGAAGTGTTCTGTATAATCTAAAATCAATTTCGATGTGTTCAGAAGTTGAATACCTGGGATTGGGGTTTTTTCTTGTAAATGTGTTGAGTTCACAAGTAATAAGAAAATATAGGACCTACATATGTCATAAATATATATTCATATACATACATGCTATTCAACTATATAGTCTCTAAATAATAAAATAACTTTAACTCTTGATGGATAGTTACATCATCGCAACATTGAAATGTACTTTTAATGCAGTGAACAAATGAATTTGAATATATACAACACATTTATATATATATCTATATATATATATATATATATATATATATATATATATATATATATATAGAAGTATGTTAAGAGGTTTGTTTGATCAGTTTCAAATAAATGTCCTAGTTTCACTCGATAATACGAAGAATTCTTACTTACATATATATATATATATATATATATATATATATATATATATATATATATATATATATATATATATATATATATATATATATATATATATATATATATATATATATATATATATATATATATATATATATATATATATATATATATATATATATATATATATGTATAAATATATATATATATATATATATATCTATACATACCGGGCTTTTATTGAAAAACTGGGCTCCACCCGTTCAACCCCCTAACCAATAGAGCTATCACCCCAAAATTTTCAAATGAGATAAGGGGTCGAGTGTTACATTTTAAAGTGCTTTTGAATTTCTACATTTTACCGTCCTATTTTTCGAATTTGACCTCACTGTTGCAGAATATCACCCATTCCAATATTTACAAATGATCTTTCATCACTAAACACACCTGCTTGATAACCTACCTTTTGATGACATTCCAAACTAATCTGATTGTCACTTTTTAGCACAAGTACTAGTTACCGGTTCCTCAGTCTTACGATCACTGTCTATGAGATAAAACAGCCCTTGAAAATGATGTATAAATCGAACCCCCGTTTTATTCAAAAATTTTGGGTTGGTAGCTCTGTGGGTTAGTGTTGAAGTGGAAGTCCATTTTTACGTAAGAACTAGTCCCCCTCAATAAATTCGTTGACGTGTGTTATAAATATGAATATTATATATATATATATATATATATATATATATATATATATATATATATATATATATATATATATAAGTATATATAATAATAATAAATAACATAATAACAATAATAAATTGACAACATGTTCAAAATACTATTGGAATAAACAGAAATAATCACTAAAGCTGTTGATACAGCTTGTGCGTGCTAAACAAATCAATTTTAACAAAACAAGAACATGCACATAATATGATTGAACATCACAACAGTTCGAAAACACAGAACAATAGTATATAACAGTGAAATACGAGAAGGTACGTAAAGAGTAAAATATGCAGTGCAGAATTGCAAATTATAGAACAAAAGCACAAAACGAGAGTAGGTAAATGTACAATAATATATAACTTAGTTTAAGTATCAAATAATTTCACCTTATACGGCCGAAATGAGTTAAAACATTGAGAATACTTTTTTTAAAAATTTTATATATATATATATATATATATATATATATATATACCTTCTATCAGGTGTGTAATCTAGAATTATTGCATAATATTTAACGGACTGAGATAACCAAACGACAATTCATTTAGGATATTTTTTTCAAGGCAATGAATATGATATGGTTAGAAAGCTACCTGAGTGACAGAAAATAGATTGTGAAAATAAATAACCAATTTTCGACTACGAGGCAGATTGATATAGGTGTACCACAAGGTAATGTCATTGGACCACTATTATTCTACATGAATGACATAAACTGCTCTGTTAATTGTGAATTTATAAATCATTACGCAGATGATACGTTGTTGGCAATAAGTGATGATTGTTTGGAGACCGCTGTTCAAATGTTAAATGATGAGTTAATTAACCTTGAAAACTAATTGAAAAGGAATAAGTTGAAACTAAATGTACAAAAAACAAATGTGCTATGATCATTTCTACTCATAATAGTATGACAAATATAGATAAGAATAATATACCATTGATGATGGAGATTGAAAAAATAGAAATTGTAAATAAATTCAAGTACCTGGGAGTTCAAGAAACACTTCGCAACAATTCATAAAAAAATATCAAAAAAGTTATTTTTATTCTCAAGAATAGCTGCTATGATATCAATGAAAGCAAGAATGACAGTCTATAATTGAATATAACTCCTTACCTAATGAAATTGAAGACTGTAATACGCTTATAACATTTACGTGAAAATTCTTAAAATACCTGTGATATAGTTGTGGATGCATTTGTATTTTATTCTGAATGTATACTGGTGGATTTAGTTATTGTAGTGTTGATTTTTTTTCTTTCTTAAATTTATTTTATCAATATTTTATTGTTTTTTTAAGAAATGTACTATGAATATTAGTATTC
The DNA here is from genome assembly GCA_030704885.1 of Cynegetis impunctata. Classification (NCBI taxonomy): domain Eukaryota; kingdom Metazoa; phylum Arthropoda; class Insecta; order Coleoptera; family Coccinellidae; genus Cynegetis; species Cynegetis impunctata. Next base: position 23,287 of record JARQZK010004450.1, on the reverse strand, counting down.
TCCTATTTAATAAATAAACTATCTATCTTTGTTAAAAAATTTTCTAAGATAACGCCATTATACAACTATTTTTAAAAAGTTTCCTTTGAAGGAGTATATATTTTATCATGTGTTCCAGGAAAATGTAAGATTTGGAGTTCTAGAATTCCTACTAATGCAATTAACCTTACAAGAATCTGTTGCGAATGCTCTTCCTCGTTAATCATAAATTTTCCTCATTAATGGTTTCATTAATCTTCTACCTAAGGTCTTTGATTTGATAATATCATAGATATATTCTTTCAGGTATTTTTGCCTGAAAGAAATGGACCCGGAAATGGACCCTAATTTCGTTGTTTTAAATGGAATACTCCAATTTTCATTGAATTTTCTGAATCTAGGTTAAATTTCAATCTAACGTAGGTATAATTTTACCTAGAGTTTGCAATTTTTTAGTTATTTCGGTTTTTCGAATTATTTGGCAAATACCTTTACAACAAAATCATATTTTGAAATCCAAGCTAGTCACATCAATCATTTTCAGGGTGTGCGCAAGTCAGACCAACTTCTTTTTTAAAGAGCCCCATTTTCCTTTATACCTGTCGATTCCACGATGAAAAATAAGCGAACTTTCTGACTTCGTCTCTATATCTAAAATTTGCGGATTTTGTAGAAACTTCATGGTTATTGGAGAAATTTAATAAAAAATTGGCTTTGGTTTTAAGATAGGTATAACGAAACGAAAGCTAACATTTCGGTAAATAAGAATTACCAACAACTTGACGTAGATAGACGAGTGTATAATTATAATCATTTGGCAACAGTACAGGATCATATAGGTACACGTTCAACTCTATGATATTTTGATGGAAATATTAACTGCAAATCCTGAGGACCACAAATTTTATTTTGATAATTTTTTCACAAGTTTCAACCTAATGCATTATTTGAAGGAAAACGGAGTAAGAGCAACTGGAACGGCCCGATACAATAGATGCAACAACTGTCAAATGACCAACGATAAAGAAATGCAGAAGAAACAACGTGGTTAATATGATTATCGGTTTGATTCTCCGAAATCATGGCAGTCACTTGGAAGGACAATAATGTTGTCAAAGTGCTATCAAATCACGAACACATTGAACCGATTTGCCACGTAACTAGATACAGTCGGGCTGAAAAGAAAGATGTTCGTGTTCCACAGCCCAAGCTTATAGCAGAATAGGTACAACAAGTGTATGGGAGGCGTAGACAAACTGGATTGGAATATTCAGAAGTACAGAATAAAAATAAGAGAATACCCACCAATGCGATAGATGTTGCGCTAATCATGCGCTTCATAACATAAGTCATCAACACCATTTATTACTGCTTCAATTCAGGAGGAAAGTAGCAACAGCCTATCTAGCAGTTACATCAGAATATTCTGATCCAAAAAGAGCAGGACGACCATCGTTTCCCAAGCCATAATCATCTCGAATATCTGTTGACGTGAGAACTTCGCGAACTGGTCATTTAACTGAGAGGACAGATGATGGTAAGCAAAAGAAATGCGGTGTGTGCAAAAAAAGTGCCAGAAGTCAATGCGGAAAATGCAATGTTGAACTCCACGTGGATTGCTTCATAGCATGGCACGAAAAATAGGTTGAAGCTGCCATGATCCCCAATTGGGGATCAGCCAAGAATTCGCCGTAATGAAAAATTCAATCGCATTTTCTCGCTAAAAGTATTATAAATTACATTTTTCTACGAGCGGGTGAATTTTCCACACACATAATTTTTCCGCACCGTGTGAAAATAATTTTCCGCACCGTGCGGAAATGGAATAGCAGGGGTATTTTCCGCACTGTTTGGCAATGAGACTCTTTACGAATTGAAATGCGTGCGAGTTCTGTTGACTTTCCTCACGCTCGTGAAAAAACTATTGTACCTAACACTTGCGAAAAATGTTTTTCCGCACTCGGCTGCTTCACCGAACTCCGCTACGCGTCGTTCGGTGAACGGCAGACTCGTCAGGAAAAATTCAATTTCCGCACTTGTTAGGTAAATAGCTATTGTAAGCTAGAAACAACCTCTTTCGAAATAAAATATGGAAATTTGGCAGTTAATGGGTTTTAATGTTTGTGTTCTCCTTCAGAGCGCAATACGTTTCACGCCAGCGTTGTACTTCGAGCGTGATAATATAGGGGATCCCATGTAAGGCAGGCCTTCACTCATCTGCTTACCGGATAAAAATTAGTTTTTATCAAATAAAATATGTTTCTGAACACACACCGCGAGGGTTGTCGTAAAAAAAATGTTCATGGCTATAATTAATTAAAATTACAAAAAGTATTTTTTTTTTCAAAATTCACCGACGTGCTTGCCAAACGAACTTAACTCCAAAGGAAAGCATATAATATACACAATATGCTACAGCTAGGTTGTTTTGGTGATAACCAATAAACTCTATTAAATCTTTGTTTAACTGTACGTCACTATATTTAAAACGTTTAGTTTATTGTCGAAATGTTAACTTTAAATAACAATGCTGAAAAGTTATTTCATTGAAATTAATTATGGAATCATTCAATTTGCATGAAAAACAATTTTTTCGTCATTTCAAATTTTTTGTATAAAACACAACGTGCTCATCAAATGTTATACATATTTGCTCGCTTCAATTTTTTAATTCAAAAGCCTAGCCACCGTTCGTTATGAACAGTTTTTTGCAGTCAACCCTATAATACTGTTTTTGCAATGAAATCACCTTAATTTTAATATATAGTTCAAGTTGTAAGCAGATGAGCGCAATTACTCATATCAACTTACCTATTTATACACGGCAACCAGGTAATAGGGATTAGAAAATGTTAGGCAACCTAGCTGTAGCATTGTGCTGAATGAGCAATTCAAGAATTGCTGAAAGAGCGTTGAGGTGATGCAAGTGAGAAAAAAACTCGTGAGCAATCACTGAAGTCGTACCTATTTTTCGCTCGAAATTCATCGCGTCGAGATGCTATTCTAACAAATTGAATTATATTTTGGAGTTCGGCAATATTTCTAAAACCATGAAACAATAAGAAATATCTATGTAAAAATTCAAACAAATTTTGATAGTTTCGTTCTGCAATGAAAACAATCCCAGGTACCAAATTTCAGCTCATTCGTCTCGATGGGAGTCGCAGGAGATGTCAATATGTAATATATATATATATATATATATATATATATATATATATATATATATATATATATATATATATATATATATATATATATGTATATATATATATATATATCTATATATATATATATATATATATATATATATATATATATATATATACATATATATATATATATATATATATATATATATATATATATATATATATATATATATATATATATATATATATATATGGTGTCCCAGTATACATGTTCCAATGGATTATCTCAGCCATTTCAACAGATGAAAATTTGAAAATTTCATGATCTCTAATTCGTTCAAGGAACCTTCAACTGAAAAAAACAAAAATTGAAAGTCACTTCCGGTTTGACCGGAAGTGACTCTGACTTTTTGATTTCGAATAGCACGCTGTATATTTTTTGCAATTTTTTATTTCTACTCAAAATTATCTTTCCAACGATGTATCACACTTTGAATTTCATATTTGATTTGATGGAGAAAAAGTAAATTGAATTATTGATGATGATTATAAGTGAGAAATATTCCTCTTCTACGTTCATGCAAAATACAAAACTTTATTTGGTGAAAACACTGGTTCTTTGCACTGACTGCAATAAAGACTTTATCGAACTCTTCTATCATTCTTCTATAGCGTTCTGTCATCATGACAAACTTTCAAATCGACGCCAAATTTAGCCCATTTTCCATGAGATTGTATTAGGTTTTAAATAGTTGCATATTTCATATAATTGTCAATCATATTGATTATATAATGGACTATGAAATTACTAGAAAATGCAATTTGTTAAAAATAAAATTAGTTCCTTCGAATATCAACTGAATTACACAAAATGTTTTTGTATTACTTTTAACAGATAGATTCAAACAAACAATGTCTTCCTTACAGCCTAGTGCCTAAATGAAACATTTTTTGTTTTTTGCATGAACGTAAAATAGTTATTTATTATACAAGGGAAAAAAGTATTAGATTTTAGCTCGAGGTTGTGTTGTCTCCCGACGTGAAGCGAAGGGAGACAAAAAAGCGAGAGCTAAAATCTAATATTTCTTCCCGTGTATAATACATCATTTTTTTCTGTGATGAGGAAAACGACGATTAAATATTGACAATACATATTGTTATAATATATTAAAGTCAGAAAATTATAGATGCGAAATTTGAATTTTTAAAATGGAAGGCTGTTGTACTTTCAGCGACAATTAGACCTGCGTTGCTAAGGAATCCTTTGAAGTAAACAAATATCTGTCAATTTAATTCTATTGATTTGATTTAAAAATTGCGAACTTAGTAGTTGTTTAATAGTTATTTTGAATAATATGAAGTGAAAAAAATGTCTGATTCCGAGTTATCTCTGACTGCACCGTCATCAAACTAACTACTTTTCTGAAACAAAATGGGAAAGGTTACACGACCAAGAAAGCTGCGATTTTTACGAGTACATAAATTAGTGATTTTTTAAATAATGCTCCCGATAAATTTTATTTAATGGCCAAGGTTGTTGTTGTATTTGGAATTGCAGGAGCTTGTCGAATTTATGAAATCAGCCAGGTAACATTAGATGATATTGAAGATTCGGAAACGTTATTAATTGTGAAACTCAAGCAAACAAAGAATGAAGTAAGCAGGAGATTTGTAGTTACCTACTGAAGAATATAATTTCGACACAAGAAAATTCCATTGTTGTACCGAATAGTTCAAGGAACTATTATTACATATAAAGAAAATGTAACTTTTGTATAGTAAAATATTCTTAAATTAAATATCTACCTTTACTTATGTGTATGTATATCCGGGAAAAAAGTACTCACTTTTTTCCCGGGGAAAAAAGTAATTTCAAAAAGTGATATTTCTTTACCTGTCATCAGAGACAAAATGTCAAACTTTTTTCCCGTCACAGAAAAAAAAATATTATATGCAACTCCTAATAAAAATAAGGTATGATAAATTGTTCATAAAATATCAATTATTATTGAAGTCAAAATGAAGATTACACAAAATATCGTAGCCTACTGCAATTCTTTCAATTTGAAATTTCAATTTACGTTTTCTCCATCAAATCAAATATGAAATACAAAGTGTGATACATTTTTGGAAAGATAATTTTGAGTAGAAATAAAAAATTGCAAAAAATATACAGTGTGCTATTTGAAATAAAAAAGTCAGAGTCACGTTCGGTTAAACCGGAAGGGACTTTCAATTTTTGTTTTTTTCAGTTGAAGGTTCCTTCAACGTGAAATTTTCAAATATTCATCTTTCGAAATGGCTGAGATAATCCATTGGAACAGGCATACATATATATGTATATAAATATATATATATATATATATATATATATATACACCCAGTATATATATATATATATATATATATATATATATATATATATATACACCCAGTATATATATATATATATATATATATATATATATATATATCTATATTTATCAGACATGAAAAATTTTTCGAAAATCGTGGTCTAGGATGTCTAAAACGTATGAGAAAGATAATACCGCACCTGACTGCTTTTCTTCGATACACTGCAATAGTATGTATTTTATAGGATAAAATACGACTAGAAACATTAAAATTTAATTAATTATTAATTATCCACATGTTGAGGGTACTCAAAACCAGCGGAAGGGGTATAAAGAAGGGGGAAGTAGAGAAGAAAGTGTTTCAAGCGGGAGGTGATAGAGTATGCATAATATGTGTGATTATTTTTTTCGTATGATTTTCAACCAATCAGAACGATCAATTTAGTCAAGTTACCTGGTATAATTTCGATAATACCTGATTATATATAGAGTAGCTCTACCAATCGAAATCCAACAGGACCGTCAAATTTTGACGTTTATCAACAACTGTTCAAAAATGAGTCGATTCGGAGATTTTTACTTAATATACTCAACAAATAATCGTATCATAAAAAATGCGTACTTCAAAATAAATACGGTGATACATGTCAAACTTCCTGCATAATTACAAATCGTGCCAGTTTGACAGAATAATCCTCCCGCTTCGCGGTCGGATTATTTAAACTATCAAACTGACACTCTTTGTAATTATGCAACAAGTTATCGATGTATAACCTGATTATTTTGAAGTACTTATAGTATTACTACCGACATAGAATACATAGATAGGTGTGGAAGTATAATTTAATTATCCGAAAACTTGCATTTTTCTGCTTTTTTTCACATTTTACCTTTTTTTGATCGATTGTATCTCGGGTATTATTGAGCCAAAAATTCTTCTGACCAATGAATTTTGATGAAAATTCAATGCATTTTCACGTGATTTCGCTTAACCACATGGTTCAGAAGATATGGGAAGAAAACTATTGACGGCCCGAAAAAATCATGGGCGTGTGTTCAGAAACATATTTTATTTGATAAAAAATAATTTTTATCCGGTAAGTAGATTTTAGGGTATTCGCACAACGCGCCTGGATGGTAGATAATAGCCTAGCTGGTCGCCTGGCTGCAAGCATTATCGTCGTAGTTTCTTACGGGGTACCGTACGTGCGGGAAGGTCCGGTCGATTGTATGGTAGCGGGCTACCTCGCTGGTCGCTGGAAGAACAACATTTTACATTCACCAGCTACCAGCGTGCGAAATGGATATGAGATGGTGTTGCCGCAGAAATGAATGTAGATCTCTATTAGAAATTTTAGATCATTTTCGTATTCAGAACTTAAATACTAAATATTGGATGGATTTGTCCGTTACTTTGTGATAATACATTTTTTGAATATAAATGAGCAACACTTCACTTTGTTTTTTGCATCACTATTGTTATTAAATTGTTTGCGATAGCAGGTTCGTTCGTAGTACTAGTATATTTTCAAGCGAATGAATATTTTTGCATTGTACAGTGTCGGTCATAGTAGGCATACAAATCAAGGAGTTGAAAGATTATAATTACTGGTATTATCGATTTTTAACCTATGTAAATGAAGAGCTTGCTAACAACATAAATTTATTCTAGAAGGGGTCAAATATTGGAGAATTCCGTACATCTGTTTGATCATTGACTGGGTTATCTTTATTATATTTATTTATTTCTATGTACTCTAAAATATTTGGTTTCTTACTTTTCGGAGCTGTTTGTGAAATGTTCATATTATATATGCCTGGAAAAGAGTGACTTGAATCTTGAAAGTGTTCCGAAAAATTTGAAATTTCTCTATTAAATTTGAAAGAATGTCGATATTCTTTATGTCAGGTGGCAAAATTTCGGACTGTTTGTCCTAAAAAGTTTTCCGCATCATTCTCAAATACCAGAAGAAACGATCGGGATAATCACACAGCTCTTAGAATAAATGATGATATTATCCAAATTCTTGTCTTTTTTGATTACGGATGTACCGTAAACCTTGTTTAAGCTTTCTGTTGTAAGAACCACTTTGTAGCATTGTTTTCTAATAAATGAAAATCATCTCTGTTACTACTCGAATCATCCATTTTAACCACACATCTGCAGTAATCTGCACACTTCGCAGGTTGATTTACGTATGACCAGCTACCATCTACTGGCGCGACGTGCGAGTATTTAGCGGTTTTTAACTCTACAATCTAGGTTATCAGCAACCAGCCAGGATACCATTCAGGCGCGTTGCGTGGATACCCTTAGACTATAAGGCCGACTGCATTCAGAGAAGTCTATTGCGTTGTACGCGGCGTATCTGTCATAGTGAATGTTTTTTGTAATATTTATGAAATAATAATGTCAGAAACTTCAAAAGCTAAAAGAATTTACTCACGAATAGTACGAGCAATCAATTGAACATATGAGTTGTTTTCAATAGATTTGGGACATCAAACATGCAAAATATAAAAATGGGCACAAAAAAGACAAAGTTTGGCAAGACATTTCAGACAAGTTAGGAAGGAAAAACATTTATTCGTCAAGATTATGCTTGTTGATCAATATATTAAATGCTCCCTCTTCTTTTCGTTTTAAAAACACATTACTGACAGTTTTTGTTTACACAACTTTCTAATATTCTCACTTCTTCATCCTCCTCCGCCAAATGTTTCTTGAATAGCAGAAGAGCTGATAATTTTCTCTTTTTTGGTTCTAAACAGCTCATCGTAACAAAATTTTTAAATACTAAATAGAATTATAACGTTTCCTAGGAAAACAGAAACGCGCAGCGTGATAAAAAATAGGCACGCTCCTGCCGACGTGAAATTCCCTATTCAGTTCACTCTGCGTATTACAACCCGCCCTTAAAGGATTGAATTATATTATGAAAAATCACGCTAAACCGAATTTAAAAAAAGAAAATAATTTATTTCATTTTAAAAAACTAATTCGCGTAGCGCATCGTAGTTGAGGAAAAACGTTGAAACTAACAAAGGAATGTGTACGTCAACTCAATCCACGTACCAAATTTCAACCCTCTATTGTGAAAAAAAAATTGGCGAAGTGCATCGCGTACTGATGGCAGATCGAGATGCAATTCGAACGGAATAGTCACCGCGAAATGCAGCGCAGTTGAGGAAAAGGGTTGAAACTCACAAAGGATCAACATAAACTCAATGTACGTACCAAGCTTTAAACCTATAACTTAATTTGCAGAAGCTGTGGAGTTTGGCAATTTTTCGAAAACCACGAAAAAATAATAAATGTTAGTCAGTAATACCTAATAAGTTCACTTGAAAACAACAAAATTATATATTATCAACATTATTGATTCGTAATTAGAAATAATCGTACTTACTATTCGTACATGCTAAATAAATTTGTTTCTGATATACCTACCCAGTATATATTATATTTGAACGGAATTCAATTACATCAATAGTATATTATGCAGTAGTTAGTGCATAACGAAGTTTTTATAGTGAAAAATTTTTTACAGACATAATATACTTTATATATATATATATATATATATATATATATATATATATATATATATATATATATATATATATATATATATATATATATATATATATATATATATATATATATATATATATATATATATATATATCTATATATATATATATATATATATATATATATATATATATATATATATATATATATATATATATATATATATATATATATATATCGAACCAAATAAGGAGGAATAACGTCTAGACTTAAACTCAACAATCCTTTCAAATTTTATTGATAACACATTATTTGCCACATTTTGTCGGTTGAGCTGTTGTCCATCATTTGTTTGCGTAATAGGGTCACTATTAGTTTAATTTTGGAAGTCACCATTAGATTGTCCTTTGGTTTGAAAGTATTTTTCGAAATTGTATGGTCGACATATGTATTTTCTTCGTGGTTCTTTATATTTTAACAAATCTTGATTATTATTCCTCCGTTTTGATCTGGAGATGAGATGCTAGGCAATTTCGAAACCGGTCATCAATATCAATAAAATTTGTATATATATATATATATATATATATATATATATATATATATATATATATATATATATATAACTGAGATTGAATTCTCGCACATCACTTGGTGAAACATCATAAAGAATAAAGTATAAACTTCAAAATAAAAACACTTGGCTTATGTTTCACAATATAAAAAATATTTAGATACTGTATTTAGCAGTAACGAAAAGTCGACATGTTTCGAGTTATGAACTCATTATCAAGACTGACTACAGGAGAGTATTGCATCCTAATTTATAAAACAGACAATAGCAAAGGTGATACCTGAAAATCAATTTGTTCGTTTACAAGGGGTAATTGACTATTATGGGCGGAACTTATTTCGAGAATTTCAAGAAGGTCAAAGCGTTTTCCTTTGTTACCTGAATGTAACAATTTGGTTTTGTTGAAATCCGGGAAGTGATTGAATTTTATACAATGTTCAGAGAAGCCAGTGGTATTTTTGTTTTGTAAAATTGACTTTTTATGTTCTTCAACACGAATATTCATATTCCTTCCTGTCTGTCCAATATAGAAAGCAGTCGCAAAATATTTTGTAAATACCACTGTTTTCTCCGATGTTAGATTTTTCTTTATTATTGACCAAGAATGACTTCAAGTTTCTTTTATTTGTACAAATTGTTTTAACGTTATTTTTCGATAGTCTGTTACAAATTTTGCTACTCAAATTAGCCACATAATTTATTGGGAAGTATTTTTGTTCTTCATTAATAGTTTGCGTGGGGTATATTGAATGCAACAGATACTTTGAAAATTTTTTTCCGATAATGGAATCGTGAACAACCTATGTATGAACGAATGAAGAGCACTGAGTTTTATTTCAATGTGTTGGTTACTGTTGCTGTGAATTAAAGTATCTGTGAAGGTTGGTTTTCTATAAATGTTGAAAGTCAGAGAATTCAAATTCCTAACAATCTGAACGTCTAAGAAATTCAGGGTACCGTTTTCGTTTTCTACTTCTTTTGTAAATTGAATCGAGTTGTAGAAAGTATTTATATATTTAAGGAAATTATCTAACTGCCTATCTGTACCGGTCCGAATACAAAAAATATCATCTACATAACGCCTCCATAATGAAACGTTAGTGATTAAATTATTATCAGCATTTAAAATTTTTTCTTCTAAGTTATTCATGAAAATTTCACTCAACAAAGGCGATAACGGTGATCCCATGGGCAATCCGTCTTCTTGTTTGTATATTATATTATTAAATTTGAAATAACTCTGTTTCAAACATAAGTTTAAGGCAGACATTGTTTCGTTGACTGCTTGAGTTGTTAAATTTGGGTTCATCTCTAGATATCGCTTAACAATATTTTTAACTTCTTGAGTTGGCGTGGAAGGAAATAAGTTGATAACGTCAAATGAAATTAATTTAGCATTTAAAGGAATTTTGATATTCTTAAGATGATTAACTAACTGAATAGAATTTTTAATGCTATACTCCGGATTGAATTGAATTAAGGTGGGTAATTTCTTATTCAAATACTGACATAATTTATACGCAGGAGCGTTAATATTAGATACTATTGGACGCACCGGCAATCAATTTTATGTATTTTTGGTGAAGTATATAAAACCGGAGTGCGTGGGTTCATGGAAGTTAAGAAAAAAGTGTTGATATCTGAAAATAGGATTTTACTATTCTTGATGAATGATTTTATTTCGTTTCGGAATTTTTTAGTGGGATCTATTTTAAGTTTTGAGAATTTATCTGTATTAAATAGGATTTCAGATTTTTCAATGTAGGTATTTTTATCTATGATAGTTACAGTATTTCCTTTGTCCGCTTTGCATATAACCAAATTATTATCCTGAATTTTTGATCTCAACTGTTTTATAGTTTTTAATTCTAAATTATTGTTATTTCTGAATTTATATGTATTTATGACTTCCGCGCATATAGTTTTTTCAAAATTCAAATTCTTAATTACAGACGAATTTAAAGCTAATTCAGTGGTGACGGCTAAATGTTTAATATCATTTTTATTATTGAAATGTGGGCAATATTTCAAACCTTTATTTAATAATTCTATTTCACTGTTACTAAATTCGGTATTTGTGAAATTATGGACTCTACTATAAAATTGTTTAACTTGAAGTTTGTCACTCTTAATCAATAATGAAGAAGACTCACGTGATTTAATTAATTCCTTAAGTTTATTGGATTGTCTTAAGTACTGTTCGTGGCATCTGCTCCTCACTTCCTTTCGTACTGTGTTATCAATCATTTCAAACTCAACGACGTGAGTTCTGAATGCCAATTCACTGTGGATGATCTACAGGTGAAGTCCTAAATTATCCCTTCTCTGATACCACTTTTTGATTTCCATATTCAACCAAACTTTGTATGCTGCTTGTACTGCTGACTTGGATTCATTTGAGGTGTGTCCACAAGTGATCTTCATATATTTAGGAGTTACTTTGTTTTTCAAGCATTCTTTGTTGAACCATAAGTGATTGTTACACGCTTTGAATTTAATTAATACTCTTCTGTATAGAATCGCGAGAAATGCTTTGCTGGCATTTTTAATAACTGAGATTGAATTCTCGCACATCACTTGGTGAAACATCATAAAGAATAAAGTATAAACTTTAAAATTTTTTATTTTAAAGTTTATACTTTATATAATGATGCTGCAACTCTTCAAATAACCCCAAATACAAAAGTCCAAAGGATTCAAATCGGGAGATCTAGCGGGCCATGGCACTGGGCCTCCTCGTTCTATCTATCTGGGAAAAGTTTGATCTAAATGTTCCCTAATATCAAGTGTATAAAGTGGGGGCGCTCCATCTTGAATAAACCAAATATTCATCCACTGATTCAAAGGTACCAAGTCTAGAAAAACGGAAAAGGTGTTTTGAAGAATGTTCATGAATGGCGTGTCGATTTTCATCGGCCCAAATATGGCTATTATGAAAGTTAAAAATACCATCTTTGGTAAAGCAGGCTTCATCAATGAAAAGGATATTAGAAGTTAAATGCGGATGTTCAGCAATCTTTGTTAAAACCCATTGACAGAATGTCCTTCTGGCTTGATGATCTGGAGGATTAAGAACTTGCACGCGTTGGATATTGAATGGATAGAGAAGTTGTTGATGCATAGTTCTCCAGACAAGGGGGGCCACTCATTCCTACTTCCGCTGAAATTCTTCTTACACTTATACCGGGATTTTCACAATATTTAAAATTTTTTCAAAGAACCAGTTCCACTCAATCGTCTTGAAAGTTGATTGAACGTCACATGAGAAGGAGGTTGATGATCGGGATAAGCCTCTGCATAAAGGAGACGTACTTCAGGACCACTTCCGTTGGCACGGCCATACATGAAAACCATATCACTCATTTCAATATTAGAATAAGGCATTTCAAATTCAGGAATAATAACCCTTTCTCAACAACAAAGTGAAAGAAAGTAAACAACTCGAATCGGATGCAAAATAATCAATAGAAGTACGTAAATGTCATATGAAAAGCAAATGTTTGATGCCAGCTGAAAAATATTTCAATTGTAAGTTCAGTGAACAAGACATCTGAAAGATGAAAATAAATCGAATATCGTATTTGGTTGCGCTAGTAGTTAATTTGAGAACCGAAAATCGCTTATATCTCCAAAAAGCTCATTTGCGGATATATGAAATTTTTCACTTATTTTGAGGTCTATAATCAGCTCACAAAATATTGAAACGTTTTTTCAACACTCTGTATATATATATATATATATATATATATATATATATATATATATATATATATATATATATATATATGCGTTTTCTTTATTTAATATGTAATTAACTGAATGATTTATTTCCTCATTTGAACACTTTGTCTGGAGAAAGTTACTTGATAAACATGTTCTGAAAATAAAAAGAAACACGTAAAACAATATAGAAGATTTATTATCACCTTAGCATTATATTTTAATTGTTATACATTACCTACTATTCCAAATGCAAACCAGAAGAATACTTAATTTCAAATTCATTTGCTTATCTTTACATAATCCTTCAAAATTAATAAGTCTTTCTATTTTCAAGCACAATTTCTATACTTAAAATAATTATTTGGACTGATTTCTTTCTTGATATGCAAGTAACATTGCCCATATACTAAGAGGGCGCATATATCCAATAGCCCTATAATATTTATGAGCATATAAAGCTTCTGGATAGTTGAACGAAAGACCAAACATATTAGTCATCGAATTATACATCCCTTCGGCAGTTTTGAATCCTTCAGTTACCATTCCCTGAAAATTTACAAAGGGAATGAAAATCCGATTCAGATAAATGATTATATATATATATATATATGAAAGATACAACATTCAGTATCATAACAATCATAACATTGAAAAAGTATAAAATCAAAAATACTTTTCGAAATGTAATATACCTACTCACCTCGAATATCATAGTCGATGCTAAACTATATGTAACCCCTGTCCAGATTTCTTGACTTTGTATAGTGAATTCATCTTGGCCTCCATTAATGAATCCATTCACGGCGCCCATATTGCCATTACAAAAAGACTGAACATTATTTTCAAATATTGTACGCAAACTGCTCAGAATATTTTTATGTGGAAATACCTATGAAAAACATATTATGTGTAGAAATCTTCAAAATGGAAGAAAATATTCATTATGAAAGACTCAATATCAAATATCCTTTATTTCATCAAGATCAATTTATATAAATTGCTATGCATTCCCTCACTAGGTGAAATACGATAGACAAATTATCTTAAATCCTTCTACTAAATTGAAATGTTTAAAATTAATGGACGATCACGTATCTCAGTTAAATATTATGCTGATATTATTTTCGAATATATTTTTAATTAATGTATACAATTTTAATATTCAATTAATGAGAGAGGCGGAAACGAGAATATGAAACGTATGACACTCGATTTTTTAATTCAAAACGTGGAGTGGTACAGAGGAATAAAACCCAAATAGTTTGTTGAAAATGTTTGCGTCCCCGACTATACTGAAACAGAAACCCATCAAGTCACAAATTTTCAAATCTGTTGTAAACCCTCAATACCGATTTAATTTATTTTGTATGATCGGAATAAGAATTCTCAAGTAATCTTGAATAAGACTTTGAAGAATCGAGATAGGAGGTCGGTTAAATTCGAGCAGTGTTTTCGTGCTAAGAAATCTGAAAGGAAATTTGATGTAGGTATCATTTTCAGTTTATGAATTATGGAAAGAATGGAATATTTGGAATTTTCGTTTTTATTTTTTCAAGCGAAAACGAAAAGAGTTTGGTGTGTTGTTGACGCACTTCATTACAAGGAATCTGGATATGTTTTTTTCCAAGGCGTTCCTGATGCCAGAGTTACAACATAAAACTTTTTTTTTCCTGATTAAAACGATGTATCATAAGATATGATCTGACATGTTGATCCAAATTAAGAAAAAACCATTACATAAATTATGGAGCTCCAAAAACGGGTATATATATATATATATATATATATATATATATATATATATATATATATATATATATATATATATATATATATATATATATATATATATATATATATATACATCCGTTTTTGGAGCTCCAACATTTATGGAATGGTTTTTTTCTTAATTTGGATCAGCATGTAAGATCATATCTTATGATACATCAGGAAAAAAAAAGTTTAGTGTTGCAACTCTAGCATCAGGAACGCCTTAGAAAAAACATGATACCTACATCAAATTTCCTTTCAGATTTCTCAGCATGAAAACACGTAACTTTGCTCAAATTTAACCGACCCCCTATCTCGATTCTTCAATTCCCAAAGCAGGAAGGAAGGACCCCACCCTCCCGAAGTCATTCAGACCAATCTGTCTCACATCCTTCCTACTGAAGACACTGGAGAAGATGGAAGATAACTACATTAGAACCAAGATACTGGAGAGGGTGCCATTGCACCCCGGGTAGCATGCATAAAAGGCGGGCAGATCAACGGAAACCGCTCTTTATGTGCTTACCGAAAAGATCCAAAAATCACTTGAGTATAAAGAAATGGCCATTTGCGCCTTTTTAGACATAGAGGGGGCATTCGACAACACCTCTCACGAAGCAATAAAAAGGGCCCTAATGAACAAGGGAGTGGACAGAACCACATCCAGATGGATGTGCCAAATGCTGGCTACAAGAACGGCCGAAACGAAGGTGGGCGAGAACACCTTTCGAATCAGTACAAACAGGGGATGCCCACAAGGAGGGGTACTATCACCTCTGATGTGGAGTCTTGTAGTGGACGAATTACTCGAAACACTGATCGGGAACGGAGTCAGATCACTTCAGTACCCTTCACTAGAAGAACAAAGCTTCAGCACTTAAGGACTATTCGTCTCGACGGAGCAGACTTAGAATGGCAGCAAGTTGTGAAGTATCTAGGGCTCACCCTAGACTCAAAACTACTCTGGAACATGCACGTAGAAAAAATCCGCAAACAAGGCAAAATCATCACTGATGGTGTGCAGGAACATCGCAGGAAAAACGTGGGGCTGTAACCCATCAATACTGCGATGGATGTACACCATGATAGTGAAACCTATGATCACCTACGGATCAGTAGTGTGGCATGGCAGAACCGAACTCACCACAGCAAAGAAAACCTTGGAGAAAGTGCAAAGACTAGCATGTCTTTGTATAACAGGAGCAATGAGATCGACTCCAACAGTAGCACTAGAGGTAGTTCTGGACCTCACTCCTCTCCACATCATGGTGAGGAGAACTGCTTGGGGAGCAAACCTCAGGTTGGCTAAAGAGTGGACTCAAAGGTGCTGCATACGGTACAAGGGACTCAACCCTTACCGGAAGTGCACACCTTGCTGACCTGACGAAATTACCAGGAAATTTAGTTTCAAGAAATTATTTCGAACGGAAATAAATACCAAGAAGGAATGGAGCATAGAATCCATTCGAGCACTGGAGAAGAATACCATAATATGGTATACGGACGGGTCTAAAACTCCCGAAGGAACTGGAGCAGGAGTCGTTGGGCCTCGTACCAAATACTCAGAAACCATGGGCCAGTTCCCCAGTATTTTTCAAGCGGAAATTCACGCCATAGAAAGGTGCATTCAGTTCAACCTCGATAGGAAATACCGGAACAAGGAAATTGCGATCCTCTCCGATAGCCAAGCAGCCATCAAAGCGTTGAGCTCTTATAACATCAACTCAAAGATGGTTTGTGAATGCCTAAACAAACTAAACGATCTGGGCAGGAACAACAAAGTGATCCTCATCTGGGTTCCGGGGCACGTCGGAGTGAAGGGTAATGAACAAGCAGACACCCTGGCACGAAAGAGTGCGTCAACGCCACTAATCGGGCCAGAGCATTTATGTGGACTTGGAAAATCTTACTTCCAAGAAGAACTCAATAAAGCTGAAGCAGAAATGCGAGCAACATACTGGCAAAGACTTCCAGGACTGAGGCAGGCCAAAGATCTCCTCGGAAAGTTCAACCGAGCAAGATCGAAGACACTGATTAACCTCAGCAAAACTAGTCTAAAGACAATCACAGGATTTCTTACGGGGCATTGCAGACTCAAAGAACACCTAAGGAAGCTAGGTTTAGAGGGGGACAGCACCTGCAGATTCTGCAAGGAACGTCCAGAAGCACCCCACCATATACTGATGGAGTGCTATGCTGTGCACCATGAAAGACTGAACACACTGGGATCATACCAGCTGACTGTAGAAGAAATACCACGAATAGACCCCCTTAAAATCCTCAAATTCCTGAAGGTATTGAGGCTTGAGGGGCTGCTGTAAAACGAGAACACATCGAGAAGCAGAAGAAGATGGGGCACAATAAGGTCGCAGCGCATCGGTCACCATCCACACCTACCAATACCAATATATATATAAAAAATAAATTCGATGGACGATGAATCAACTCTGTGGTAGTTCATATTTATATTAAAAAATTAAATAATAAGAAAACAACTTGTCTAAAAACCACAAAATGAAAATAACTTTTTATTCGACTAGTTTCGCCTGTTACAGCATTATTCCATGTATTCAGTCTTGATAATGCTGTAACAGGCGAAACTAGTCGAATAAAAAGTTATTTTCATTTTGTGGTTTTTAGACAAGTTGTTTTCTTATTATTTAATTTTTTTAACAATATATATATATATATATATATATATATATATATATATATATATATATATATATATATATATATATATATATATATATATATATATATATATATCCGTTTTTGGAGCTCCAACATTTATGGAATGGTTTTTTTCTTAATTTGGATCAGCATGTAAGATCATATCTTATGAAACATCGTTTTAATCAGGAAAAAAAAAGCATCAGGAACGCCTTGGAAAAAACATGATACCTACATCAAATTTCCTTTCAGATTTCTCAGCATGAAAACACGTAACTTTGCTCAAATTTATCCGACCCCCTATCTCGATTCTTCAAAGTAAATCAATTCTAATAATAAATTAAAAAAATTTATAAGCAACTTTTTCTTATAACTTTTTTCGATATCTTTAACGCGAAACAAAATATTCAGAATCGGCCCTATTTGTCAATTCGTAGTAGGCCGAGTTTAAAATTCAGAATTCAGTTAAGTATCTTAAAAACTATGACCCATCACCGTTTATAACTGTGCGAAAATTCAAATCTATATTCCTTTGAATAATTGATATATGGGGGTATCTTCATCTTAAATGCGATATATTGTATATATGCCCATTTTTGGAGCTCCATAATTTATGGAATAGTTTTTTTCTTATATATATATATATATATATATATAATATAATCTATATATATATATATATATATATATATAAATATATATATATATATATATATATATATATATAAACTATTCCA
This sequence comes from Cynegetis impunctata, assembly GCA_030704885.1. NCBI lineage: Eukaryota > Metazoa > Arthropoda > Insecta > Coleoptera > Coccinellidae > Cynegetis > Cynegetis impunctata. Next base: position 4,790 of record JARQZK010004450.1, on the reverse strand, counting down.
TAAATTATGGAGCTCCAAAAACAAAAAAAGAATTTCAAAAATAAAATAATTTTCAAATTTTATTCACGTTCATTAACCGTAATTGTTACTCTAACTACCATTGAGTAGTTTTCAAGTAATTGTGAACTGATCTATAAATCTTGTTAGAGCTAACCAATCTTTTCATGTTCCACAATAGTTTAATTTCGATTGGCTGAAGGACTCTGCATACACGATGACATTTTCTTAATCTCATTTTACTTGCGACCAGACGGATCCAATACCGATGTTGCTAACATTGGTACAACTAACCTCGTATATTGACTAATGCAAAAATGAGTACAAAACTCCAGAAAACTGTATCTGAATAGAAATTATTTCACCATAAACTTTTCTTCGTTGAGGACAGTATTTCTGATAAAAATTTCACTCATAACAGATTGACCTTGATTTACTGGTCGTTCCTCATATAAAAATTTTAGAGGGGATCCTCATGATTTAACTGTTAATGATTTATACATTATTATAGTGGAATAATATAATAAAATATGATATCTTTCCTGAACCATACAAAATATATAAAAGTTAAAATAGAATAATTTCAACTTTATATATAATCTTAATTGCCACGCTTGTGTTGTTACTATGAAAAATTATTTACTCAATGTACTCCAATATTCAAGTACTAGATATGTCAAATTCATTTTTAATATATTTTTCCATTGCATTGTGTCTATTAGAAGTTTGAATCGAGCATTTGAGAAATGTCGCCATGTTTTCATATAGACCGGAAGTCCGGAATGGTAAAACCTATATTATGCAAACATTTTAAAAGTTATTAATGATATCAGTTATTTCGACTATACCCGTCGGCAGTCGAAAAAAAAAAGTTGAACAGATTAATCTAACGATAAATAGCAAATTATGATATCAAGAGTATTAATAATTTAGAAATCGTTTAGAAAAACATTATGTTCTTATGACAATAAAAGGGAAGGAAATATTATAGGGCTAAAGCAATAGGTATTTTGTAGTCATCTCTAAAATCTTTCATCTTGCTATAGACCGGGAGCCGAGAGGGTTTTTGCATGTATCATAGGCCCCACGACGAGGCTTTGGGGGCTGATAGACAATGTTATTCCTGACTTTGAATTCTCGGTATGGCACCCCTAAAGTGTAGCTTTTAGGAGGAGTGAATTTTCAAACGTGTTGTCTATATCCATGCCGCTGGTTCATAGGCCCAACTTTGATTCTTGTATTATGTGGTCAAGCAAATCGCCAAAGTCCGCAAACTCAATATGCCATACCAATATGGCGTCATTTGAGGTCCGCCATACTTACCGAAACGTGTAATATTTCCACTGTGATCATGGATCATAGGCCCCACCCACGCTGTTGTTTCGTGGTCTTTGTTAACAATGAACTGTAAAACGAAGATCTCAAAACGCCATACCTCTGAGGCGTCGCCAAGTGGCCGCCATACTGGGGCAAACATGTCATTTTCAGCAATGAACATGTATAATAGGCCCCACCATGAAAATGTGTCTCATTTGTTCATTTTGATGTCCTGAACAAAGTTCTGAAAGCGCCATACCCATGCGATATCGCCAACGTCAGATATTGGCTTATAAAGTTGTCATATTTTTATAGTTCGAGTGTATCAAAGGCCCCACTGCCATACCTGGATTTTTACGTGTATTTTGAAGTATAAAATACGTATATATCATTGCCATACCTATGGCATGTCGCTAACGTCAGATATTGGCAAAATTGTCACATTTTTATAGTTTAAGTGTATTAAAGGCCCCACTGCCATATCGGCAATTTAAGGTGTATTTTGAATTATAAAGGTCCATATCACAGCCCAGCCATACCCTTAGTATGTCGCTAACGTGCACAATTAATCGTATATATATATATATATATATTTATATATATATATATATATATATATATATATATATATATATATATATATTATATATATATATATAATATATATATATCATATATATATATATATATATATATATATATAATATATATATATATATATATATATATATATATATATATATATATATATATATATATATATATATATATATATATATATATATATATATATATATATATATATATATATATATATATATATTATAATAACTTTGAGCAACGCATACAATAAAAAAAATCTCACTTCATAGTTAAAACCGCTACTCCGTAAGTACCAGTGACCACAAAGCTGATCTGCCATGATTGATTTTTTTTGTTTTTCGGAGCAATCAAAGTTATAATAAATTCCATTCCATAATTTTCTCTCAAAAGATTCCTTGCCCTTATTCAAAATAGCATTAAATATCTTCAAGTCTTCTTGATAATTCAAAAGTTCAGCCATTTTAGTCATGGCAAAAAGTGACGCCAACCACAGCCCTCCACAATATGCACTGAAAAAATAGTTATTTATGTACCAAGTGCGTTATCTAGATCCTAATGCCCGGGGTAACATTCGGCCCGAGGGCTTTTGGCCCTAGGGATGAATGTTGACCGCTGGACGCTAGGATCTAGTAACGCTCGTGGTGCATACATGATTTTATTTCTCACGAAAAAAACATTTTATTACAATGAAAAATCGATTTTAAAATTGGTTCATTGCTCCTAGCTTTTTATTTCCATTCTTCTTCTCAAAGTAGGCATGTCGATTATTGATATGTTAACGTTTGTTGAATATTTTTGTCATCATATTTAGTGAATGTCATTGCTGCTTTCGTTGTGTAGTCTTAAAGAAATAATGGAAATGAAAATGAATTCACCCAAAAATATCATAGAAAATGCAGCCAAAGCTGCGAATAATTTATTGCCGGAGAAATCCAAAGTCGTATACGACAAGGATTATGAAGTATTTAATCAATGGAAGTTCATTTCTTCTTGTAGAATTAGCGGGCGTTATGATCTATAACGCCCTAGTGCATAATGAGTGTATTTATAGCCACCGTATCTAAGGTAAAATAAACATATAATATACAAATGAAAAATGAAAATTATTTAACTATTGCATATTGCGATATATTCAGTAGTAATACTATAAGTACTTCAAAATAATCAGTTTATACATCAATAAGTTGTTGCATAATTACAAAGAGTGTCAGTTTGACATTTTAAATTATTCTGTCAACCTGACATGATTTGTAATTATGCAGGAAGTTTGAGATGTATAACCTTATTTATTTTGAAGTACGTATTGTACTTGATACGATTATTTATTGAATAAATTAAGTAAAAAACTCCGAATTTACTCATTTTTGAACAGTTATTGATAAACGTCAAAATTTGACGGTCCTGTAAGTTTGTGTATTGTTGTATATTGATGTCGATGTGGTTACTATGGAAATTAAAATATTGTAAAATTTTCGATTGGAAGAGCTACTCTATTATACAAGGTAACTTAACTAAATTGATCGTTCTGGTTGGTTGAAAATTATACGAAAAAAATAATCAAATAAACAATTCACCTAGGTCCAGTCATAATCCAAGTATCATATGTTTGATCCGGTTTGGAATCATTTTCAATTAAACCATCCTTGTCTTTGTCGAACCTGAGAAGATTCATCATAACTATGTAACAAGCATCATACATATCTCGCAAATATGCTTCATTAACTTCTTTATCCTGTGTTTGCCATGCATCTCGAAAAACTTGTAAAACGAATTTCGTATTCAAATCTTTCCACAGACTGACATCATGGATATTGTAAGAATTAGGTAAAATAAACGGTTCTTCGCCTAGAATGTATGAAATTCATTATTTTGAAAATCTTGGTTCAATATTGAGACATGAGATATTTTTTAAAATCACGTATTGCACCCAACACACATCAGATAATTATCATACATAATTTATACTTTCGAAATTTAATACAACGCTATAAAAACTAATATAAAAGGTGGCATCAAATTTATTTTCAGGTAAATTGAAGGTAATATTTTTATAAGCCATGGAATACTGTTCACCCGATTAACGTATCATATAGAACTTGATTCTGTAACTTTCAATAAAAACTCAGCTCAAATTTATTTTAATGATATTCTCGGTTGTCTGTAGGACTTTTAGCGAAATAATCCAACAAGGAATTCATGCAAAATATTCTTGTTGACCAAAGTGAGTTTCATATATCATACAAAGCGAAAAAGACAAGATTTTTCAATTATTTGGAATTAGCAAACAATCCTCCAAGGAAGCTGGTTTATGTATTCCGCCACCCGAAATCTGCATTCACAATGCAACAGTGAATTATAATTACATACTTTGTTACACCAGGCAAAGAAGACTTTCATCGATTATATAAAAAAATAATATCAGATCGTTTTCATTTATCAAATAAATATTTTTCTCGATCGAACCAGTTTCCTAGAGGAAACTTTCAGAATCATTAATTTTGCAAGGAGTCTATAAATGATTGATATTAATAATGGTTTCCTTATTGAATTGTATGTGAGCAACATTTTCATAATCAGATAAGTTGCGATCAAGTTTAAAATTTTGCTTATAATAAATTCCACCACCAGGTCTGCTTACTATTTTGTCTTGAAAGCTTATAATTAGATATTTGTATAGCTTATAAGGGAGAACCCTCACTGAGTCAATTTTATGAAACACATACTATATCATAATTGCACGAAAAAATCATATCCCGAAACTCATCAAAATAAAAACAAAGTTATCGCACATTCAGATAATTTATTTTCAATTTAAAAGGCTTCGAATTTTTCAGAATATAAGGACAATTAACACTGTTTACAATATGTATTAC
>JARQZK010004449.1:232500-252162 GCA_030704885.1 Cynegetis impunctata | reverse complement strand
TTTCGTTTGGCAAGCACGTCGGTGGATTTCAATAAAAAATTACTTTTTGTAATTTTTATTAATTATAGCCATCAACATTTTTTACGGCAACCCTGTCGGTGTGTGTTCAGAAACATATTTTATTTGATAAAAAATTATTTTGATCGGGCAAGCAGATGAGTGAAGGTCGACCATGCTTGGAATCACCTACTAATAGGAAAATTTTGAAAATTTGACAGTATTTTAATGTCGATAGGGGCAACTCGACTAAAATATTTTCAAGATGGTAGCACATACCGGAAGTAGATACTAACTTGCTTATTTTAAATGGGACACTCTGTATATTAATACGTTTTTGGATTCTACGCAAGATTCTAGGCAGATTTTGTTAATAATGTCATATACTTAAGTCTTAGCGTTTTTGACATATTCAAACGTTGAACGGGACATACTTTCATTGAGTTTTTATAATATTTTGATAACGATTAATACAGGGTGTTCAAAAAATAAGATTGAAAATGAAGTTGACAAAACTGCCAAAACTCATTATTTTTAAATGGAAACCCCCATATTATATTATTTGGCGTTAAAAATAAAGGTAGGTTTGTACCTACAAGGTTGCCTATCCCGAAAATAATTAGTTTTCGAAAGATTGCCAATTTAATATTTTTATGACGATTATGCCACGACCAAGTAAATCTTAGTGGGCTCATTCTGGGCGCTCAAATTATACGTACGAAGATTATTTATACTTATTTATTATCTATTGTAAGAAACGAAAGCCATCAAGAAAGGCTGTACAGCAACTTATAAAAAATTTCAAGAACTTTGGACTGAGGAAAGTCCAGTCGAACAATAAAAACCATGACTATTGATCAAGACTTCTTAGTTGCCGCATATTGTGAAACTGGCCCTAAGACACTATTAAACAAATTATTTTTTCAGTGAATGTTCAAACTGACGTCCTTGAATTCCAGACATTTTTCACATCTGAGTAACACTTGTTCATGGGTCGCTCTTCTTATATACTCCGGCCTTGAATTTCTGAACTCATTCCTCACCTGCTGCATGCAATCTTCTATAGTTGTTATGGGAGTAATATACACTCGATCTTTAATCACATCCCAAACAGAAAAATCTAGGGAGCGCGGTGCCCAAAGAAAAGGGCCATTGTTTGCTATCCATCGATCATCAAAAACATTTTGTAAAAAATTATCGATGGGGTAGCCACTGTGTGGAAGTGCACCATCATGTTGATTAAACAGGTTTCTGTAAGCAGCGAGCGGCAAATTATCTAAATAGTCTGTTTAAAATTATGTAAAAATTTCAGGTAGCCTTGACCTATAAGATAATAAGCACATTTTATATCTAAGATGAATCAGAAACTTTAAACTTACCATTCAAATTTTCTTGGTAAAAACGTAGTGCCACGACGCCATTATTTCTGATTGCACAATAAACGTTAAAGTGCCAGGACTCTTGAAAATTATGTTCTCGAAACACATGTTAATTTGAGTCACTCCAGTAATGAGAATTGTGTCGATTAAAGGTACCATTTTTGGTAAATTTAGCTTCGTCTGTCCAAATGATATTGTCCAAAAAAAGGGGTTTCCTAGATACATAATGCCACTCGTCTTGGAAAATCAGTTTCTTTTAGATGTTGGACTTTAAAAAATAAGTATGGATTAAATTTGTATTTGCGTAATATTCTATGAACTGTTAACTTGGATAGCCCTGACTCTAATGCAGCTTGTCTTACGGGAAATGTTGGATATGCGGCGAAATATCCCAAGATGGCAATTTCAATATTCTCATCATTAAGGAAGTTTATTTCTTAGCACTACTGTCTTGACGGATCCAAAGTTCTTATAATTTTATATAATTTGCTTTACAGCCTTTCTCGATGGCTTTTGTTTTTTTGCGGATACCGGATGGCAAATTGTTCACATGTTCTTGACAACACTTTATCACATTGTCCATAAATAATAAATAAGTTTAAATAATCTTCGTACGTATAATTTAAGCGCCCCGGAATGATTATTAATATTTTTCAAATATGTAGTGACAGCTCAAAAATTTATTTAGAGTTTGATTGTTTCATGATGCCAAGTCAGAGCCAACTGAGAGTAACTTGGTCGTTGCATAATCGTCATATAAAAATATTATATTGGCAATATTTCCAAAACGAAAAATTTTAGGTATAGATAACTTTTTACAAAGTTACCTTAATTTTGAATGCTAAATACTACAAAATAAGAAAAATTATAGGTTTCCATTAAAAAAAATTGATTGTTGACAGTTTTCTCAATCTCATTTTAGATTTTATTTTTTGAACACCCTGTATGAGTAGTTATTCAAATATTATACAAAATCTATTAAAGTAGGTCCTTTTCAACAAGGAATGCAACCCAAAGTAAGTGAAAAGGGCTTCCTTATAGGAACAATTGATAATAATTATCATTATAATTATTATATTAGAGCTTGCAATCGTCATTTTTGACATAAAAACCTAAATAGGTATGTCAAAAACGCTTAAATTTAGGTATAGAACAAAATACATAAAATCTGCCTAGAATCCAAAAACGTATTAATATACAGGATGTCCCATTTTAAATGAGAAAGTTGGTATCTACTTCCGGTATAACCGGAAGTGTCACCATCTTGAAAATATTTTAGTCGAGTTTCCTCTATCGACATTAGTATATTGTCAAATTTTCAAAATCTTCCTATGTGTAACTTTCCATATACAGATCGCGTTCTTTCCCAGTGGGACACACCCTATGTATATATATATATATATATATATATATATATAATTAAATATATATATATATATATATATATATATATATATATATATATATATATATATATATATATATATATATATATATATATATATATATATATATATATATATATATATACCGGGTGTCCCAGTATACCTGTTCCAATGGATTATCTCAGCCATTTCGAAAGATGAAAATTTGAAAATTTCATGATCTCCAATTCTTTCAAGGAACCTTCAACTGAGAAAAACAAAAATTAAAAGTCACGTCCGGTTTGACCGGAAGTGACTCTGACTTTTTGATTTCAAATAGCACCCTGTATATTTTTCGCAATTTTTTATTTTTACTCAAAATTATCTTTCCAACGATGTATCACACTTTGTATTTCATATTTGATCTGATGGAGAAAACGTAAATTGAAATTTCAAATTGAAAGAATTGCAGTAGGCTACTATATTTTGTGTAATCTCGATTTTGCCTTCAATAATAATTGATATTTTATGAACAATTATAACTTATTTTTATTAGGAGTTGCATGTATTTTTTTACGTTCATGCTAATGCCAAAAAATGTTTCATTTAGGTGGCACTAAACTGAAAGGAAGACATTGTTTGTTTAAATCTATCTGTTAAAAGTAGTTAAAAAACCGTTTGTATAATACAGTTGATATTCGAAGGAACTAATTTTATTTTTTAAAAATTGCATTTTCTAGTAATTTCATGGTCCATTAGGTATGTAATGAATATGATTGACAATTATATGAAACATGCAACTATTTAAAACGTAATACAATCTCACAGAAAATGGGCTAAATTTGGCGTCGATTTGAAAGTTTATGTCTGTCATGATGACAGAACGCTATAGTAGAATGATAGATGAGTTCAATAATAGCTATTTACCTAACAAGTGCGGAAAATGAATTTTTCCGCACGAGTCTGCCGACGCGTAGCGGAGTTCGGTGAAGCAGCTGAGTGCGGAAAAACATTTTCCGCAAGTGTTAGGTACAATAGTTTTTCTACGAGCGTGAGGAAAGACAACAGAACTAATCAAAAGTTGAGATATTTTTATCTGATTATAAGTGCTTATAGTTCAAACAGTGCGGAAAAAACCCCTGCTATTCCATTTCCGCACGGTGCGGGCAAATTAATTTTCCACACTAAAATGTGCGTGGAAAATTCAATTTTCCGCCCGCTCGTAGAAAAAGTCTTTATTGCAGTCAGTGCAATAAAGGACCAGTTTTTTCACCAAATAAAGTTTTGTATTTTGCATGAACGTAGAAAAGGAAATGTTTCTCACTTATAATCGTCATCAATAAAAAAACCTTTCTCAAGTTGAAATCAACTATGTATTTTACTGAACGTCAAAAAAGAATGAATAGTAAAAGACACAAAAAATAACAAAGAATATAATGACTAAAGCATATGTTCGAAATGTTATGTTACACAAAATATCGTAGCATAGGTACTGCAATTCTTTCAATTTGTAATTTCAATTTACGTTTTCTCCATCAAATCAAATATGAAATACAAAGTGTGATACATCGTTGGAAAGATAATTTTGAGTAGAAATAAAAAATTGCAAAAAATATACAGGGTGCTATTTGAAATCAAAAAGTCAGTCACTTCCGGTCAAACCGGAAGTGACTTTTAATTTTTGTTTTTCTCAGTTGAAGGTTAGGTTAGGTTCTCCATCAAATCAAATATAAAATACGAAGTGTGATACATCGTTGGAAAGATAATTTTGAGTAGAAATAAAAAATTTCAAAAAATATACAGGGTGCTATTTGAAATCAAAAAGTCAGTCACTTCCGGTCAAACCGAAAGTGACTTTTAATTTTTGTTTTTCTCAGTTGAAGGTTCCTTGAACGAATTGGAAATCATGAAATTTTCAAATTTTTATCTTTCGAAATGGCTCAGATAATCCATTGGAACAGGTATACTGGGACACCCGGTATATATATATATATATATATATATATATATATATTTATATATATATATATATATATATATATATATATATATATATATATATATTTATATTTATAAATATTTATATAAATATATATATATATATATATATATATATATATATATATATATATATATATATATATATATAAATATATATAAATATAAATATATATATATATATATATATATATATATATATATATATATATATATATATATATATATATATATATATATATGTATATATTTATGGTGCAGTTTTCTTAGGTTTAGAGCACAGTAAACTTCAGGTATTCAGATTTTATTAATCAATCGACTTATGTTTCGGCGTATTTAAGCCTTTTTCAAGATTATTTCAAATGAATTGATGAAATGTAGATTGCTGATAAACAATGTAAATGTCCCAGCCATTGTTATAATCTTGAAAAAGGCTTATATACGCCGAAACATATGTCGATTGATTAATAAAATCTGAATACCTGAAGTTTACTGTGCTCTAAACCTAAGAAAACTGCACCTTAAATATATAAAATATAGCACAAGAAATTCTACCTATTATATATATATATATATATATATATATATATATATATATATATATATATATATATATATATATATATATATATATATAATATAATATTGTATGGATACCATTTAATAGAACTAAGGAAATCAATATCATTTCAAATGAAATTAAAATCTCTCTCTATTATTTAAAAATAAGGACTATTATTAAGCTTATTATTTCCACGTTAACAACACCCAAACACAGATATTTATTATTAATAATTTTTATATTATTAGTTTGCCCAGGGTAATCTCTGAAACTGATGAACCAATTTTAACTAGACTTTTCAGATAATGATTTAGACTACTTTTTATTTCGAAAATATTTAGGGTTACTGGGTGAACATTGAAAAACTGTAGAAAATATAGGAATAATTTTGATAATAATAACCTACTCATAATTAAATGATGATTACAAAAATTCGTGAATCATTTCATTTTCATAAAAGTACAACATAAGTAAACTGTAGGTTTCTGTTTCATCACTTTATCCGTGATACTACACAGGCACTGCTTGGCTAAAACTAAGGTCTGTGGCTCAGACACATTACGCAAACGAAGTCAGAGTTAATCGCAAGTAAAACAGTAAATGAAAAACAGCAAACACTAAGAGATTGAAAACACAGTTCACTGACTGACTTGCTTGATCGCTTCTTTAGGACACTTAACAGGCAATGTAAGTACAATTATAATTTTGAAAGTCTTTTCTTGAATCATCAGGATATAGTATATATATATATATATATATAATTATATATATATATATATATATATAATATATATATATATATATATATATATATATATATATATATATATATATATATATATATATATATATATATATATATATATATATATATATATATATACTTATATATATATATATATATATATATATATATATATATATATATATATATATATAATATATATATATATATATATATATATATATATATATATATATATATATACATATATATATATATATACATATATATATATATATATATTTTTTTATATCTATAATATATATATATATATATATATATATATATATATATATATATATATATATATATATATATATATATATATATATATATATATAAATATATATATATATATATATATATATATTAATATATATATATATATATATATATATATATATAAATATATATAAATATATATATATATATATATATATATATATATATATATATATATATATATATATATATATATATATATATATATGTATGTATAAAGGTATATATGTAAATATGTATATTTATTTATTTATTTAAGAATACAACTAATATTCAACAATTTGTTGTTACTATAGTTGACTTACAATTAAATTTTTAAAATTATGAAGTTTACATTTTATTGAACTTCTTATATGGTATGGCATGCTATTGAAAGTTATCAGACTGGCATAGACTCTTCCTAAGACATTCTGTTTTCGTTCTATGTAGGTAATATGAATTGTTTTGCCTTGTTTCGCGGTTGGTAATGCTTTGAACTCTTTTTAAGTTTTCTAATTTGAAAATTAATTTACACTGTTGAAACTTAACTAGTTTCTCTATCTTCATATATTGATATCTTTCATATAATTCCTTCGTTGGATAATCATATGAAAGATTATGGAGTCGTTTTATTACTTTGTTTTGTAATCTCTGTAGCCTATTAAGATTGAATTTTGTTGTGTTGGACCAGATTACCGACAAATAACTGAACACCGATTGGAAGTAGGCATAGTATATAGTTTTGCTTGACTGTTCATCAAGATTGTATCAAGACTGTATATGCACAAGCTTTGCCACCAATGGTGAGAGTTTATCCATAATCATGTCCACATGTGAATTCCACGTTAATGAGTTTTCTATGATTAACCCCAAGTATTTTGTTTTTTTCACCTGCCTAAGCGTCCTACCATTAATAACCAATTGTGGATGGATGTTACTATTTCTGGTAGTTCTATTTCTGAATAGGATGTATACTGTTTTTTCTTCATTTATTACTAGTTTATTAGAAATCAGCCAATCACTGAATTTCTGCATGTCCTCATTGACCATTTCCTCCAAAGATTTCAAATTGTCTGCATTATATATAATTACTGTATCGTCCGCAAACATGAAGAATTTTCCCAGCAATCCTGATTTGGTTATATTTTCTACATATATTAGGTAAAGTAGTGGTCCAAGTAATGTGCCCTGAGGAACTCCAGTTCTGATTTTTTGTTGGTTACTTTTTGTACCCTCAATAACCACATGTTGTCTTCTATCAGTTAGGAAGGACTGAAACAGTTTGAAAGCATTTCCTTGTATTCCTATTTTCTTTAATTTTCTAAGTAGTATAGAGATGTTGATTGTATCGAATGCTTTCTGTAGATCTACGAAAACTCCTATAACTTTTTTTTTCTTCCAGTTTTTGTATTATATGTTCGATGACGTCAATCGCTGCACCCTCGATTGAGCTTTTTTCCTGAAAACCATACTGATATTTTGATATCTCTAAGAATTTCACTAACCTTTTTTTTCATTATTGTTTCAATTATTTTAGCAAATATTGAAGTATTTGATATTGGCCTATAGTTAACTGGTTCCTCCTTGCTTCCCTTTTTAAATAGTGGTGTTATTCTTGCGATTTTACATAGACTTGGAAATACTCCACTCTTTATACTCTTATTTATGAGAAGCAACATTTGCTTTTTGATAATAGGATACAGAATTATAAGATCTCTTGTACTTATATTGTCTGGACCTAGCGAGATATTTCTCTTCAAGGACATCACTATGCTAGTGAGTTCCTTTTCACTACATCCTCCTACATAGAGTGACTGGTCTTTTTTGATTTCTTCAAATTTTGTTGTATTTTTGTTTATTATTCTCTTTTTTATTTGTTCAGCTGCATGGATGAAATATCTGTTGAGAACATTAGCTTTCTGTTTTGTTTTGGTGTATGTTTTTCCTTTGTATACTAATTGTGTCAATTTATGTTTTTGTTTTACTCCTTATTGGTAGCATGGTATTTATTATTGACCATAATTTTTTTGTGTTATTTCCAACTCCTTTTAATTTTTCAATTAAATATTTTTTCTTCTGTTCTCTTATTAGATTATTCACTTTTTTTCTTTGTATTTCATAGTTTGCCTGAATTGCGAGGTTATACGAATACTTTTTCATTTTTTTATATAGATTATCTCTTCTCAATATGTTTTTGTGAATGATAGAATTATAACACCAGCTATTGTTTTTAATTATCAATTTTTTTTTGCTTGTGCATGCTGTTTTAGCTTCAGTTAAAAGTCTTATCATATCGCCAATACTTTTCGGTGGTTTATCATGTAGCTGTGTCCAGACAGTTTCTTTTAGCTTTTCAATATCAGTTTTATAAGTGATTTTATTTGATTTCACAATATCAATGTTTGTTGACAGGTTAATATTTATATGTAAACTTTTGTGGTCAGATATTGCTGTTGAATTGGTGACTACTTTACATGACATATCCGTGGGCGTTATGACATGATTGATTAATGTACCAGTACCATTATTTAGTCTGGTTAACCCTTTTTCTTGATTTCATATGAATTAGAGTTCAATATGTCCTTATATAGCTTGGTATTTTTATTGCTACTTTTGATATTAATGTTCATATCACCAATTATCATAACTCTTTCTTGGCTTTCCAATATTTTCCCAAGATTTACTAGGAATTTTGGTATGATATTTGGTTTCGGAGCACGATAGATCGCATATATCGGTATACCGAGTCCAGGCAACTCAATGCACACCATGTTTGTATTTTTAATTTTTGGAACTTTAACAGCTGTATATTGTAGGTCTGCTCTTATAAATATTGAAACACCCCCACCTGGTGTCGATCTACAATCATGTACTCCACAGTAGCCTTGTATTTTATATAAATTTTTGTCATTGTCACTCAGCCATGTTTCAGTTAAGATAACTAAATGAGGATAATTGTGCTGAAGTATATAATGATGTAAGTTATCTATTTTATATTTAGCCTTAAAGGATCTTATATTATAGTATAGTATATTGATCTTTTGATCATTTATATTCTTGTAGTTTTTTTGGATTTTTTGCAGTAACTTACTTCGGTCTTCTTCCGTATTTATTTCAGTCGTCTTACCTGTTTCAGTTTTCTTCAGTAGAATTTTTCCTTGTGATATCCAAACAAACTCTTAATTATGTTGCCTTTTGAAGTCCCTCGCATTTTTGAACAACAGCTGATTTTCAGGTGTCAATTCATGATTTATGTAGATTTGTTGTTTTTCTACAAATCCTAATTGGTTTGAGTACATATTTATTTTCATTTTAGCTTCCGTCAGTTTCTTTTTCAGTTCTTCGTCCCTAAACACTACTCTGAGTTGAGTTTTTGATTCTTTTCCAATTTTTTTGCAAGTGACTTCTTCTTTCGTAATTTTTACTTCGAGTTTTTCACCAATTTCAAAAAGGATCTTGAGGTTCTCTTCATCATTATCTTTGACTTGAGGCAAGCCACTAATAACCACATTATTGCTTAGTTTCGATTGTTCAGTTTTGTTTCTCTCACTTTTCAGCATATCTACAACCCCTTTCAATTTTTGCTGTTCATCTGCAATATGTTTAATCTCTTTTTTGAGAGCTTTGTTTTCTTTTTCCTGTGTATCCAACATGTTCTTCAGGTCCTCCACATGAGTAGTGAGAGAATCAAGCTTTTCCATAACATCATTTATGGTGAACTGATGGCTTGATTTATTTGGTGATTTACCTATTTTATTTCTGCTATGTGGCGGTTTCTGAGACTCATCTTCTGTTACTGAAGCTTCTGATTCTTCCTCTGAGTCCATGGAATCCTCAGTGATATCATCTTCGCAGTCTTGACAAGTCCATAACTTTTTTCCTGATATTATCAATTTAGTTACGTCTTCTGGTAGATTAATACACTTTCGATGGAACCACTTCTTGCATTCACCATCACATTTGAATTTATATCCTTTACTGCCCAATTTCTTTTTACATTTACTGCAACTCATATTTCCAAATTTATTTGAAGTACGTCACTGGTTTGTATTTATTCACTGAACAGCAACAGATGCTTGTTTTCCTTTCTTTTTAGCTTGTTAATATCGTGTCTGATATTATGGTTAGAAGTTCGAATTTCTTAATTTTCTGATGAGGTGTTTTATCAAATGAATTTATTTCAGCCGAAATATACATCCACACTTCCGACTGAAACATTCACTATTTTTGATTTTTTTATTGCACTTAATTTTTCGCAAAATTGAAGATTAGCGGGACGCGAATAATTAAACTTCTACTTGCTCTTATCTTCTTTTCACGTATAAATATATATTAATTATATATATATATATATATATATATAAAATATATTTTATTTTTTCATCAAAAATCCATCATTTCATCTTTTTTGAAATATATTTTTTAAAACAAAATGTTTTCAATATTTGATCGTGCTTTTCTAGGATATTTATAAATCTTAGCCAAAGTACAATTAAGGAATCTCTCAAGATGTCCTCTATAATGTATCAAAAAAAAAGCACATAAACGTATAATTAATTGAGTAATCTTCCGTAGTAGAATGTTTTTAAGGTACCATTCATAACATTTACTACTCTTAAGGATACATTGAATAATATACAAAATCTTCGTCAAGTTATTTTCAAGTATTTTACCTTCTAAATTGTGAAACTCAAATGGTGAAGTTTTGATAACCAGTTCAATTTCTCGTCTCTCATAATCCACGCCCGATTTAATTGCTTGAAAACAAGTAACTTGTACATGGTTAGCACTTGAACCTGCATCATTATGATATACAGAGAATATTAGTCCTACAAATAGTGGATCTAACATTTGGTAAGTAGATTGTGTTCGAACATCTGAAATTATAACTGTAATACATTAATTCAATTGATTCTACATTATAATAGACTTGCCAACATGACTTGGCCATACAGTTATATGAGGATGAGAGTGGTACCATCCAAGAACTCTCATGGGCCGGTTTATTCTCTGAGAAATTTCTTCTGCATATGTTGTGGCAGTATAAATAAGTTCTGGAGAAATTTCAACCCGATCTGGCTGCTTATCACTTCTGAGAAGTATCATTGCTCCGGATATATGAGATATTCTTTCTTTTTCATCTACCTAAAACTCAGTGATAATTAGTTTAGATGTTTGCAAACTCATTCTTCAGTTTGTTATCTTACTCACTTCACCTAGAAGAAGACCCATTATTTCTTCTTTTTCAGTAGTCAGCGCATGCTGCAGACACACCATATATACATCAGATGCTAAAATAACACGTTTGAGATAGTTTTGATCTGTTTCTACCATCTTTTCTAAATAAAATGTTTGAAAAATAGGACAAACTAAATCACTTCCATTAACCTCACTACGGTGATATATAGATTATACTTTGTTGATATAAGATGTTAACGTTGTTCTAGTAGGATTTTTAAAATTATTTTTGTTAATATATTAAAAATATCCTGTTTCAAGTTTCAACTGAATCTTAGTAAGCTTTTCTGATAATCTACTAATTACGATCAATTACATCTGGAGCACAAATTTGAAATTTCACTAGATTTCAGGACAACGTGAGAAGAGTAGAGATATAGAAATAACTATGGGTGCATCTCTTCAACTTATCTCAAAAGCTACATGGATCTAAGATCTAACTTTGTGTTATCATAACCTATTTTGCGATCATTGTAATGCGTTCCAATCTTCGAACTTCGAACTAGTTCGAACTCGAACATCAAATATACTGTTACGAAAATGTCTAAAGCCGACTCTGTGTTCTCTGGAATATTCGATGAACGTTGAAGTAACCGCCCTCTTAATTCGAAGACTAGAACATTCTGGAAGCTTCTCGAAGGAATGAAAAGACATATAAAAGCGACCATAGAAGAGGCGAGGAATAGTCTACAATTAGTCTACAGTGAATTACCGTGTTATTAAAGAAGAACGAAGCTTGTGTTTTGAAGTAGTGACAGTTATTGAAAAGTGTGGTTATTTTGAAATTACTGTTTTGTAAATATATACCGATTTGTTTATTAATTAAATTTAGTTAGTTATTGGAAATCATCCTAGAGAACCCGAATTCGTAACAACTGGTGTCAGAAGTGTGGGATGCCAATAACCAGAGAGATGGAATCGATGATGGAAAAATTAATGCAAAAACTCGCCGAACAACGTCAACAGGAGAAATTGGAAGAACAGAAATGTCGAGAACAGGAGAAATTGGAAGAGCAGAAACGTCGAGAACAGGAGAAATTAGAAAAACAAAAACGTCGAGAACAAGAAAAATTAGATGAACAGAAACGTCGGGAGCAAGAATTACAAGGACTACAGAAAATCCTGGAAGATCTCAACAGAGTTAGGAAGGAGGATAATGAGAAATTGAGAGGAGAAATAGTACATGTGAAGGAAGACCTGGAGGAGCAATTGCATAATTTAGAAGAACGTGAATCACAGGTATTGAAAGATTTAGAAAATTTAGAAAAACGAATATCTACAGTGGAAAGAAATGAATCAAAAGTAATGTGTAATCAAGTCCCCAGACTGAAAGTTTCAAAGCCACCTACTTTTGATGGAGATTCTTCCTGGCCAATATTCAAACGGCAGTTTGAAGCAGCAGCCCAAGCTAATGATTGGACAGATAAAATGAGAGCAGTAGAACTGGTTTTGTCCCTCAGAGGTAAAGCTGCAGAACTATTGCAAAAATTGTCATTAAAAGAGCAGGAAGATTACCTAACTCTAATAAAATCCCTAGAGTTGAGATATGGTGATGATCACAAAGAAATGTTGTATCAGGCCCAATTAGAAGGTAGGCATCAATTGGCAAATGAATCACTACAAGAATTTCAGGCCGAAGTAGAAAAGTTGACTCGGTTAGCCTACCCAATGGCTCCAGATGATATCCTCGAGCAATTGAGTGTCAAATCTTTTGTTAATGGGTTAAAAGACACCGATCTGATTCAACATCTGAAAATTTTGAGACCTAGAACAGGAAATGATGCTTTAGTGAGGGCTCTAGAATTTGAAACAGCAAAATTAACATCTTGTAATAACCGAGCAACAGACAGAGCTCGAAAAGTGGAAGTAGAGGAAAATAAAACACTTGGAGTAGTATTGGAACGATTAGAGAAACTTATTTCTTGCTTTGAAAGGAACCAAGTATCTTTTAAGGGTGAATGTTACTCGTGTGAAAAATATGGACACACTAGTAGAGAATATCGTTCCAGAATGAACATAGGCAGAGATAATAACAGAAACAAAGGAATAATCAATTTAAGGAGAACTACCATTGATTTGAATAACCGAGCAACACACAGAGCTCCAAAAGTGGGAGTAGGGGAAAACAAAACACCTGAAGTAGATATATTGAAACGGTTAGACAAACTTATTTCTTCCTTCGAAAAGAACCGAGTATCTTTTAAGGGTGAATGTTACTCATGTGGAAAATATGGACACATTAGTAGAGAATGTCGTTCCAGAATGAACAGAGGCAGAGATAATAACCGAAACAGAGGAATAATCGATTTAAGGAGAACTACCATCGATTTGAATAACCGAGCAACACACAGAGTTCGAAAAGTGGAAGTAGAGGGAAACAAAACACCTAGAGTAGATATAGACAAACTTATTTCTTCCTTTAAAAAGAACCGAGTAACCTTTAAGGGTGAATGCTATTCATGTGGAAAATATGGACACACTAGTAGAGAATGTCGTTCCAGAATGAACAGAGGCAGAAATAATAACAGAAACAGAGGAATAATAATCGATTTAAGGAGAACTACCATTGATTCGAAACAGGGATGGACGACAGAAGAATTAATTGAGGCACAGGAACAAGATCCTGAAATAAAGCATCTCAGAGATTGGAAAAGACTCGACCGTAGACCCACCTGGAAAGATATTTCAACAATGAGCGCTAAAACGAAGGCACTGTGGGCGCAATGGGATTCCTTAATTCTTGAAAATGGGTTACTCAAAAGGAAATGGGAAAGTCCGGATGGTAAAGAAATCAAAACCCTCTTAGTGGTACCAACCAGCAAAGTGCAAGAACTTCTACAGGAAATCCACGGTGGAAGCTCAGGGGCCCATTTTGGCGTGAATAAGACAATTGCAAGGATAAGGGAAAGATTTTATTGGGTCTACTGCCGTGAAGACGTAGAAGCTTGGTGCAGAAAATGTCCAACATGTGCAGCCACTAAGGGACACTCAAAGAGAACTCATGGAAAAATGGAGAAATACAACGTAGGGCTTCCATTTGAGAGAATTGCTATTGATGTTGCCGGGCCTTTTCCAACTTCTAACGATGGAAATAAATACATTCTGGTTGTCATGGATTACTTTAGCAAGTGGCCTGAAGCCTATGCTCTTCCGAACCAAGAGACTGAGACTGTCGCACGTGTACTGGTAGATCAGTTCATATCTCGATACGGAGTTCCACTGGAATTGCACTCAGACCAGGGAAGAAACTTCGAAAGCGAAGTTTTTAAGAAAGTGATGGAGATATTGAACATCCGAAAGACCAGAACCACTCCATTACATCCACAGTCTGATGGGATGGTGGAAAGATTCAATCGCACCATGGAACAATACCTGTCGAAAGTTGTGGCTGATCATCAAAAGGATTGGGACAGACATTTGCCAGTACTGCTGATGGCTTATCGAGGATCGGTTCATGATTCCACAGGTCATACTCCAGCAAAGATACTCTTTGGTAGAGAATTACGTTTACCATGTGATTTGCTGTTCGGTACTCCCGAAGATACACCATTGGAAGTAAAGACTTATGCAGATGAATTGAGACTGCACCTAAGCAAGATCCATGAGCACGTCCGGGATAAGATAGATGCTAGTACTGACAGAATGAAGACCAGATACGTTTTGAGGGCGAACTCAGCCGGATTTAAAGAAGGAGATTTAGTATGGTTGTACAATCCCCAGCGAAAGAAAGGGTTATCACCTAAATTGAGCCAGAATTGGGAAGGAGCCTATAAAGTCACAAAGAGGATAAATGATGTTGTCTACCGAATCCAACGCACTCCTAGGACGAAGCCTAAAGTTGTACATTTAGATAGGCTAGCAAAGTATCACGGTGGAGGTGTATCAGAAGATTTTGATCGGGACGATCAAACTTAAGAGGGGGGCAGTGTTACGAAAATGTCTAAAGCCGACTCTGTGTTCTCTGGAATATTCGATGAACGTTGAAGTAACCGCCCTCTTAATTCGAAGACTAGAACATTCTGGAAGCTTCTCGAAGGAATGAAAAGACATATAAAAGCGACCATAGAAGAGGCGAGGAATAGTCTACAATTAGTCTACAGTGAATTACCGTGTTATTAAAGAAGAACGAAGCTTGTGTTTTGAAGTAGTGACAGTTATTGAAAAGTGTGGTTATTTTGAAATTACTGTTTTGTAAATATATACCGATTTGTTTATTAATTAAATTTAGTTAGTTATTGGAAATCATCCTAGAGAACCCGAATTCGTAACAATACGTTACAAAGAGTAATTTTTAATTTCGTATTTGGTTTTCAGAACTTTGTTAGTTTCAATAATCTTGCTAAAGTCTGACTTTTAACTGGAAAGTTTGCCTGTATTAAGAACATCTACTTGATTGTCATAAAAGATGAGTGCAACGCAAATTATTGGTGTTTCGCCTCGCAATAAGAAGCATAATATTTGCATTAACAGTTAAAAATGGATAGGCAATTTTGCAAAAATTTTTTCATATTCAGAAGCTAGAAAAAACCTACCTTTATTTATATTGTATCGGATGAAGAAAGTATAATGGTCTTATAAGTATAAATTGATAAATATAATAATATTGGTAATTTTAGTTTTACAAAAGATAATATATTATGATAGAATACACCTCATAATTATATGGAACAATTTATGACAGAACTCATTTTGAAATTAAATACGATGGCTTGTATATTAAATGCTCACCTATACGTAAATATTTGAAACTAAAAAACTATTTATCAAGAAAACTTGAATATAGTAATTAAGTAGGTAACTAATTTCAGAATTGATTAAAGTTGAGATTTACTTTGTCGGTAGTTGTAGGTTTTATATAGGTATGGTAACAAAATTTGCAATTTTCAACAGAATAATTTGATAATGCTCTATGGTAAAATTACTACAAGCAATAGCTATGCAAACTTGAATAGCCGTTGTATTAGTTATAAATATCCGGACATCCTACTGCGTAGCACTAGGAATGATAAAACCCCTCGGCGCATGCGCATGTCGTAATACCTATGTATGTGGGGAAAAGTTGGGAAAAAAAAGGAAGGACACCCTACTGCGCAGCACTAGGAATGATAAAACCCCTCGGCGCATGAGCATGTCGTCAATATTTTTTGAATGTATTATATAAATTAAATAACAATGAAAGTCGATTTTACGACTGAAATGATGGAAAATTGCAACAATTGTATTAATAATTCGATATTACGAATAAAATCCGTGAAAATTCAGCAAAAATATCCTATCCCGGTTCATTTTGCTGTAAATTATGAATCAAATTGATAAGATAGGAAGCAGACACAGACGCAGAATCAAGCTGAAGCTATCAACGTCGCTTGGTTACCGTGGCACACAGAGCACTTCGACGCATGTTTTGTAGGACTTCGTACATATCGACCTTGGCGCATGCGCATGTCGTAATGCCTATCTAAAAAACGCTATAATTTTTTATTCTTCGTTGGGAAAAATTGAGAAAAAAAATTCTCTGATGAAATCATATGTATTTAATCGATATCCGTTGGAATTTTCAAAATCGGACCAGATCCCAACTTTTTTTCTTGAAACTTTAGCTTCGCCTCGGGGTAAAAACGCTATAATTTTTTATTCTTCGTTGGGAAAAATTGGGAATTGAAATTCCCTAACGAAATCATATGTATTTTATCAATATCCGTTGGAATTTTTAAAATCGGACCATATCCCAACTTTTTTTCGTGAGACTATAACCCCTTTAGCTTCGCCTCGGGGTAAAAATTCCCTTATGAAATCATATGTGTTTTATCGATATCCGTTGGGATTTTTAAAATCGGACCAGATCCCCACCTTTTGTCGTGAGACTATAACCCCTTTAGCTTCGCCTCGGGGTAAAAATTCTACTTAAATACACATGATCTATAAAATGCTGATGTTCTGTTCAATAGTTATTCATCATTTGATGTCCGCAAATCTCTTGTCATTTGGAGCGGTTTGCTAAAAACTATCTCCACACTAATTTTAACACAAACTGTTTCATGAGAATATCAATATAAAGATATAATTGATGTTTTGTGAGCATCAAATATTGTTCTTTTTAGCTCGAAATCTAATTATAACAATTATCTTTGAATTTCATTACAATTAAACCTGCGAATTCAACGTCATTTCAACGTAAATTTTTTAAGTTTTTTTAAGGAATTGAAATTCATTGTTTTGTTCGTGAATTTAAGTTATCATTATTGGATGATTCTATTGGTACAGGAAATTTTCATGAAGTATGAACCCGGCGGGCTATGAGTTATCAATTAGATATTCGTTCTATACGTTGTTGGTTCTCACTATGCTTACACCAAGGTAAATAAACATAATTATCATATTAATACTGAATTACTGAATAACGTCAATGGACTGCTCGCTTACTACTTCGTGGAACATTGTTTTCAATTATAAATCAACTGCAGTCAAACATTTGGCTTAATTCAATAACAATAAAAATACGGACACCCTACTGCGTAGCACTAGGAATGATAAAACCCCTCGGCGCATGTGCATGTCGTAATGCCTGATAAGTCTATCCCGGATAAATTTTTTTACGAAATCATGTTTAATCGAAGAAAAATTTTTGAAAACACTTTTCTTATGAAATCATATGTGTTTTATCGATATCCGTTGGAATTTTTAAAATCGGATCAGTTACTAACTTTTTGTCGTGAGACTAAAAAAGAGGTAATGAAAAATCTAAACAACGCTATAATTTTTTTTCTTCGTGGGGAAAAATGTTTGAAAACACTTTTCATATGAAATCATATGTGTTTCATCGAGATCCGTGTGAATTTTCAAAATCGGACCAGATCCCATTTTTTTGTCGTGAGACTAAAAAAGAGGTAAAAAAAATTTAAAAAACGCTATAATTTTTTATTCTTCCAGGGGAAAAATTTTTGAAAACACTTTTCTTATGATATCATATGCGTTTTATCGATATCCGTTGGAATTTTTGAAATCGGACCAGATCCCAAATTTTGTCGTGAGACTATAATCTCTTTAGGGGTAATAACATGGCTGGCAGGCTGGGATCTGACATGTCGGCTGGCGAAATCTGTCGGCCATATGAATGAAGTTTTTATTTTCAAAGTCAACATATTATGCAATTGCATGACAAGTTTTTGATTTCTTACAAATGAGGTCGCAGAAGGTGAATAATGGAAAGTGTTAATTTTGCGAAACGTAGAATCAGCAAGTCTGGAGAGTGTTGTTGCGTGAAAAATTCTAAAGCATATACAAATGCAAGTATTAGCTTTCATCGGTTTCCGAAGCCAAACAAATATTTTGTATTGAGAAAAAATCATTTTGGGGAAAAGGAAAAGATTGATTGATCCATCTTCTTTATTTTGTTCGATAAATGCAATTTCTCCGGATTATTCAAATCAATAAAATTTTTATTCCTTATGCAAAATTCCGAAGAGACTTAAAACCCCCAGGATTATTTCTTATGGAGATATCTGAAGTCATTAGTTTACGTAAATCTATTAGAAATGACCCTGGCGTATTTGAAAGAGTTCAGCACTCAATGACGAGAAGATTAAATGCTTAGGAAGCAATTTCGAATACTTATTGTAGATTGAGCAACGTCGCATGTACTGTTTAATGATAAAATATTGTTACAGTCGTTAATTTTCTTTACCCTGTATCTTCGAAACAAAGGGGGTTTTCAGAAATCATAGGACAAAATATTCTTAGAATAGTTCATAGCGAATCAGGTCGAAATTCGATTCGAACGAAATAGTCTCCGCGAAGTGCAGCGCGATTGAGGATAAAAGTTGAAACCCACAAAGTATCGTATTTCAACATGAATTCAATCCACGTACCAAAAATTGCACCCTTTAACTCTATATGCAGAAGCTGTGGAGTTGAGCAAATTTTTAAAAACCACGAACAAACAAGAAATATCTACGTAAAAAATTTACGAAATTACAGTTCATTTGGTTTGATGGCAGCCGCTGGAGATGCCATTTTGTACTGGGAATATATGTACAAGGTTGGTCAAATTAGACAAAATGTGCAGTTTTTGAAAGAAAA
>JARQZK010004449.1:0-227500 GCA_030704885.1 Cynegetis impunctata | reverse complement strand
CAGTGGCGGCTCGTGAGGTTTTGGTTTAAGGAGGCTACAAGAGGTGTTAAAAAATACACCATAGGCGAAAATTTTCAGGATTTCAAGGTCAACCGCCTTATAATTTGAAGAAAATCAAAGTAAAACAAGCACCCCAAGCTATTAATTTGTTTGGAAAAAATTTTGTTTCACTTTCGAGTGTCTGCCTTGATACCTACAACTCCTATTTACAATATTCACAAAAACTCTTCTCAGCCAATTAATCAATTCATCTATTCATCAAATTTTATTTTCTATCACAAAATAGGTACCTACCTACCTGCTTAACGAATTTGTTACTTATTCGAGGAATTAATCAATTGTTGCCCAGCAAGAACCAACGGGGAGGTGAGAGTGTTTTCTTGCCAAAAATAAAATAGGACCCTCCAAAAAATAGATTAAAATAAAATTCTTGTCATAAAAGTAAAACAAAATAAAAATAAAATAACAACAAAATAAAATAATAAAATATACATTTAGACCTAAAAAAAAATTTTAATAAATTCTTTGGCATAGACATCTATTTTTTAAAATTCCTGCATAGATGCCAATGCCAAGGCAGAAGCCTTAAATAAAAAATAATGTTTACATAAAATCAAACAAAAAATAAATTCTTTTAAGATTTTTACAAGGAACAACGAATTATTTGGTATGATACTAAGTAATAAAGTACCTAGTACCACAAACAAAACCTGTGAAAAATAAAATGTACAAAATATGTGTAGAACAGCTGGTGAGAGCAAATGAAAAGTTATGATATATTTTTGAAGATTAGCGGGATTCTGCGATCTTTAACGTTAGCGAAATGATCTATAATATCCTCATAAAATTGTTTGTCTTTCGCCAAAATATTTACCAATTCCTTTTCAATAGACAAAAAACTAATATTTTTCAAACGATCCTGGCTCATTGAATTTCGTAAATAAGTTTTAATTCTCCTAAGAGTGGAAAACGAGCGCTCTCGGAAGCCGATGTCACCGGGATAGAAACAATTAGACATAAGAGTTTATAAACTTGGGGTGAATCTTGATTCAAATCATTATCAAAAAGGTATTTAATAGTCCTCACATGATTTTCATTTTGCCCCAAAATTTCATTGTTATTATAAACAACACACAGTTCACTTTTTAGGGCCACCTTATCAAAAAAAGTTTATTTTTGACATAAATTTTCCAAAAGGTTATCTGGAAAATTAGCCGAAAATCCGGTAAACAAATTTTTATTGAGTAATTCGAAGAAATGCAGTTCTTTCAAATAAGAGAACCTTATTTCTATTTGATCCCTAATAGTATCCAAAATTTCATAAAATATTTGCTTATAGTGAAGCTCCATATCTGCGAAACTGAATTTCTTTCATTTTGGGCTAAATTGAGTCGTATCATCAGTAGTTTGAAATACAGAAAATAGTTTTTTAAAATAAACTTCTGCACGAAATTCTGAAATTTTCTCCATTCGAAAAACTATTTCTGTTTGTTCAAAAATTAATTTGAAGATGTTTAAAAAATATATAAATTCCTTATTTTGTAAGTAAGATATTAATCCGCGTGCGGTATTTAAAGTTATTTTATCGGTGAAAAATTCCTCACTTTCAACTATAGAATTAAGAGCCTCTAAAATTTTATCCTTATTATTGTGTATAGTAAAGATAGCTCTCGAAGTAAAATTCCACCTAGTTGGTGCGTTACTTGGAATTCTGTTACCTACTATTGCATCTACAAATTTTGTGCGCGTTGTTGATTTTGAAAAAAATGTTGAAAATGCAGATAAATTTGAAAAAAAAAATCTAACTTGCCTAATAGAACTACAAGCGTTACTTAAAACCAAATTCATGTTATGTGCATAATAATGTGTAAAAATAGCTTGAGGAGCAACAGATTTAATTTTTGTTTGTAGACCGTTTGAATGGCCAGCCATAACCGCTGCGCCGTCATAGGTTTGTGCTATAAGTTTAGATTGAAAATTAAACTTCGAAAATTTCTCATTTAAAAAATCGAATAAATCGGTGGCAGATCTTCCAGAACTGACATCATGAAAACCTAAAAATCGCTCAAATAATGTTCCATCTTTTACGAACCTGCATATTATCGACAACTGCGATTTACAGCTAATGTCAGTTGTCTCATCTACTTGCCAGGAAAAAACATTAAAATTTTTAAGTTCATTTTCGATAAAAGTTTCCAAAACATAGGTAGCAGAGTTTATAATTTCGTTTTGAGTTGTTCTTGAGGTTCCGGAGAAAACTGTAGCGTTGTTAATGAAATTATACAGCTTTTCGTCATATTTGCAAAATAGATCAAGGAGTTCCTTAAAATTTCCCTTATTGCTAGATTCGTCTGTTTCATCGTGTCCCCTAAACGCTATATCTTGGCGACATAAGAATAATATAATGTCGACCAGTTTCTCCAATATTTCTCTGTTTTCCTTAACTTTTTCGTTGTATTTTTCTAACTCTTGAACACGTGCTGTATCAATAACATTAATAATGTTTTTTTTCCAAACATTTTAAATTTGATCCGCGACACGACATGTTCCTGGGATTTTTCGTGCCTTTCCAAAGAACGTGATAAATTTTTTAAATCGTCAAATCCTAAGCGGCCCCAAACAGAGACATTTTCCCTAGTAAAAAGTAAACACTGCCAACAAAATAATTTATTTTTTACCTGTGATCCGGTTAGGCAAGGATGTCTCTCATAATTTCTTGTATTAAAACCGCGGTTTTGTTGTCTCTTACGCTGCACCAAATTGTTCAATTCAGGGGTAGGTCGCAATGTTTTTATCAAAACTTTATCCTCATAACTTAGTGCAATAAAGTTATGGAATAACAAATATTCCACTAAGTCACCATTGAAATCTTTGAAATTAACTTCAGTAACCAAACTCATTTTAAAACAATACGCGAGCAATATAAGTAAACAAGCTGTTGTCGGCCATTAGTCACTACGATCACACTACGATTAAATTAATGCTTTTCAACGAATTCACTCGATTTTACCCGAAATTCTATAGTTGTGATTGGTCGACATTGTATGAGACTCAGGATCCATCGGTGTTGCCATTTACATGTGTTTTGCTTTTCTATTGGAATGAAGTATTCATTGACAGTATTCGCACCGTTGTTTGCTTTTCTGTGGCAGGCATAATGAACGTTGAGAATATACCTTTCTAAGCCTCCGCAACGTTGCCACAAATCTTGAAATGAATGAAATGCAGTAAATGTAAATACCATTATATAATGCCCAGTCAGCACAAGTACGTCCTATGGACATTTTAAAAACGTCCACTCTGGACATTCAGGACGTCCCGAGGACGTCCATTTCTGGACGACGGAGGTCTTATGGACGTTTTGAGGACGTCCAATGTTACTAATCAGGATGTCCCGGGGACGTCCATTTTAGGTCCAAATAGGTCGTAAAATGGACGTTCATTGGACCTAAAATTGACGTTTTCGGGATATTCAAAATATATTCATCTGACAAATCTAGAATCTTTTTACAAAGTAAAATAAGTACATACTAGCATATATTTTATTGGCATATATGTACAAGTTCATTATACTTATTAAATCAAAATTTTTATGGTCTGCAAACCTGGCGCTCTCGAGCTCGTTTGAGCCACTGCAAGGAATCTTCGGTTTCTTTTTGATTTCCGGCTTTGTTGGCTTTTTCTGTTCAATGATTAGGTACTTTCAATTTGGACTCTGAAAAAAAAAATCTTGATATGTTTCAAGTATTTGCATTTATTTATCCTCTCAAAAACAAAATGAAGTGAGAAACTTCATTATCAATAGTAAGTGCAATCACATGGAAGCATACATCAGTGTCAGTGTTGTCAGTGATTTGAAATAATTCATGATTTCATAATATAAAGTGACTTGCCTGTATAGTATATTATTTTATTTTTCACTTGTATATAATATGTTTATTTCACCTTGGATACGGTTGCTATAAACACACTCATTATGCCCTAGGCCATTATGCCCGCATTTGCGGGCATAATGGATTCAAAACGCCCGCTTATTGTACTAGGAGAAATGAAGCAAATTTCATTGATTAAATACTTCATAATCCTTGTCGTATACGACTCTGGATTTCTCCGGCAATGAATTATTCGCAGCTTTGGCTGCATTTTCTATGATATTCTTGGGTAAATTCATTTTCATGTCCATTATTTCTATAAGACTACACAAAGAAAGCAGCATGACATTCACTGAATATGATGACAAAAATATTCACAAACGTCAAAATATCAACAAATGACATGCCTACTATGAGAAGGAAAATGGATAGGAGCAATGAAACGATTTTAAAATCGTTTTTTCATCATAATATAATAATTTTTTCGTGAAAAATAAAATCTTGTATGCACCGCGTGCGTTAGGTACTAGATCCTTATCATCCCTCGGGCCAGAGGCCCTCGGGCCGAATGTTTCCCTCAGGGCATAAGGATCTATATAACGCACTTGGTACATAAATAACTAATGCTTCTGCTCTGCTTTCACACCACAACACCAATTTGGATAACAGTTGGTATGAATGATGGAAATGAGACGATTAGTCCGTAATAATGTTCAGAAGTACAAATTCCCCGTGCTCTATTTTATATGTGGATAAATAACTATGATAAAATAACTTTAATAAAATAACACTGTTACGATTAGTAATCTTGAATATTAGGACTTAGAGACGCCATCTTCTTGACAGAGTGACACACACACATCACCGCATCACGCAGACGCGGAATTTTGGTTTCCCAAGCATTTCATATAGACCAATCAGAACGATTTTGGCAATGGCGGCATATTCGAATGAAATGAATATTTCCTTCCTCAAAAACACATGTTGTGAATTGGATATATTTTATTTTCTTCGTATTTTTGTCTATTGCCTGAGAAAATACATCCTCAAAATCTTGAATCAGTATGCCAATGAACGTATATTTTGACGAGATCTACCACATACTTAGCACCCCAGGGGCTAAGTTAACGTGCATCGATATAGAAAATTGTAAATTTTATATCTCGAAAACGATCACCTCCAGCGTTGTTGAGAGAAAGAACCTTTTTTTATTTGAAAAAGGTGTGAGAATAAGTTTTTTTCATGAAAAATGTCAAAAAAGTTTGCTGTCTAAAAAGTTATAGGGCAATTTTAAATAAATAATGACAGCGTAAAGCAGCGCCTTCTAGGCGCTACATAAAAATTAAAGCCAAATTATTTTTTCCCACCCCGGGTGCAAAATTTCGTGCGAAAAACATAATTTTAGCAAAAGTAATTTTTAAAAAAATTTAAAAAAAAATCAATTTCAACACCATGTATCTCGTAAACGAAGCATTTTCGGACACAAGTTTATATTAGCTTTTTTTCTTAAAATTGTCTCAGGTATACGTCATTCAAATATTTTAACGTAATTACTGTATATAAGACATAAATATGTATATATGTTTGATCCAATATCAAAATATAAGTATATTATTATACCTACTCTATGTTCAATTGAATCTATTTTTCTTTAAGAACCGTAAATTGGACGTATTTAAGACGTTGGATTGTGGACGTCCCAAGGACGTCAATTTATGGACGTCTTAGAAACGTCCAGAAAAGGTCCTGGACGTTCAGACCAGAAATGGACGTTAAATGGGCGTCTTCTGGACGTCCTGTGCTATCTGGGTGTAGGTTGAAAGGAAAGAAGGTGCATAAAATAATATGATTTTGATTAATATGAATATGCTGAATGCTGACTATTCAGTAATAATATCACAAGAGCATCGAAAATAATCGATTATACTACCGAGTCACGAGACGTATTTTGCGAAACACCACGAGAGCGCAGCTCGAGTGGTGTTTTAAAAAAATACGCCGAGTGACGAGGTCAGTATAATCGATTATTTTCGATTGCTCGAGTGGTATTCGTTACGATTATATAACGAACAAAAAATATTAATTTTTGTTGACAAAAGTCAAAACACCGTGAATATGAAAATATATATACATTTTGACACGAGGCGAAACACCAAAACGATTATATCACGTCGTCAAGGGTATATTCACTTATCTATACTACGTCGTTATGCAAAATTCACGGATTCTATTGGCTTATTCATACATGAGTTATATAATCAATATAATATATTAGTGATACACGGAATATTATTGAGGAGGAGGCTTAGCCTCCTTAGCCACCTTTGAATAGCCGCCCCTGGTTCTTAAATAGGTTGTTCACGATTCCATTATCAGAAAAAAATTTTCAAACTGAAGTTAATACAATTAAATTATTAGCCATCAATAACGGTTACAATGAAAGTCTTATCGACAAGTTCATTGGGAAAAAACGAATAAAGTATCTGTTGCATTCAATATACCCCACGCAAACTATTAATGAAGAACAAAAATACTTCCCAATAAATTATGTGCCTAACTTGAGTAGCAAAATTTGTAACAGACTATCGAAAAATAACGTTAAAACAATTTGTACAAATAAAAGGAATTTGAAGTCATTCTTGGTCAATAATAAAGAAAAATCTAACATCGGAGAAAACAGTGGCGTTTACAAAATATTTTGCGACGAATGTCCTGCTTTCTATATTGGACAGACAGGAAGGAATATAAATATTCGTGTTGAAGAACATAAAAAGTCAATTTTACGAAACAAAAATACCACTGGCTTCTCTGAACATTGTATAAAATTCAATCACTTCCTGGATTTCAACAAAGCCAAATTGTTACATTCAGGTAACAAAGGAAAACGCCTTGACCTTCTTGAAATTCTCGAAATAAGTTCCGCCCATAATAGTCAATTACCCCTTGTAAACGAACAAATCGATTTTCAGGTATCACCTTTGCTTTTGTCTGATTTATAAATTAGGATGTAATACTCTCCTGTAGTCAGTCTTGATAATGAGTTCATAACTCGAAACATGTCGACTTTTCGTTACTGCTAAATACAGTATCTAAATATTTTTTATATTGTGAAACATAAGCCAAGTGTTTTTATTTTAAAGTTTATACTTTATTCTCTATGATGTTTCACCAAGTAATGTGCGAGAATTCGATCTTAGTTATATAAATATATATATATATATATATATATATATATATATATATATATATATATATATATATATATATATATATATATATATATATATATATATATATATATATAGTTTATACGACTAAAACGTAAACGGATAGAGAAAATACCCAGTGAACAAGATGGTATTCAACCGAATTCAGTTTGTAATAAGTATCAATGCGATTTATGAAAATTAGATTATGGTAATGAAACTTATAAAAAATAATATACAAAATTTGGAATACAGACAAATAACCAAACTTTTCAATCTAAAACGTAATAGAATTTGATATGTTATTCCTGAATATATTTCAACTTTATCAATAACATATTTAATTCGAAATAAAAACTAAGAAAAATATAATTTCCAGTAGCACTCATATGTAAAAAATTATTAATAACATTAATTGAAATTTTATATTATTATTACTTTAATTGAAGAATGTTTGTTATTTCAACTTTGATATAAGAACACTACACACAGCTATAATCATACAAGAGTAAAATTATCTGAACTTTTTCTGACCTGTAATCATAAATTAATTTAAATTGTAGATTGAAGTTTCTTCATAATATTCTTATAAATCATAGAATACCTACACTCATTTACGAAAAATTGATAAAAACGGACATAAATTCTTTTATTATAGATACTATTATATTACCACTATTCATGTTTCTATTTTCTCACTTATGACTATTTCACGTCCTTGTCAAATGAATTAATCAGAAGCTCTAGTCAAGTTTGAATTATCCATACCAAACTTTGCTATTGACTCTGATTGGCGTTTTCTAATTTGCGTGTTTCGGTGTTTTCTAATTTGTGTATGAGGCATTTCAACCTCAATTACAAAAAATCACACTATGCACGCATTTAAAAATTAGCAAACTTGGGATTGATGGAAATGTACCGGAAAATAAGAAAAAATCCAATGAGTATGTTTGGAAGCACTAGATTTTGCGATGAACGAATATACATATTAGATGAATTAACGCCTTTCGAAAGACTAGCTGATTATTAAAATACTGGTGCTTCAACATGACAAAAATTGATGGTTTTGATTACAAGGAATGTGTCGTAAAGACGATCTGGAATACGAGTGCTAAATTATTGCAAAAAAATATTTTGATGAATATGGATGGACTTTCGACCCATTCGATATCATTTTTCAATCGGCAAGAAATGAGCAAGATACAAAAAGTCGCTTCAAAGTATCGCACAGAAACGAAAAGTCAGTTCGGCACGGTTGACCCATGAAGAACATCAAGCCATAATAAGTGGGCGTCTACCGGTAGAATGGTTGACTAAAAATGTACATCATACAACAATGTGCCTCTTGAGACTTTATAAGAAGTTAAATTCAGCACCAGGTAATAATGTAAAATCGTATAGGTTGTTTCTTACTATGAATGCACATTGAAAGCTCTGTGATTACCTCACTCCTTGGTACAATATATGCCTCTAAGGATTAATACGATTAGTGAATGGACCCAAACATCACCTCATGATATAGGGCTTGATGTAAAACAGCAAAAAATAACCAACCACTCAAATTAAGCTACTGCAGTCAGTGAACTTTCATGTAGAGTAGTAGGTGAACAGGAAACTATCAAAATCACATGATATTCGAGCTCTAATTCGCTGCAATCTTACATCCAATTTAGTAAACAGCTCATTCCAAATGTGAGAAATAATAAAATCAGTCAAATCAATATATATATACTGTAATAGTTGTTACAGTTACCTACCAGCGAATGTTCAAATAATCAAGCTTAATGCATTGTATATAATAACTGTACCATTTACAATTATATTTGAAAAATATTCAAGAACGTTATTTTAATACTGTTTAATATTTTCTTACTTCTCGTAGCTGTATGTAAATTTTTTATATCATTTATGAAGGGAAATGTGTTACCTGAATCTAGAAAGAGTTTCGCAAAATTTGAATATTCTTTATTTAATCTAAAAGAATGTTGATGTTTTTTTTTTAACTCGAGGGACCTACAGTTTTAACGCCGGTTCCGAACGGCCAATGGGCTTGTAAACGATGTACATTACCCAACAATTTATCTTTATAATTAGAACCACTAAATTCCGGACATACACAACACCCAAGAGCAAGGTGGGACTCGAACCCACATCCTCGGCTTACAAGCGGTACGCCTTACCGCTGGTCTACCGAGGCCTCCAATGTTGATGTTATTTATATCGAGTGACGAAATTTCGGCCTGTTTGTCTTATATAACAGCTGTTGAATATGGATGGAAAATGTTTTTATTTTACTTTTATGAATTGACAACCCTTTTTTATCTATCGTTTGTTAACATGGTGATGAGAATAATTCTAAATATTATACAAGGCTGTGGAACAGCAAGTATTATTCCCAACAACAGCTGTTACATTCATTACAATTAAGTTAATAAACTCCAGAATTTTGATTAGGTATATTAACATTAAGAAATCCGGACACCCTACTGCGTAGCACTAGGAATGATAAAACCCCTCAGCGCATGTGCATGTCGTAATGCCTGATAAGTCTATCCCAAATAAATTTTTTTACGAAATAATGTTTAATCGAATCATTGCTAAAATTTTTTCAAAAGAATTTGAGTGAAATTCATAATTTTTACTAATTTTTTTATTTCTAGGTAGCGCCACGTCAATATTTTTTGAATGTGTTATACTAACTAAAAAACTACACATTAAATGCTATCATTTTATTTCATTATTGTAAAAATTGGTTCAGGTTTATGATTTATAGATAGCACCACATGTCTATGGACAAAAAAATCTAAAAAACGCTATAATTGTTTTATTCTTCGTGGGGAAAAATTTTTGAAAACACTTTTCTTATGAAATCATATGTGTTTTATTGATATCTCCCCTTAGCTTCCCCTCGGGGTAAAAATAATGAGGAGATTTTTTGTGAAGGCTACTTCATATTATTTTTGGAAGTAAGTTAACTTATTTCAGTTCATTTCCCAACAAAATCGGTAGCTCCTCGAAATTCCTGAAATCACAACTTCTGTAGAATGATTAAGAGGGTTGAAATTCAGTACATGGATAGAGTTCATATTTGATGAAAAAATTTTTGATCTATCACTACTTTTGAGAAAGTTACGAGTTTGCTGGCGAAACTTCAACTTTTTAAAAAAATTAGCTTAATAACTCAAGTGCCATGTTATAGTTACATTTTTGTAACAATTACTCGCCCCCTGCAAACTAAATGAGCTGAAATTTAGAATCTGGTTATGTTTCTGAGACAAATTTTCGTGAATTAGTGCCGGGGGCGGGTTCCCTATAATTTTCTTAAACCGCTGTTAGAAATGTAGATATTAATAATGGTGAAGAACAAATCAAAAATTTAGATCTCTGGTGCTTTATATTGAGGAGGTATGTAGCGATTTTAGAAAGATTTTTGCTTCTCTACAGTCCCTCCAAATTGAGCTAAAGAATTGAAAATTTGTATGTGAGTGCAGTTAGTGTTGACTATGTGTTTTTAAATGGTTTTATTTCTTTCTCAAGATGCTGCCATTTCAATGTAGAAATTTCATGAATCTTTACAGCCCCTCAAAATCCAGTTACGAAGCTGAAAATTTGTATTTGAATTAAGCTATTGTTAGGGACTTGTTATTTGAGGGTTTTAAATATTTTATCCTAATACTGCCAAAATCTGTATGTAGAAATTGCATGCCTTTTTGCAGGTTTTCAAGCTTTACTCATATCTACAGCCACTCCAAATTCAGTTAGAAGGCTAAAAACTTTTATGTGAATTGAGTAGATGTTAGGGATGTGCCATTAGAAATGAAATCTGATATGAAAATTGAGTTGATGTCGCGGAAATCTTTACTGGGGGCGTCTACGAAAATAATGAACTATTGTATTGTATCGAATGTCATCACCAAAATGAGAGGAAAAGAAGGCGTAAACTTCGCTGTTTTTAGGCCAATATTTAGTATATGATTTGAAGTAATATTTCTGCTAAAAGTAGGAATAATCAGAAAAATAATGTTTATAATCAATATGTCTATTTTTGATATCTTCGTCTTCAAAATTTCATGAACATGTTTACTAACTGAGATTAAATTCTCGCACATCACTTGATGAAACATCATAAAGTATAAAGTATAGACTTTAAGATAAAACATACTTGGCTTATGTTTCACTATAGAAAAATATTTAGTTAGTGTAACTATCATAGATAAAAATACCTACATTGAAAAATCTGAAATCCTTTTTAGTACAGATAAATTCTCAAAACATAAAATAGATTCCACTAAAAAGTTCCAAAACGAAATAAAATCATTCATTAAGGATAGTAAAATTCTATTTTCAGATATTAATACTTTTTTCTTAACTTCCATGAATCCACGCATCCCGGTTTTATATACTTTACCAAAAATACATAAAATTGATTGCCCGATGCGTCCAATAGTATCTTATATTAACGCTCCTGCGTATAAATTATGTCAGTATTTAAATAATTACCACCTTAATTCAATTCAATCCGGACTCCGGAGTATAGCATTAAAAATTCTATTCAGTTATTTAATCATCTTAAGAATATCAAAATTCCTTCAAATGCTCAATTAATTTCATTTGACGTTATCAACTTATTTACTTCCACGTCAACTCAAGAAGTTAAAAATATTGTTAGGCGATATCTAGAGATGAACCCAAATTTAACAACTCAAACAGTCAACGAATCAATGTCTGCCTTAAACTTATGTGTGAAACAGAGTAATTTCAAATTTAATAATATATTATACAAACAAGAAGACGGATTGTCCATGGGATCACCGTTATCGCCTTTGTTGAGTGAAATTTTCATGAATAACTTAGAAGAAAAAATTTTCTATTCTGATAATAATTTAATTACTAAGGTTTCATTATGGAGGCGTTATGTAGATGATATTTTTTGTATTTGGACCGGTACAGATAGGCAGTTAGATAATTTCCTTAAATATATAAATACTTTCTACAACTCGATTCAATTTACAAAAGAAGTAGAAAACGAAAACGGTACCTTGAATTTCTTAGACCTTCAGATTGCTAGGAATTTGAATTCTCTTACTTTCAACATTTATAGAAAACCAACCTTCACAGATACTTTATAATTCACAGCGACAGTAACCAATACATTAAAATAAAACTCAGTGCCTTTCATTCGTTCATACATAGGTTGTTCACTATTCCATTATCGAAAACAAATTTTCAAACCGAAGTTGATGCAATTAAATTATTAGCCACCAATAACGGTTACGATGAAAGTCTTATCGATAAGCTCATAGGTAAAAAACGAATAAAGTATTTGTTGCATTCAATATACCCCACGCAAACTATTAATGAAGACTATCGAAATGTAACGTTAAAACAATTTGTACAAATAAACGAAACTTGAAGTCATTCTTGGTCAATAATAAAGAAAAATCTAACATCGGGGAAAACAGTGGTGTTTACAAAATATTTTGCGACGAATGTCCTGCTTTCTATATTGGACAAACAAGAAGGAATAAGAACATTCGCGTTGAAGAACATAAAAAGTCAATTTTACAAAAAAAAAATATCACTGGCTTCTGCGAAAATTGTATAAAATTTAATCATTTCCTGGATTTCAACAAAACCCAATTGTTACATTCAGAAGGACTGAGGTGATGTTAGCTCCCGGCCGGCAAGCTCCAAGCGTCACTTTTCCACCACACCATATTCATGGAGCTGGCGCTTTTAGGTTACTTATTCGAACGGAAAATTATGCTCGATAAGTACTTTCTTTTCTCTATGTAAACATATAATTTTCGTTCTTGGCCGCCCATTGACTGAGCCCAAAAAAAAATATAAATATTGGTTCGATCGCAATGATTACTTATATTTCGGTTCATGGAGCTGGCCCTTTTGAATTCATATATCCAAACGGAAAATTTTGTATGGAAAGAACTTTCTTCTCTCTATGTAAACATCTAATTTTGGTTCTTGGCGGGGCATTATTTAAGCCAAAAAAAATTATAAATATTGGTTCGACCGTTATCATTATTTATATTTTGTCTCATGGCGCTCTCCCTGTTGAAGCCACGTATCCAAACGGAAATATTTGTATGGAAAGTACCTTTTTTTCTCTATGTAAACATCTAATTTTGGTTCTTAGCCGGGCATTATGTAAGCCAAAAAAAATTATAAATATTGGTTCGACCGCTATCGTTATTCATATTTTGTCTCATGGAGCTGGCCCTTTTGAAGTCAAATATCCGAACAAAAAATTTTGTATGAAAAATACTTTCTTTTCTCTATGTGAATATCTAACTTTGGTTTCTGGCCGGGCATTGTTTAATCCAAAAAAAAATTATAAATTTTGGTTCGACCGCTATGATTATTCATATTTCGTTTCATGGAGCTGGCCCTTTTGAAGTTACATATGCGAACGGAAAATTTTGTATGAAAAGTAATTTATATTCTCTATGTAAACATCTAATTTTGGTTGTTGGCCGGGCATTATTTAAGCCAAAAAAAATTATAAATATTGGCTCGACCGCTATCATTATTCATATTTCGTCTGATGGAGCTGGCCCGTTTGAAGACACATATCCATACGAAAAATTTTGTATAGAAAGTAATTTCTATTTTCTTTGTTAACATCTTATTTTGGTTCTTGGCCGGGCATTATTTAAGCTAAAAAAAATTATAAATATTGGTTCGACCGCTATCATTATTCATATTTCGTCTCATGGAGCTGGCCCTTTTGAAGTCAAATTTCCGAACGAAAAATGTTGTATGGTAAGTACTTTCTATTCTCTATGTAAACATCTAATTTTGGTCCTTGGCTGGGCATTATTTAAGCCAAAAAATATTATAAATATTGGTTCGACATTATTCATAATTCGTCTCATGGAGCTGGGCTTTTGAAGTCACATATCCGAATGGAAAATTTTGTATGGAAAGTTCTTTATATTCTCTTTGTACACATCTAATTTTGGTTCTTGGCCGGGCATTATTTAAGCCAAAAAAATTATAAAAATTGGTTCCGCTATACTTATTCATACTTCGTTTCATGGAGCTGGCCCTTTTGAATTCACATAACTGAACAGAAAATTTTGCATGAAAAGTACTTTCTATTCTCTATGTGAATATTTAATTTTGGTTCTTGGACGGGCTTACTTAAGCAAAACAAATTATAAATATTGATTCGACCGCTATGATTATTCATATTTTGTCTCATGGGGCTGGACCTTTCGAAGTCAAATATCCGAACGGAAAATTTTGTATAGACAGAACTTTTTATTTTCTTTGTAAACTTCTAATTTTTGTTCTTGGCCGGGCATTATTTAACCAAAAAAAAAAATATAAATATTGGTTCGACCACTATCATTATTCATATTTCGTCTCATTGAGCTGTCCCTTTTGAAGTCACATATCCGAACGGAAAATTTTGTATGGAAATAACTTTCTATTCTCTATGTAGAAATCTAATTTTGGTTCTTGGCCGGGCATTATTCAAGCCAAAAGAAAAATATAAATATTAGTTCGGCCGCTATCATTATTCATATTTCGTCTCATTGAGCTGGCCCTTTTGAAGTCACATATCCGAACGGAAAATTTTGTATGGAAATAACTTTCTATTCTCTATGTAGAAATCTAATTTTGGTTCTTGGCCGGGCATTATTTAAGCCAAAAGAAAAATATAAATATTAGTTCGACCGCTATCATTATTCATATTTCGTCTCATGGAGCTGGCCCTTTTGAAGTCCATGAGACGAAATATGAATAATGATAGCGGTCGAACCAATATTTATAATTTTTTTTGGCTCAAATAATGCCCGGCCAAGAACCAAAATTAGATGTTTACATAGAGAAAAGAAGGTTCTTTCCATACAAAATTTTTCGTTTGGATATATGAATTCAAAAGGGCCAGCTCCATGAACCGAAATATAAGTAATCATTGCGATTGAACCAATATTTATATATTTTTTCGAACTCAGTCAATGGGCGGTCAGGAACGAAAATTAGATGTTTACATAGAGAAGAGAAAGTACTTATCGTGCATAATTCTCCGTTCGAATAAGTAACCTAAAAGTGCCAGCTTCATGAATATGACCGTGGTGGAAAAGGGACGCTTGGAGCTGGCCGGCCGGGAGCTAACATCACCTCGGTTAACAAAGAAAAGCGCCTTGACCTTCTTGAAATTCTCGAAATAAGTTCCGCCCATAATAGTCAATTACCCCTTGTAAACGAACAAATTGATTTTCAGGTATCACCTTTGCTTTTGTCTTTTTTATAAAATAAGATGTAATACTTTTCTGTAGTCAGTCTTGATAATGAGTTCTCAACTCGAAACATCTCGACTATTCGTTACTGCTAAATACAGTATCTAAATATTTTTATATAGTGAAACATAAGCCAAGTGCGTTTTATTTTGAAGTTTATACTTTATAAATTGTTTTCTTCTTGGTGCTACATCTAATTCTCACATAATTTATATTTTTCAACATAAGTACATTTAATTTTATAATTCAAATTTTAGCACATTCAAATTAAAGTTCAAGAAAACTTTTTATTGAATTATTAATTAATTATCTGACGTCATCACAAAAACTTTGGAATTGAATTCGTAATTGTAACCAAATTAATGAAATGTAGAGCAAAGAACCCTTCTCAATCCTACAAAATATCATACTTCATTATGTAAATATTTTCAATGTTTATAGTTAAATCAACTGTTAATCAATATAATAAAACCACATAAATTATATTTGAACGAATGGTTGAAAATACAATGATTTATCTGCCATGTAAATTCTTGTTTTTGACACAATAATGAAATATCATACCTTATTATATCAATATTCTGAATCTTTATATTAAAATGAATGATTGATAAATGCAATCAAACTGAATGAATTAAAGATGAACGTAGAAACAAATTTCACCAAGAAGTGTATTCCGATGCAAAAAAATACAATATAAGTAATAACAAATATTGTTTCTACTCGAACTTCACTTATTACACCTTTGGATCTGATGTTGAGTAAAAGGTTAGCATTCTCTTTCTGAAGGCATCATAAGGGCACCACAAATTGCTCAACCTATATTTAGTACCTATCCCATCATTATCATACAATAATTGTTATGGACCTCATGGAAGTGACAAGCAGGGTTTTGTTGGGTATATTTCAGAAGGTTCTAACAGATATTTAATTTTCTACTATTATGAACCTAATGTAAAATTTTCATATTTTGCTTGGATGAATTAGAAAACATTTTTAGCAATTTAATGAACGGAACGAGGACACAATAAGGGGTTTCTATTTGGAGACACACGAATTGCGGTCAAAATTTGAAGCAGGTAGAAGGGTACTTAGGTAGTTGTTTTCGACGACTGAATGGCGGTCAAGCCCTACGTCCCGGGGGGTCTTGGATGGTTAATCTTTTTATCTTAAATCTGTATACATATCATGGTATTAGGCGGTTAACCAGAAATATGGTAATAATTGGCCTAACGATGTTCTTGACAAAAATTCAAAGAAAAGGAAAATGATAATCTGTCTCAAAGGGAAGGGGTGACGTATAAATTTAAGGTAATCACCAAAACATTTTAGTTTATCTCTTAAATTTATAGAGAATGGAATTCCAACATATGTTGAGCGAACGTGGCAATTCCTTGCTAATTTTCGAAAATCAAAAGTTTCGGAAGTATCGAGATTTTAAAAAATCTGGTGAAGTGGGGTGGTGTTGTACCAACAAAACGTGTAGTGCAAAAGTGTATACTTTGAACTCTATATTTTCGAAAAAATGTGGAGAACATAAACAGAAACACAGTTTAACCGAAAATATTCTTGTGAGACAAGACAAAGAATCAACAATTCGGTAAAAAGGAAGGCTCAGGAAGGTTTATTACATATTATGATGTATACTGATGAAATAATTATTGTTTTGAACTATTATTAGGTGGCGCAAAATACAAAATCTTGGTTTAAGTTCAGAATATAAGAACATAGATTCCGAAATAGGACAATGGCTAAAACACGTCTTCGGATTAACTTTCCTTTCACCAGAGGAAGTGGGAGATTGTTTTGTAGAAGATTTTATGTCAGATAAACCTACTGGAGACGACAGAATTGACAAATTTGTCGATTATTTAGTGGAAACTTACATCGATGAAGATTCACCAGTCATTTGAGCGGAATGTACCAGAAGCATTTACCGGACAACAAACGCTTGCGAATCTTTTCATTCAAAATTTAGCAGAAATGTAGGTTCTGCTAAATTTTGCACCCCAACATTAATTTTTTTATAGAAACGTTGAAAAGCATTCAAACAGATACTTACATTAAAATACATTCTGTTATTGATAATAAAACGAGATTTATGCGAAAAAATGTATTAGATAAACAAGAGTTTATTAACAACAAAATATGTCAGTACCATAAAGCAGATATTAGTAGGTATAATTTTGTAAAATGTGTTAGTTATAAGTTTAGTGAAGTAGTTTTATGATGTATATGCATGTAGATGTACGTATGTAGTATTGCATAATTTCTATATGTTTTGTATGTTATATATATCTTTATAAAAATTAGAATTTACATTTTTACTTTCAATTTACCCTCTTGCCCCTAAATAAGTTTCTGACCGCAGTTCGGTTGGAGATTAGGACTCCACAGGTAGGCACAAAAATTTTAACCCCAATTCAGTCACTCTCACAGAATCGATCACAATTCGTGTGCACCGTTCTATTTATTGTGAATACCATTCCAAATTACTATTTTGCCTTTCAATTTTTATTGAGTAGCACTTTTATAGGGGAGTCGGGGGTATCTATTTAAGAAAGAATCGAAATTAAGTTAAATTTTCAATACTTATATAGACCTGTTTC
Source organism: Cynegetis impunctata (assembly GCA_030704885.1). NCBI lineage: Eukaryota > Metazoa > Arthropoda > Insecta > Coleoptera > Coccinellidae > Cynegetis > Cynegetis impunctata. The sequence goes on along the minus strand of JARQZK010004449.1, from coordinate 209,546 downwards.
CCTTAACAACTTAGTCCAAAATATTGGTTGTTCGGTAGCTGATAAAAAAATCGAGATATTGATTGAGTAAAATGAGCTTGAATTTGGTACCTGGGATTATTTTCATTGCAGGACGAAAGTATCAAAATTTGGATACATTTCTGAATCGCCGCCATTTTTATGTAGACATTTTTAATTTTCATATTAATATCCTTCTAGGTACATATTGACATCTCCAGCGGCTCGCATTATTGTCCAAATGAGCTGAAATTAGTATCTGAAGTGGTTTCCGGAGCAGAACGAAATTATCAAAATTTGGTTAAAATTTGCCGACCGCCGTCATTTTTACGTAGATATTTCTTGTTTATTGTGGTTTATGTTGAAATTCGATCCTTTTTGAGTTTCAATGCTTTTTATCAACCTGCGCAGCATTTTTCGTGGTGACTATTCGTTCGAATTGCATCTCGATCTATTTCGCAATTAGTAGGTACACGCATGGTGCATTGTTTTTCACAATACAGAGTTGAAATGTAGATTTAGTTGATGTTGAGGTAGGTTACTTCGTTGGTTTCAACTTTATTCCTCAACCACGATGCGAATTGTTTTTGTAATAAAATAAATTATTTTCAATTTTTTGATTTGGTTGACTGTTTTATCGAGATATTTCAAAATATAATTCATTCTGTTCGAATTGCATCTCAACGCCATGTATTCCGCGAGGAAATACGACCTTCGTGATGGAGCTCTGCTGCTCATGAGTTTTCTATGCTTCTAGTCTTTAACATATATTTTTATAGGTCATTTTATATGACTGTATGTGTAACATAATGTTTTGACTTATAGAAGTTCCACAAATTATCTTCGATGTATTCATTTGAAAATTATACTCCGCTTTTTATTAGACCCTCAATTATATCTTATTGTTAAAATTTTTTCATCCATTCTTCAAAAAACACCCCTGTCCAATTAATAAACTACATATATAAATACCCATATAGTCCTTTATGCGAGGGTCGTGCCAGTCCCTGTGTCGATCTGCAGATGCCTGAAGCTGCACACAACGGATGATATAAAGCGCCGTGGCGCTTCAGTCACTATACCCTACTATGGCGTCAGTCGACACTCGTCTGCGAGAACGATCAAGTCAGCAAAGTTTCGGGTCTACTTGTCATGTAATCACTGTAAACAACGTTTCGATTTCCTACTAAGTCTCACGCGAAAATCAAGGTAAGGTCCGATTTAATTTTACTTTCATGCGAGAATGTATAAATGTAACATTATTTTTTGTTCACATGTTTACAAGTATTGTTTGGTTACTATCACATGTATCGATAGAACATAATCATATGTGCCTAATAGAACATTTTGAAATGAGGGAAAGTATTTTTTTCAGCATTTTGACATTGCTCTAATTTCAGAGTAGGTATTTGGGTTGAAAATAATCAATAATATAAAGTGTTTTTGCGTATCTGTTATTGCATAAAGGAAAGGAAAGTATATGAGTGTTTCTAGTTATTTATTGGTTACAGCTAACATCCCACTGGGAAATCAGTCAAAAATTTCCACTCCTTAATGGTAATGAATTTCCTCATCAATATTCAATTACACTGATGAAATTTGATAGGTATCAATGAATTATTTCTATTCGATTTAGGTACTAAATTATGTGAAATATCTATTTGAATTATTGGAATAATTTTTGATCGATTTTCTGAATATGAAGGTTGCAACTGCAACGAATTGTCACTATTCAAGGATAAGTTTACGTCAGGGTAAAATTGGGGCAGACAGCATTTATAGACTTTCACTTCTTCGGAAATGTTCTTTGAAGCGACTGGGTATAAAAATAGAAAATTGATGGTCAATTATGTTTTGAATTAAATTTTTTTTCAGGTTATTTATCATTACTCTGACCGAAATTCTATTTAAGAACTAATTCTAGAATGATTTTCATCTTAAGAGATGAAGACATCAATGAAGAAGAACATTGAACTCATTTTAATAAAATCAGTATTTTTATCTTTCGATTTTATTGAAGCTAATATTCTTGTATTTAGGTACCTATATATATATATATATATATATATATATATATATATATATATATATATATATATATATATATAAATATATATATATATATATATATATATATATATATATATATATATATATATATATATATATATATATATATATATATATATATATATATATATATAGGTATATAAATAAATACATCACGCATTATTTAAGTATTATCATTACAGTGTTTCGGCAACAATATGTATTTCGGGGAAGCTCCATATAATTTATCCACGTTTTTTACCACTCAACTCTTACAGCAAACTGCGTGGAGTAGGAACTTCACTCCGAAAATTCTTACTCAATATTCAAATATATAATTTCCTGGTCAAAGAATTGAAACTCTAGTTTGTCTATTCTATGATATTTCTAAAAATAATATTTATTTAGATATGAATCATAATTTTAATTGTTTTGATTGACAAATGCCTTTATTCATTGGGATTGGTTATGAGCTATTTTGAATCGATTCGAATGGGAAAATACACTACTAATTTTTAAATATTTTGTGCCACGTCTGTAAATTCATAAACATTTGATGTCTGGGGTGGTTGTATACTTGGGTGTAATATTACAATAGAATATATAGATATTAAAATAATAATAGTAAATTATTCAACGAGCGGTAATGTAGGTCATAACTTACGCAGATGAAGTTTGCAGCACGAGCTGCAAGCGAGTGCTGCAATTCATCAAGTGAGTTATGACCATTACCGCAAGTTGAATACTATACTTTATCTACGACTATAACAATAAATACTAAGAGACAAATACACAATAATTAGGTAGTATTAACTTAATTTGAAAACGTCAGAATTATTCAAGTGACATTAGCAGATGAATGACGGTCGATCTTACTTGGGATCTTAGTAGACTATATAGTGAGTTATAGCAGTGAGTTATTATTACTCACGCTGTTTGGTAATAGATACTATTAATTGCTAAAACGCAGTTGAATAATGAATATATTATTCAATAGGAGTAGATGAAATTATTTTAATTTTTGACCACAAGGATGGAGAATATTTCTGGAATAAAATTATCTATTCTTTTTTCTTATCAAAGGCTTAATTTTCGAAATGAATGAGTTCGATGACTGTAGTCTCACGATAAATTTATATACCTAAACTGTTTCCAGACGCATTTCTTGCTCTTTTCCGTGTTTTCAGTGTAAGTACCTAATCACATTTTATTCAATTTTTCGATGAGTGATATTGCCAAATTGATTCACGACATGCGGGAATAATATCATGAATTTTAACAGTAACTTTTTGAATTTCTATTTGATAGTTCGGTAACTACTGTAATATCATAAGAATTTATGTGTAGTATTCCATAAAATTCATATTTTGATATTTTTGTAGTTCTGTTGTAAGAACTCATTTAGGAGGCTCCGTGGCGGAGCGGTATAGGTAACGCTATGCCGTCTTCGTTGACGGAGTTGGTGGGTTCGATTCCCACCGTGTTCTTGGGTGTTTGTATGCGTTCTGAGATTTAAGTGGTTCCCCTCATTAGTAAATTGATGGCTAAATATCCAGAGTTGACGAAGCGAAATTGTACGGAGGTCGGGTGTGTGAGGCCCTCTCGCACGTCCCACCTCTTAAAAAAAAAGAAGAACTTATCACCGAATATAAGAATAAACTCTCTATCCGTTGAAGGCCTTCTGTTCACAAATGTGCTATATTTATATATTCATATAAATATATATATATATATATATATATATATATATATATATATATATATATATATATATATATATATATATATATATATATATATATATATATATATATATATATATATATATATATATATATATATATATATATAATAATTATTTTCACCTGTATTATATTGTTCTTACACATTTTATAGTTTTTATAACTTTTGGAAAAAGTCATGAATTTGTTAACCCTTCATAAAGTCATTTTTCTATCATAAATTAAGTTACAATGGATGAAATATAAAACTTATAATCAACAATGTTATGCAATATTGAATTCATAGGAATTTTTAGAATATTCAGTATGTTATTATTCTGAATTCATAGGATAATTATTACTGAAACTAGTTGAAGAATTATAAGACATAATAATATTATCAAATTATAATTAAATTCAACTCTGATTTACTTGAAAAATTGGAAATTTATAGAAACACATTCTACAAGTATTCGTCGATATAGAGTTTGTATTCAATTAGTATTAGTGACAATTTCTGCCGCCTATTTAATGTAGAGATTTCATTTGTTTTTCGTGATTCTCGGGAATAAGCTTGCGTCTACAGCTCCTCCAGATTGAGTTAGAGAAAAGTTCAAACTCTCATTTTTATCAAAAATTCCACTGGATCGAATTTTAGCTTAAACGTACAATTGAACCACATCATAGCCAATATATTATTAGGCTTGTTTGTGAACATTTTAGAGTTTTGATATATAGTGAAAATTATCTTCATTGAATACTAGTGACACTAGGAGTGGGTATTCTTCTTCACATAATCAAAACACCTAAGTAGAAGTTATAGTCCAGTCATTATAGGTTTTAACTGCGGAATAATTTCTAGTTAGCTGAATTTTTGCATACACCTTTATTACGGAATTTTCATGAATATGTGAGAAATCGACATTGATATCGTACCAGCTAAAAAAGTTATAAAGATCTAAATGTCGCGAAAATCAGTTTTCCGCTAATATCTCGCTATTGCTCGGAGGTCAATAGAAGTAATTACAAAAATTGTTCATCGTGCAATTATTTACAAAAAATTGATTCCGAATTTTTCTGTAGATCAACCATATTTGGAGTAGAGCGCTGAAAAAGCGACTAGAATGCATTCATATACGGTATTGTATACCGTATACCAAGGCGTTTTTAAGTATATTAAAAACTTTCATCTGATGCTCGGGTCTTTTGTAAAAAATATACTTATATTATAGAAGTTTTAGAACTTAGTAAAATCTATTATATTTGAACAAACGACCTGCACTGGCAGATGCTTCGTATATTATTGTTCCCAGACTCGCCCCTTTATACCTGTTACAGTCTGTCGGACTGTTTAGCTCAGTTGAAAAATATTTCTTTAGTGCTGAAGACGTAATATTAGTAGTTTCATGCTGTTGAACAATTTTCATAATGAGCGATACATGTTCTATATGCAGTGAAATGTTGTCGGATTCTGCTGTATTAAAAGTTACACGTGGTTTACAAACATTAAATGCTATTATCGATGTAGGTGATAGTATTATTGAATATTTAAATAATGTGACTTCTGTGAATATTCAACAGCATATTTATCGAGTGTTTTATCAAATACAAACCTAGCTAGGAAGAGAAATTGATCCAGAGAACAGTGTGGTTGGGAGTTAAAAAATAACACACTGCTGCCAGTAACAACTGTATTAAAATCAACACCCGATCATCTACTAAACACAATATTCTATAATCGTACAAAAGGTTGTGGCGGCAAATGTAGATGCAAAAAAAATGGTTTCAGATGCTCTAAACTTTGTGGACATTGCGCCGTGGTCAGTCATGTTTAAACGCGGAATCAACCAGTGATGAAAAAGATGAAGATGTCGACTTAACTAAGGAATAAGTCCTCTCGATGTTTTGTCAGCAATTTTCAATGATATAAAAATAGAAGATATCGACAATAAATGATTAAAAAAATATAAATACAAAAGTGTATTTTCCAGATTTCAAATAAAAACTTCTTTATTAAAAAAAATTTCTTCACTCTCAAATGAAAAAAACCTTTTATTACATATCTTGCATTATGACTACTGGGAAAACAATTTAAATATTACAAGCCTTGCGTTCTACCTGGAGGGTAGTGCGAGAACGAGTGAATAATCATAATGTAGTCGCTTTCTCAGCGCTCAACTCAAAAAACGATTGATCTCACAGAAAAAAGCAGAAGACACTTTTTGTTGCACGATGAACAATTTTTGTGACCTCCGCAATAGGTCGCGAGATATTCGAGGAAAATTGATTTCCGCGACATTTTGACCTTTATACTTTTTCAGCCGTCACGATATCTATGTCGATATCTCACATATTCACTGAAATACCGCAATGAAGGTGTATACGAAAATTTAGCTCACTAGGAAGCAGTGGCGTAGATAGCTTTTTGCGAGGGGGGAATTTGCCTTAGTGTAAAATTCCATAAGTTTTTCTCCTCAGTTCAATTTTTGTTGATAAAAACAATCTTTCATAAAGTACACAATAAGTAAAAATATTTATTTAAATTGCATGAAATTCAAATTAATCAAATTGGAAAAAATAAATTTGAAGTTAGTAAAAAATTTAACTATATTAAATTAGATATATACATAATTGAAAATATTCTTGGGAAAATTAGAGCAGAAATCTAATTTTTGGCGTTTTTTTGACGATTCATTTATGACTTAATCAGTTGTGATTCCAATGTTACGATGAATTGCCAAACCATTCTATAACAAAAATGAGACAAACATGAGTTTATAATTTGCAATGAATTTAATATAGTCAGAAGGGTAATTACAAACTCACTCTCTTTTATCGTGCGCCTTTGAATCGTTTTCATTCGCTTCAAACGTCGATACCGGCAACGTAACTAATATTCTGACCAACAGATTGATATTCGGAAATAAAAATTCCTAGAACAGCAGGTGTGGTAGTAAGAAATTTTTGATAAAACTCGTCAGTTTTGATGAATTTATCAGCTGATTTTTCAATTTCTTATAAATCATGATTGGAAAGCACCGAAAATCCTGCTAATATATTCTCATGATTAGTAAATCTTTCCCTAAGATCCATGATGTAGAAGTCCAGAAATGGATTGAACACCATCGCACGAAATGTTTATCGACTCGACAATTTTTATTTACTGCAAAATATTAAGGAGTGACAATCAAAGCCAAGAGCTCGTCCTAATTATCAAGAAGCTCATATTTTGATACACTCCTACTCTAGATTAAAAAATATTCAAAATATTAAATATTGATTGAAAATCTTCTATGAGCAGAAGTCACGCACCTCGAATGTAAACAGGAATTCAATTGGTCCTTACTAGGACCAAAAAACGTGTTTGAAAGGGCCCAAATGGCCGAAATTGAAAATATTATTTACGAAGGAAGAAGTCAACCAATACCTCTTCGCACCTCATCTCTTTCTAAATTTTATACTACTTCATTAAACAAAACTGTTCGTGTTTTAGATATAACACTACACTATTCAACAAAAATCCGAGTAGTTTTTTTTATTTAATAGTAGGTATATTATACAATTTAGAAAGAGAAGAAGTCAGAGGAGATTTTGGTTGACTGCTTCGATATAAAAATTTTCCATTAGAGCTTTTTGAACTTTTTCAAACACGCTTTTTGCTCATAGTAACCGATTAAACTTACTCATAGAACATCGAATAAAATATGCTCAAAACTACTACTTACTTACCCAAAATTAGAAAAACGGCTCAATATCCTTTTTTTATTATAATGTTAAAATTGTGAGTAGGTATTTACTTTACATGTGCCCGATGTAATAATTAGAGCGAGCATCCTTCTCGTGGCTCCTGATTGGTCGGCGTCCCGAAGCGCGGAAATTATAAAATACTCTATTGTTCAGTCGTCACAAAAACATATCTAGATAATTTTCATATAATTGCTCATGCATAATAGCAAAGGAGGTGCTAGTGCTTCATAAATTTTATGTATACTTAAATACGTAGATACGAAGACTTTCATCAAATTCTATTATAATTTTCGTAGGCTCATAGGGGGGATTGATTCACTTGATCCCCCCTCCTATCTACGCCACTGCTAGGAAGTTTTCAGCAGATTGGGGCTTACAACTTGTAAAATGACTGCATTAGTAGACGAACTCAATATTTTTGATTGTTTCTATTCGAGTCAATTCTGCCTAGGTCTACGTCTTGATTAGTTGGCCGTCAAGAAAGTTGGCGTAGCTATTACTACTTGAACTGAAATAATATCCCAAAGCAGAATTTGAAACTTAAACCTCAAAAATCTTACACATTAAATTTAAATTACCAGGCATTGTAGTTTGATCAAAAGTATCAAAAAATAATTCACTATTTTAGAGTTTATTGATCAATAAATATTTGAAATTAATTTTTAGAGAACCTTTCGAATATTAACACTATATGAAAATATAGTGTTAATATTCGAAAGGTTCTCTAAAATGATAACCGAATCGAACAAAAATATACGGTATGAAATTGTTATTGGATTAATTATTTGTAGAGAATATGAAAAGTTCAATTCATATTTCCTAAAATCATAATAACAACTGATAAACTAATACATTTTTTTGTGTGGATGCGGTTACGAATTTTCATGGAGCACTAATTTAATTCACTTCGATATCGAGGACTGTACGACAAGATTGCTCCATGCATGCACTTTCATATCGACAGTAAACCACTTTTCTTATGTGAGTAATCGAGTAGTACTTCATGACGCTGCGGGTAGGTTTTACAATACATCAAAGATACCGCAACCAGGAGAAAACTTTAAAAGGAAATGTTAGTTTCTTGAACTCAATAAAAGTTGAAGTAAAGTTAGAACAATTTATCCAATGTGGAATTCGACAAGTTTCCATCTTTTCGAAATTGGTATGAAGAAATAACAGAAACTCAGGGAAGTAATAATTGATTCATTGATCTTTTATTAGTCGTATTTTCGGCAGAGAATACGGTATTGCAGTGTATCGGAGGAAAGTAGTCAGGTGCGGGAGTGGTTTCTTTTAATCTGTTTTTTTCATTTACATATATATATATATATATATATATATATATATATATATATATATATATATATATATATATATATATATATATATATATATATATATATATATATATATATATATATATATATATATATATATATATATATATATTATAATATATATATATATATATATATATATATATATATATATATATATATTATATATATATATACTTATATATATATAATATATATATATATATAATATATATATATATATATATATATATAATATATATATATATATAATATATATTATATATATATATATATCTATATATATATATGTCAGTTTGTCACTATTTCTTTAAACAATGACACTATGAAAATTTGTTGTTGTTGAGCCCAAGCGCTTCTACCCCTGGAATTTTGAATAGCATTCCGCCTTTATTTTGTGACTTTTGAAAATCTTTTATAATTCTAGATGAGTAACATAACTTTTTGATTTTTTTAATTCAAAATTGCAGACTTATAACCTCACCAATTTTTGAATAGTTATTTATTATGATAATGAAAATATTGATATACTGACCTAACTAAACTCAATCTGCAGAAGCTGTGGAGTTCGGCAATTTTTCAAAAACTATGAAAAAATAAGAAATATCTACGTAAAAATGGCGGGGATTGCGGAAATTTATCCAAATTTTGATACTTTCTTCAGTTTTTAAAAAACTGCCACAGCTTCTGCAGATTGAATTCAGATAGGTCAATATTATCATTATCATAAAAAATAACTATTTAAAAATTGGTGGAGTCTGCAATTTTGAATAAAAAAAATCAAAAAGATATGTTACTCATCTAGAATTACATAATATTTTCAAAAGTAGCAAAATAAAAAGGAAACGCTATTTAAAATTTCAGGGGTGGATGCGCTAGGGCTGAAGGGGTTAAATAAAATACAACAACAAATACCCCAAAAGTTGTCGCCCTTGATACTGGGATTGACGTGTATCACCAAATTTTCATAGTATCATTGTTTAAAGAAATATTGAGTGCTACTTGTTTTCAAACTGACACCCTATATATATATATATATATATATATATATATATATATATATATATATATATATATATATATATATATTTTTATATATATATATATATGTTAAATTATATATATATATATATATATATATATATATATATATATATATAAATATATATATATATATATATATATATATATATATATATATAAATATATATATATATATATATATATATATATATATATATATATATATATATATATATATATATATATATATATATATATATATTAAATATGTATATACCATGTGTCCAATAAGACACCAACATTGCTATCTCGGTTAATGTAGTAGATAGAAAAAAGGTTAAATGGGAAATGTTTTAGACAATTTCTGGCTGATTCTGGCATATATCCTTTTGGATCTTATATTATAGCTTCATTCGTTTTCAAGATAAAAATTAAATACAAAAAAAAACGATATTGTTTTTTCTCCATAAATCAAATATCGTTGTTTTGTGTTGGTGGCGACTTGTACATTGTAGAGGCAGATTTTTATTACCATTCAATTCATGACATTTTATACCCTCTACCGTTTTCTATTTTTCAGCTTTTACTAACAACTTTTGTTTTTCATATGGCGGCCAGCTTTGATTTTCACAAATTCTAGAAGGCCTTGAGATGGGCTTTCCAATGATATGTAAATCGATATAGAAATTTTTCGTTCTAATTAAGTTATTCAAAAAAACCAATTTGAATATGAAAGAAGTAATCGTGGTAGGTCTAGGTCTATGGTCTATGATGGTCGCAATATAAAAAACAGAAGCTGTTATTAAAATCTTAAAAACAGAAGACGATAAAGGGTACCAAATGTCATGAATCGAATGGTAAGCAAAAAGTGCCTACATAATGTACAAGTCTCCATCAACATGAAACAACATCATTGGATTTATGGAGGAAAAACAATATCGGCAATTTTTTGTTTTTAATTTTTATCACAAAAACGAATGAAGATATATCAAATCTGAAAAAAAAAACGAAATCAGCCAGAAATTGTCTAAAACATTTCTCATTTTAACTTTTTTCTATTCCCTATATTAACCGCGATAGTAATGTTGTGGCATTCATTTTGGGATATACGGTATATATATATATATATATATATATATATATATATATATATATATATATATATATATATATATATATATATATATATATATATATATATCCAACCTTTCAATTTTTCAATGCAAAATGGCGAATGCGCATCACAAGCTACCCGGCAATGTGTTACACAAAATTTATTTTCACAAAACTACACAGCGGATTTTCATAATTATATCACATCGCATCACAGCTTTCTCCAAAACAATGGTGTTTCATTCCTCTCTCGAGTATGTGTGTGGGAGGCTGACTTTGAGTTTTGGGGATGAACTCCTTCAGCTAGATCAGAGGATACACTTGTATATACAAGTGCATTGATGATGATTAAGACAAGATATTTATGGAAGACAGGAAGTGTGGGTAGGGGTTCAGAGGATAAATACTGTCCCAGCAATCTCTGAGAAAAACCCATGGCAGACCAGCCAACCTCAGGGTTTGAACCGGGAGCCAGCGTACATAAGTACTTGGCTAACTAGCTCGGTAATTTTTCAAAAAAAAAAAATATATATATATATATGAGTATATATATATATATATATATATATATATATATATATATATATACTAAGTAAAAAAAGTGGGTACTCGGCAAAGAGAGGGGCTGGATAATTGACAAAACAACCAATTGCCAATTTACATCTATATTTCGGCCCTATATTGGGACCTTCATCGGGATGCTGAAAAATTACACGCGAATCAGACCAAATAAACAGGTACAAAGTTAAAAGCTTACTTACACATTGGCTAGTTGTACATAATAAGTTCTAGAGAACAATTTGTAAAATACATATTAATTTAGTAATATTAAGATCTTAGCAATACTGTGACACATATTATATCTTAATATTACTAAATTAATATGTATTTTACAAATTGTTCTCTAGAACTTATTATGTACAACTAGCCAATGTGTAAGTAAGCTTTTAACTTCGTACCTGTTTATTTAGTCTGATTCGCGTGTAATTTTTCAGCATCCTGATGAAGGTCCCAATATAGGGCCGAAATATAGATGTAAATTGGCAATTGGTTGTTTTGTGAACTATCCAGCCCCTCTCTTTGCCGAGTATATGTGCTATATTTCACGAAATTTCCAGGTGGTGAATTTTAGAGTTCGAGTTCTCCTATATATATATATATATATATATATATATATATATATATATATATATATATATATATATATATATATATATATATATATATATATATATATATTTACAAACATCCACTTCTATATAGAATATACAAATGGCCATTATAAATTGAAATAACTATACTAAATCTGTTTTCATTAACTATTGCTCTATTAGCAAGTACTATTGATATTTTATCAAGAACTATTATTCTATTATCAATATTATAATGAACCTCTATTCGTTGATAATATTTCACTCTTTTTTACCAGGAGATAATATTTATAGAATTGAATATTGAAAAATTATTTTAATTCAAATGCAGGATGCAAAATAGTTATTTTCCTCACAATCGCAGAATTCTGCATGGGTTAAAAACCACATTTTTTTCTACTTACGTTTGAAGATTCAACTGAAAAATATTATATTCAAGTTTCATTTAACATCATTGACACACACACACACACACACACACACACACACACACACACACATATATAATATATATATATAATATATATATATATATATATTATATATATATATATATATATATATATATATATATATATATATATTTATATATATATATATATATATATATATATATATATATATATATATATATATATATATATATTTATACATAATATATAACTGATTGATTGGGCCGATACTTGATGAAAATCCATTATAATATTGTAAATAAAACTTCACAGTTTTTGATTTTCACTATATTTTGTTAACATGACAATTGTTTCTGATTGATTGGGCCGATAATTGATGAAAATCGATTATATTATTGTAAATAAAACTTCACACTTTTTTTATTTTCAATATATTTTGTTAACATGACAATTGTTTCGCCAATACACAGTGGCTTCTTCAGATGTATAATACATACTGACAGTATACATCTGAAGAAGCCACTGTGTATTGGCGAAACAATTGTCATGTCAACAAAATATAGTGAAAATCAAAAACTATGAAGTTTTATTTACAATATTATACATATATAAGAGACAGAGGGTCACAATAAATAATAATGAATAAAACATTGAAAAAAAATAATCAGTAGTTATGTAAATAATTTTTATTTATAGCATATCAAATACACAGCTTTTTGCATTTGGCAAATTCATTGCAGAAGTTAATTGATTTCTTAAATGTGGGTTAGAGGAGGTAGACGGTACGAAAGAATGTTTCACTCTCGAACTCAACTGTCGAAATTGACATAAAAACGTCTATTTGGGGTGTTGGATTTACTCAAGATTTTAAGTTTTCTATAATCAGATATGAGATAGCTGTTGTTTATTCTAGCTGTTATCACAACAGTTTCAGATGTGTTATCATTCGAGTCAATAATGATTTTCTTTTCCTTCAAATATCATAAAGTATAATTTAAGCTAGTTCATCAGTAGCTTATGTCAGGAATTTTTCTATTTTGTTGAACTGAATACTTCTTTGGTTCAAATCCTATAATTTGTTCCTTCAGATAGGATGTTTATTTCAATAAATTATCTTGGTTTTTCTAATTTCGATAATACTTTTCAGCATTGGGTATCTAGACCATAATGTACTGGGATTACATACATTTTCCAGTTCAGTTGAATAGGGAAGAAAAAATCCTTACTTCATTGAAGTTTTAAGCCTTCAACACTCCGAAAACTGCCCCTCGTGGTTTTTATATCGCAATCGGGATTTCGACGGAAGTAAGTCCAAGGTGGGCCTCTAGAAGGATAGACTCTTATAATTCTTTATATGAATAATCCATTTCGATCTTTTGTGCATAAAAAAGCGATGGCTACTTGGGCGGGCTCGACATTATCAATAAATTATTCTCTGTTATTGTCACATCAAAAAAGTCAAAATCTCATAGTTGAGATTGCTTGATCAAATGCACCAAGATGTGTTCTTAGTATGAATATGAATAATAGTGGAATAATAAGCAACTGATTATTTTTAGTTCATGTATAATTCATTCACATATCTTGTAAGCCTATGTGTAGTGAATGTCCATACTGTTGAATGAAAAATACTTATATTATATATATATATATATATATATATATATATATATATATATATATATATATATATATATATATATATATAGGTACCATTAACTTAAATTTTGCAAAGAACAAACTGTATAAGTTGGGATTCAGGGGTGTCATTTTAAAATGGATCAGTAATTAACTGGCAGGTAGGTAACAGTCAACGTTAATGGCGCCTACTCAGCGGAACATCATCAGCGGAAAAAATTGCTGGTGTGTCTCATGGCTCCGTTCTGGGGCCATTGATTTTTTTACTTTTTGTGAATGACTTACCTCAGCATATCAATACTGAATTATTGACTTAATTTGCTGATGACAGTTCAGTAGTTGTCACAGCATTCACTCATGACGACCTTGTCACCAAGACAAAAATGATAATGAACAGCTTCAATAACTGGTTTGATAGGCACCTCCTGATATTCAACAATTCCAAAACGGAGTGTGTGTATTTTTTCCTTCAGGATAACATAACCAATATGAAGTTCAGTCATAATGAAACGAATTTTACGTCTACAAAATATATGAAGTTCTTAGGTATTTGTGTTGTTCAGAATCTGCGATGGTCTGATCATGTTGATTACGTGAGTAAGATACTTAATAAATCGAGGTAGGCATAATCCCGCATGAAAGTTTCTAAGCCATTCGAATCCTTACTAACCGTTTATTATAGCAATGCCTATTGCCACATGTCATACAATATTATTCTCTTAGGAAACTCTACTAATAGTTTCAGGATTTTTCATCTCAAAACAAAATTAACCGTATCTGGAATCTATCTCTAAGAGAATCCTGCAGAGAATATTTTATTAGATATAAAATTTTGACTCTTCCATGTATATATTTTAAACTGTATTATGTTCATAAAGGAAAATATCAATTGATTCAAATAATAGTACGGTTCATAATAATACAACGAGAAATAGTGATTCGCTGACTATCCCTAGACACAAAACTGCTAAATTTCAACAAAGCCATATATATCAGGGAATTACATTATACAATCATTTATCTGAAAAATTTCGTCATCTAAGCCTAATTTCACTTAAAAAATGTCTCAAAGCAGTATTACTATCCAAAGGTTATTATGGCGTGGAGGAATTAATGCTGAATGATGCACTGGCATAATGTTGTAATTTTGTGCTTGATTTTAATTTGTTTTTTTGTTTGCAGCTCTTTCAGATAAATGTTCCAATTTATGGATCTTATTGTTGTGCTGTTGTATTTCGCAATTGTTTGAAATTGAAATATACATCTGTCATATGTCTTAGAGGATTGATAAATTATTATTATTATTGTTCTGAAAAAATACGAATTGTTCAACTTTGTCAAGTGTCAATTAGATTTTTTCAAATGGAACTTAAGTATTTGTTCCCATTTCTTAGATCAAGGTAATTTCTGCTTGTTTTTTCGACTTTGATATTTTTACTATAAATCACGATTTAAACTGCAATAATAAATTAATTTCATTAGCTGTTAGAACACCGTCAATAACAAAATGGATAAGAAACTCCCAAACCTCCTCTATAAAGATCTAATATTTTTTTCAACATAACACTCATTTAAACCTTCTACAAACATCATCTTTCATCATCACAGAAATTACATTCAATGAAAATGTTAACCATTAGCAACTCATAATAATTATTATATATCGTTACTATTACAGTATTTATGAATAAAAACACATATGTACAAAGCTCATATCTTTCAGTAACACATAATACAAAATGAAATAGAAAACTCAATTATAAAGCATCAAATACTACAATAAGTCATGTATTTCATAGCATACCCTGTAATACTTGTCCCTGCAGTTACTAGGCGGCGGTAGAGGACAATAGTAAAAACGCCCAAAGGATCACATCTGAACATTAACTCAATCTATCTACAGAATTTCAACCATCTAACTCAATCCTCAGAAGCTGTGGATGTGCGCAAATTCTAAAAAACCAAGATCTATGTACGAATTATTAACCCTGCAACTCAATTTGAGTGGGTTTGCGAGTTCAAATACAGGATTTCTTAGGTTCATATATCCTCCACACAGGCCTAAAACGCTAAATTTTTTACACGTTGTGCATAATTAGTTTGCAAGATTTTCGCCCATTTTGTTTGTCTCATGTTTCGAATGTGTTGTAAAGTTATTGAATTGTATATTTTTGTGATTTTCTGTATAAGTTGTATTTTGTTTGAGTTGGTTATGGTATGAATATATTGAAATGTTTCATGTCTGTGTATTGGTTAAACAAGTTTTAGAGCTCTGTCAATATAACCAATAAAACTTTTTTATTGTAAAAAATTATAATTTCATTGTTTCTATGTATAACAGTAAGATCAAGAAAATATAATGTGTTGTCTGTTGTTTTTTCTTGAGTAAATGGTAATTTTTCCTCAATATGATTGAAATTTTGTAGAATATTATCAAAGAGATCTTCAGAAGTAAATATTGAGCAGTAGGTTCTATACATATCTTTCGAAAGTCAAAATATTTTCATGGAAATTACTTAGCACACTTTCCTCAAAGGTCCAAAACTAATTGAGCAATAAACCTGGAAATGAGAACTCACATTTTACAGTACTAATCTACTGGCAAAGGTCATTTTTATATTGAAAATAAGTAGGTAGTTCCTGCTGTAAATTGAATGACCTCAACAAAATCAGCTTAAAGAATGGTTGTTACATTTTCGATAATATACCATATATCATTGGAATAATAAAATCATAAGTGTACAGAGAAACAACATCTGATGAAAAAAAATTGGAATTTTTTGGAATTTTTATCGATTTCAGGTGGTCTGCCAGATTTACCATATTTTCTGTCGTATTTTCCCCGAAAATAATAGACTCTTGCACAGGCGCGGATCCAGGCGGGGGGAAGGTCCGCCCCAAATAGCCCTGACCCCACTCTGGGAGCTACTTGATTTACCATTGCCCAAGATACCACCCACTAAGCAAAAAAACATCGCAGTTTCGTTACTGATACGTTGAAAGTTACATTGTTACGTTATTCAAAAAAGATTTGTTACGGCTTTTTCATAATCATAGTTACGTAAAATGTCCGCCAACATGACCAAATCCCAGTTACGTTTACAAATAAACGTTTTTGTTACAAAACTGTAACATATTATTTCCGTTCTTGGGATGTTCCAGTTACCTCGTAATTTTAACGTTACGATTATGTCACTAAAGTTACGTTTTCGTTTCGAAGCTATAACATATTAGTTTCGTTTTTGAGATGTTCTTTTTAGTGCAGAATGACTAAAACGTTTACATTTTCATGTAACGCTTCTGAATCGAAACTAAAGCGGACCCTATTTTTAGTGGAAAATCGGTTTCCAAAAAAAAATAATTAATACTTTTCCCCTTGCAAAAAGTTCATTGATAGCTCGTACCAACAGAAATAATGGTCTTTGTAGCACCAGTTTTTTCTGTTGATAAGAATTCCTATTGAACTTTTTGATAAGAGAAAGTATAATTATTTTTATTTGGTCGATTTCCCACTAAAAATACAGTTATTAATTCATGACATCATCTTCACATTTTATATTGTCTGTATCAGATAGCTATTGTGTATACATCAAGTAATGCAACTGTAACCATTTATTAGTCATGTGGAGGCGTTTATATCTTGTTAACTATTCATTGCATCACTAGTATTGAGTTCTTATCACTATCCCACCGTCTAATAAATCCCAAACATCAATTGAAACAACTTTATAGGTAGTTATTGAATTGTTTCAAAATAAAAAAATATATTCTATTTTTACTTATGTATATAAATATGTACATATAGAAAGATTTATGTAAAACATCTGCTGCCACGCCTCTGAAAAAATAAATCAAATATTAGAATTTTAAAAAAATATGCATTGTAAACACATTTACTAATATTGTTCAAAAATATTTATATTTACCACATTCCTCTGCTGCCAGCTCTGCTCGCTTGAGCCGTTGGTTGGCTTGTCGGAACCAAATCCATGGTTATGATCTCAAATTCTTTATCACTTACAGTGTGGCCAGTGTTGTGCTGCAATCTAAGGATGAATATCAATGATTTTAAGTAAATATTAATTGTCCAATATAAGACCTTTTAGAATATTGATTATCTGCATCTTTTATCTGAAGTTATTTTTTTGGCCCGTCCAGGAACAATGTTCGTTCGGTATGTTTTGAACTTTTGGATACAAGTCTCCGAATATGCCTTCTCGAATGATTTATAAAATAGCTGCAAATAAAAATAAGCATTGGTTATTGGTTGATAAATTATAGGTACCTATACTGTTTGATGTTACACATCAGCCAGAAAATGTACTCAATGTAATAATTGTAAATATTCATATATACTGATAAAAACTGTAAATGTAGAGTAATGATTTACAACATCGTAAGTTACAAATATTCATGCAACTATACTAGAACTATGATCATAAATTGAGACTATTTATTCCAATAGTTTGAAAGAGAATATTTGTTTAGTTATATGTGCCGAAAAAAGTGTTATACTTTGAAAAGGACTAAGTATAGATAACATATTTGCTAAATAAAATCCCTCAAACTAACTAACTAAACTAATTACCTGGCCTATTTATCAATTTATAATCGCATCCGATGCTGTGGCATATAATAATAATTATATAAGTAGGGGTAAAAACAGGAGATTATGTTCCCTATAATTAGGTAAACTAACGAATAACACACGAATTTAGAACTTACTTACTTACGATCCATGTTTCTCTACTCTAAACACAGTTTTTAAAAGGAACGAATGCAAATGCACAAAACGAACAATGATATAATTATTCAGACGCTGGCTGGAATCTTTGAATATATAAAACACACTATATTCAAAGGCTGAAATACTTTGGTATATATAATTTTATAGGTTATGGTTGGCGTTGGCGGTGTGGCTGTAGCGGCACTTGATGTTCGACGTCACCTTCACCTATCCCTATCAACGTTATTTTGCCAATGATATGAATTCAAGGGCGCGTTCCGGAATTGGCCCTAGTTGATCAAAGTGAAGTAAATAGTTGTTTTGTCAGGTTGAAAAACTTATACAATATATTTAAAAAAAAGATTAGACAAGACATAATTACTTCACTTGAAAATTTTGTGTATTTATAATATTTGTGATTCGAACAAGTTAATACATCAAACGAAACTGATACATTAAAATAAACGTTTTTTTAGACTAACAAGAATTGTTACGTTTATGTGTTACATTTCATTTCTCTTTAACAAAGAAGTTGACCCAAAAACATGTCGGCGATGTTAACCTAAAACATTTTTTAAACCAACATAAATGCTTACGTGTCTAAGCACGTTTTTGTTGATAACGTTAGAATCATATGCTTACATTTAACATTCCAAAAACATAATCAATTTCAACGTCACACAAAATCGTACCAGTTGCGTCAATTAGATATTTGAAGGAGAACATCTTCTAAGTTACTTGAAAATAACGTAACTCAACGTAACAATAACGTTTCTTGCTTAGTGGGCAGTACTTTTTGGCTTTTGAATATCTAAAAGCCCCCCCCCCAAAAGTCGGGCCTGGATCCGCGCCTGCTCTTGCAGGGCATCCAAAGTCAACCGGCAGGTACAGGAGTAGTTTTGTTGTCCGTTCTAGACCCCCTGTACCACGATTTTGTAAATTGTTTAGATGTCTGATATATATGTATGCATATTTATTTATTTCTCGGTACATAATGGCACCTCCGGCGACTCCCAATGAACCTAATGAGCTGAAATCTGATATCTGGGATTTTTTTCGAGGCAGAACGAAACTATCAAAATTTGGGTGAATTTTTTCAACTGCCGCCATTTTTACGAAGATATTTTTTGTTTTTTCGCTGATTGAAAAATTACTCGATTACTTACTCAGATCGAGTATGTTTGCTTATTATTAATTATTTCCTTTCCAATTATTGTCATTTTCTGTAGGTAAAAAATATTTTAATATTCCGACGATTGTTTCACCAGCATGATGGAGCAGCCCCTCCTCATAATAACTATTTGGTTAGTAATTTTTCACAATAGGTTTTCTGTGACCAATTTGACATTGAACCTAATTTGTGACACAATTTACAATTTTTTAACACGTTGTATGAAGAGGCACGATTTAACTCGCGGGTCCAATTGAATAAACCATTTCCTACAATAGTGTTGAATTTGTTTGTAAAATATTCAGCCATTTGTAAAAACTAGATAATGCATCAATGGCTGCAACTCTCATTATCGCTATTAAATATCTAGAAAACCCTTTTGTATATATAGATATATATATATATATATATATATATATATATATAATATATATATATATATATATATATATATATATATATTATATATATATATTATATATATATATATATATATATATATATATATATATATATATATATATATAAACTTTAAAATAAAAACACTTGGCTTATGTTTCACAATATAAAAAATCTTTAGATACTGTACTTAGCAGTAATAAAAAGTCGACATGTTTCGAGCTATGAACTCATTATCAAGACTGACAACAGGAGAGTATTGCATCGTAATTTATAAAACAGACAAAAGCAAAGGTGATACCTGAAAATCAATTATAAATTACGATGCAATACTCTCCTGTTGTCAGTCTTGATAATGAGTTCATAGCTCGAAACATGTCGACTTTTTATTACTGCTAAGTACAGTATCTAAAGATTTTTTTATATTGTGAAACATAAGCCAAGTGTTTTTATTTTAAAGTTTATACTTTATTCTTTATGATGTTTCACCAAGTGATGTGCGAGAATTCAATCTCAGTTATATATATATATATATATATAATATTATATATATATATATAATATATATATATATATATATATTATATATTATATATATATCTATATTAGATTATATATATATATATATATATATATATATATATATATATATATATATAATATATATATATATATATATATATATATATATATATATATATATATATATATATATATATATATATATATATATATATATATAAATATAAAAAATTGAATATGAGAAATGATTATAATTTACCGTAGAAGCTACATACAAACGTATGATTAATGAAAGCTCTTTCTGCAGAAAAATTTATTATGTTTGATTATAACATTTCCATTTAATTCAAGTTTTTATGAAAATAAGAAATTCAATTAATAATGATGAAACAGTTCTTGAGAAAACCATGATATTATTTTGGAAAAATATGATTTCGTTATGGAAAAGAGTTTTTATAAAATTATGACAATTCATCTACAAATGATGAATATTGAATTGAAATATTAATATGCAGTATAAATTTCCGTTCAAGATTAACTAATGGGTGATTCGAAACCTGTAATTGTAATCAAAATATGACTATCTAATTAACAGAAACTATGAACGTAAGATTCATGGAAGGAAATATTCGTTATCTTACAGGGGATAACAACACAATTTACAATTTTTCAACACCTTGTATGAAGAAGCACGATTCAACTCGCGTGTCCAATAGAATAAAGCATTTCCTACAATAGTGCTGAATTTGATTGTAAAATATTCAGCCATTTGTAAAGACTAGATAATGCATCAATGGCTGCAACTCTCATTATCGCTATTAAATATCTAGAAAACCCTTTTATATATACCTATATATATGATGGGTATGATATTCTATATAATAATGGAATAATTAATAGAAATGATGGTATAATTATTTACATCAAATCTTCATTAAATTATAAATTCGAAACCACATTAATCGCTGATCATAAAGTAGCTGAAATGTATATATCTTTAAGAGATTGTAACCTTTTTTTAACTGCAATTTACAGATCACCAAATTCATTTTCATCACCAGATCAGTTCAACTTGAAACTACTGGATATTTAGAAAAAACAAAACACCAGACGCATATTATAGTAGGTGATATGAATATCGATTTTGCTTAGTGGTGAGGAACATGTTGAAAATTATAGGAACTGTTTTAAACACCTACAATTTTCGAATCATATATAAATAAGATTACAAGACCTGCAAAGTAAGACATGTTTAGATCACTTCTTCTCTAAAGCAAATAGAAAATATAAAAGGACAGCATAGTTTTCATTTTTGTGAACGATATAACGGATCACTTTCCAATTAGGGTTAACTGTGGATACTGACCGGAAGAACTACAAATGAAGAAAAGTTAAACTACAAGAGCTATTTAAATCATGTTAGACTAAAAAACGATTTACAAAATGAAAAAATGGAGGACATGTACAGACTAAAGCATATAAATGGAGCATTCGACGCTTTCGTGAACAAATTGATGTATCATATAGATAAGAATACAAAATTGGTGAAAATAAAGAAAAAATAAACAGTTGATAAGAAAACCATGGATGACTAGAGGTCTAGCCAATTCCATTAGAGAAAAGAACAATCTGTATCATTAATTTTTGAAAAACCCTGAAATAAAGAAATTAAAGAAAGATATAATAGATACAAATGTAAAATTAAATCCTTAATAAACATAAATAAGAAAAATTATGTGAATACTTTTAGTACAAAGAAGTGAAGGCTCTTCTTCAGCTTTGTGGGACTGTGTGAACAAGATTTGTGAAAGAAAAAACCTAAAACAAAAATCGAGAAAATAATGGGAAATGGGCAAGAATTAAACAGCCGCTATTGATATAGCAAATAACTTTCAATGGCTACTATACCGAATTGGGACAGAACTTGGCAAATAACATATTACCTCCAGATGACTTCGAAGAACATTTAGCCAATATCGATAATACTATGTATGTACATAATACAACAGAAGCCGAAGTAAAAAATGTAATATATACACTAAAATCTAAAAAAAGCACCTGGTTGGGATAACATCAGAGTTGAAACCATTAGGGAAATAAGAGATGAAATTTCACAAACCGTTAACTTTATCTAATAAATAAAAGTTTACAATGATGAAATGCTTCCCAGAATGCCTCAAATTGGAATTGTTAAGTCCACTATATAAAACTGGCGACAAAACATTGACCAAAATTATAGGCCAATATCGCTGCTGTCTCAGTTTTTTCAAAAATTTATGAAAAATACTAAAAAACTAAAATAAACCAAATTTTTAAATAAATTTTGAAGTACTTAATGATAATCAATATGGGTTTAGAGAGAAAAAATCGACAGGAGGATGCAATACACGCTTTAATCTCTCAGCTATACAATGCCTTTAGATACGAAAACACTGCAATTTGTATCTTTATCGAGCCTCTCTAAAGCTTTTGATACGGTGTGTCACAAGCGTTTACTGGAAAAGATTAAATTTTATGGACTACGTGGAAAAATCTATCGTATAATAGAAAGCTATCTAAAAAATAGAAAACAATATGTGGAAGTCAATGGAGTATTGAGTGAGCCAAAACAATTATCTCATTGGCGGTTCCACAAGGGACGTGTACCTTGGACCTCTTCTCTTTACTCTATAATATCAACAGCCTAATGACATTGAATACAAAAGGAAAATAATTAAGTGTTCGCAGATGGATACAGGGTCCATAACTTTACCAGTCAAGAAACTGTGGCAAAACGCTGAAAGTGGAAATTGAAGACGATTTAAGGAGTTAGAAGATGGTTTCAACTGAATAAACTAACGTTTAATATGGGAAAAAACTCTAAATATTACACCATTTAACATCTATAATAATAATTTGCCGAGTTTTGGTCCAATGTATGTTATGAAAACATGTGTCAAATTCCTGTGGAGCCTCGTCAATTAAGTACTTGGGTACTTATTGTGGTTAGCATCTGAAATGGGATTACAAGTTTAAAAAAATAACCAATAAACTCAAGAGGTGCTACATAAATTTAGGTACTTACGCGACTTTTTAGATGAAACCCAGTTGAAAACTTATACTTGTCTTTGGTACAGTCGCATCTTACGTATGGAATTATTGGTTGGGTGGTCTGTGCAGATTGTCATTTAAAACAGTTGGAAATATACAGAAATGGATAAATAGAAACTTATTTGAAAAGCCTAGTGATTTACCCCAGCGATGCGCTTTTTACGGAGAGTGCTTTTTTGTTGAGCATGAGCAATTATTAGGTTCTGCTAAACAGCATTTAGTAAACATCTTCAAAAAGAAACTATGAATATACTTTTTCCACTGCATATTACCTACCGCGTAATGTACTTTACCTCACAATGAGCTCAAGGGCTGACATTGGGACAATCGATGTGCGACTTATTTTGCGCGCAAGATCTTCAATTAGATTACTTCAAATGATATTAAGGAAATTGAAAAAACTGCCACGTTACAATATTTTTGTAAAAAACTGAGTATCTAGTGTTAATAACAGACATATTCTTTGATGATTTAGTGGTTTAATTTAAGGTATCTAAAATAATTTATTTGATATAATTATATTTAAATATTACAAAATTTTATTCCCAATTGTTCAAAATTAAACGGAAAGCTAAAACGCTTACTACCCGATTAAGACCTTAACGTTCCCGAATACGTCATACAACATTGGGACATCCCACTTTGACGCAATACAACTCACTATTAAGACCTGTCACTTTACATTGTATTATCAATGAATCATGTTGTTTTATGTTTTATTTTATTTTTATATGGTTTTACATATACATATTATTTTAGGTTCTATAACTCGCGCACGAGGCATTGAATATGCCTCAGCGAGGTATCAATGTTTATTCTTGAGGATTTTTTTAGTTGAAATTGTTTTTTGTCAAATTGTATTGTATTTTTATGAATAAACATTATTATTATTATTATTATTATTATTATAGTATATGTTTTATATATATATTATATATATATTATATATATATATATATATATATCTATATATATAATATATATATATATATATATTAACTATATATATATATATATATATATATTATATATATATGAATATATATATAATATATATATATATATAATATTATATATATATATATATATATATATATATATATATATTATATATATATATATATAATTACATATAATATATATATATAATCAAAAGGAGGATACCGATGTTAATCAAAGAGCGCGTGGAAGGAACAACCTGGTCACGGAGTATAGCCAGATGCCTAAGCAGATGAAATGAACCTGGATATATATATTTAGAGGATATGATACCATTATATATATATATATATATATATATATATATATATATATAGGTATACATAAAAGGGTTTTCTAGATATTTAATAGCGATAATGAGAGTTGCAGCCAGTGATGCATTATCTAGTTCTTACAAATGGCTGAATATTTTACAATCAAATTCAGCACTATTGTAGGAAATGCTTTATTCAATTGGACCCGCGAGTTAAATCGTGCCTCTTCATACAAGGTGTTAAAAAATTGTAAATTGTGTTGTTATCCCCTGTAAGATAACGAATATTTTCTTCCATGAATCTTACGTTCATAGTTTCGGTTAATTAGATAGTCCTATTTTGATTACAATTACAGGTTTCGAATCACCAATTAGTTAATCTTGAACGGAAATTTATACTGTATTTTAATATTTCAATACAATATTCATCATTTGTAGATGAATTGTCATAATTTTATGAAAAATCTTTCTCATAATAAAATCATATTTTTCCAAAATAATATCATGGTTTTCTCAAGAACTGTTTTATCATTATTAATTTAATTTCTTATTTTCATAAAAACTTGAATTAAATGGAAATTTTATAATCATAAACAATAAATTTTTCTGCAGAAAGAGCTTTCATTAATCATACGTTTGTATGTAGCTTCTACGGTAAATTATAATCATTTCTCATATTCAACTTTCTATATATATATATATATATATATATATATATATATATATTATATATTATATATATATATATTAATAATACTTAATAATTTTCGCCGACCATCTGTATAGATATAGAAAGACGCTTTGTAATTATCGGAATGTGGTCTGTAGCTTCAATAAACCTTTTGTCCTTGTTTTTCAACTCAAATATTTCGGCCATTTATATTTACAGCTTCATCAGGAGTACTGGCAACATTATATATCTCTCTATATATATTATATATAATCAACTTTTAAAACCTTTACATTTTCACTATCATCTTTATATATACTCTAACACAATTAAAAATGACATAGTGACAGCAATTTTAAAAGCACATAAACATTTGACACTTACAAAGAATAGAGTTGGTCCCTTAGTTGTAATATATCGGATGGCATATTATCTATCCATCGTCAACACAAATGCTAACGCAACAAGTGTAAATGTCCCCCTGCTCACTGTGAAGACAACAAGACGAACACATGGCAACAATGCCTACATTGGATAAAGCGATTAGATTTAATTCAAAACGTATTTTATATAGATTTCACTCAGTGGTGGTCTGTGTGTCTGATTTAAAAAATGTCACTGTTATGTCACAATCTTGACTTATGTGTACCATTTCCAAAAACAACCTACTCTTATAGAATTATATTCTGTTTTATAGTATTTTGACATTGTCGAAATTAAATGATGTCCCATTTTTTGATAGTGGTTAACCAATGCACACGAATTCTTTCTATTTTACCAGTCACTCTTATGTTGCGTCAGCCTTTGTTTGCAACGCACTGTTGCGTTTGTCCAATGTAACTACTGTCACATTCCATACAATGGTATTCTATGATGAACATTATTTTTAGATATTGTAATGGTGTTTTATCCTTCATGTCCAGTAAAATAGTTTCGAGCTGTTATGGGTATGTATTATACCCATTATAGTGTTAAGAGGTTTTTAAAGTTTTTTAAATTTTTTTAAAATTTTTTTGGCAGTACTGCCCTGATGAAGCTGTAAAATAAATGGCGAAATATTGAGTGTGAAAAAGAAGACAAAGAGAGTTTATTGAGTGCTATTGCCAGACCAACATTCCCGATAGAATACAAAGCGGTTTTCTATATATATATATATATATATATATATATAGTATATATATATATATATATATATATATATATATATATATATTTATTTATATAAATAATTATATATATATATATATATATTTATATATATATATATATATATATATAAATAAAAGGGTTTTCTAGATATTTAATAGCGATAATGAGAGTTGCAGCCATTGATGCATTATCTAGTTTTTACAAATGGCTGAATATTTTACAATCAAATTCAACACTATTGTAGGAAATGGTTTATTCAATTGGACCTGCGAGTTAAATCGTTAAATACAATGTGTTAAAACTTTTACAAATTCAAAAGCAAAATCTACTGGTATCTTGGGCAATGGTTAATCAAGTAGCTCCCAGAGTGGGGTCCAGGCCATTTGGGGCGGACCTTCCCCCCCCTGGATCCGCGCCTGTGCAAGAGTCTATTATTTTCGGGGAAAATACGACAGAAAATATGGTAAATCTGGCAGACCACCTGAAATCGATAAAACTTCCAAAAAATTCCAATTTTTTTTCATCAGATGTTGTTTCTATGTACACTTATGATCCAAATTCAATTATTTCAATGATATATGGTATATTATCGAAAATGTAACAACCATTCTTCAAGCTGATTTTGTTGAGGTCATTCAATTTACAGCAGGAACTACCTACTTATTTTCAATATAAAAATGACCTTTGCCAGTAGATTAGTACTGTAAAATGTGAGTTCTCATTTCCAGGTTTATTGCTCAATTAGTTTTGGGCCTTTGAGGCAAGTGTGCTAAGTAATTTCCATGAAAATATTTTGACTTTCGAAAGATATGTATATAGAACCTTCTGCTCAATATTTACTTCTGAAGATCTCTTTGATAATATTCTACAAAATTTCAATCATATTGAGGAAAATTTACCATTTACTCAAGAAAAAACAACAGATAACACATTATATTTTCTTGATCTTACTGTTATACATAGAAACAATGAAATTATAATTTCTTACAATAAAAAAGTTTTATTGGTTATATTGACAGAGCTCTAAAACTTGTTTTACCAATACACAGACATGAAACATTTCAATATATTCATACCATTACCAACTCAAAAAAAATACAACTTATACAGAAAATCACAAAAATATACAATTCAATAACTTTACAACACATTCGAAACATGAGACAAACAAAATGAGCGAAAATCTTGCAAACTAATTATGCACAACGTAAAAAAATTCAGCGTCTTAGGGCTCTGTGGAGGATATATGAACCTATCAGATATTACCTTCATCAACGAAATGGGAACAAATACTTAAGTTCTATTTGAAAAAATCTAATTCACACTACTCGCAATCTTTCACAAGCATCGTCCAATCATATATCAATAACAGTCATTCAGGGAGGCTCCGTATCCGAGTGGTATAAACTGCCGTTTTCAATTCCAGAGTTCGATTCCCAACTTGTCTTTGATTGTTGTATTCATTCTTGACTTGAGTGGTTTCTACAATATGAATTCTGCTCGGTAATGTACTTAATGTTTAACTGTAGGTCTACCGAGATAAAAAACAGTCATTCAAATACACACTTATTATCAATTAAAGATTAAACAGACCGTGAGTTTTGATAAACGTATAATTATTTAGAAAGGGAAAATGTGGAAGGAAATAAACATAGGTCTAACATAAACATTCGAGCATTTTGTATTTTAAAAGTAGGTACTTTGTTTGGAGAAAATTTTCTTGAAAGTTGAACAATTCGTATTTTTTTAGAATGATAATAATAATAATTTATCAATCCTTTAAGGCATATGACAGATGTATAGGATAAGTCAATTTCAAACAATTGCGAAATACAACAGCACAACAATAAGATCCATGAATTGGAACATTTATCTGAAAGAGCTGCAAACAAAAAAACAAATTGAAATCAAGCACAAAATTACAACATTATGCCAGTGCATCATTCAGCATTAATTCCTCCACGCCATAATAACTTTTGGATAGTAATACTGCCTTGAGACATTTTTTAAGTGAAATTAGGCTTAGATGACGAAATTTTTCAGGTAAATGATTGTATAATGTAATTCCCTGATATATATGGCTTTGTTGAAATAAAGCAGTTTTGTTTCTAGCGAATCGCTATTTCTCGTTGTATTATTATGAACCGTACTATTATTTGAATCAATTGATATTTTCCTTTATGAACAGAATACAGTTTAAAATATATACATGGAAGAGTCAAAATTTTATATCTAATAAAATATTCTACGTACAAACGTATGATTAATGAAAGCTCTTTCTGCAGAAAAATTTATTAATGAGAAATAAAGTTGTACTTCGTGTAAAATACTTTATTAAATTTGCAAAGCGCTTTCGGCTATTAGACCATCATCAGTGCATTACCTGAAAGTGAGTAAAACCAAATAAAAGATTTAAACTGTTTTTAAAAAAGTTCTGTTACTCACTCGTCAGGTATACATGGAAGTCCCTTGTAATAAGAACGACAAAACATTGTACAAACAATTATATAGACAAACTTTTAAATTTGGTATCGCACTACGGAAAATTTATTATTTATGATTATAACATTTTCATTTAATTAAAGTTTTTATGAAAATAAGAAATTAAATTTATAATGATGAAACAGTTCTTGAGAAAACCATGATATTATTTTAGAAAAATATGATTTTATTATGGAAAAGATTTTTTATAAAATTATGACAATTCATCTACAAATGATGAATATTGAATTAAAATATTAAAATACAGTATAAATTTCCGTTCAAGATTAACTAATTGGTGATTCGAAACCTGTAATTGTAATCAAATTATGACTATCTAATTAACCGAAACTATGAACGTAAGATTCATGGAAGAAAATATTCGTTATCTTACAGGGATAACAACACAATTTACAATTTCTTAACACCTTGTATGAGGAGGCACGATTTAACTCGCGGGTCCAATTGAATAAAGCATTTCCTACAATAGTGCTGAATTTGATTGTAAAATATTCAGCCATTTGTAAAATCTAGATAATGCATCACTGGCTGCAACTCTCATTATCGCTATTAAATATCTAGAAAACCCTTTTATATATACCTATATATATATATATATATATATATATATATATATATATATATATATATATATATATATATATATATATATATATATATATATATATATATATATATATTAGTATATATTATATATATATATATAATAATATATATATATATATATATATATATATATATATATATATATATATATATATTTATATATATATATATATATATATATATTTATATATATATATATATATATATATATATATATATATATATATATATATATATATATATATATATATATATATATATATATATATATATATATATATATATATATATATATAGAAAGTTGAATATGAGAAATGATTATAATTTACCGTAGAAGCTACATACAAACGTATGATTAATGAAAGCTCTTTCTGCAGAAAAATTTATTATTTATGATTATAACATTTCTATTTCAAGTTTTTTATGAAAATAAGAAATTAAATTAATAATGATAAAACAGTTCTTGAGACCATGATATTATTTTGGAAAAATATGATTTTATTATGGGAAAGGTTTTTTATAAAATTATGACGATTCATCTAGAAATGATGAATATTGAATTAAAATATTAAAAAACAGTATAAATTTCCGTTCAAGATTAACTAATTGGTGATTCGAAACCTGTAATTGTAATCAAAATATGACTATCTAATTAACCGAAACTATGAACGTAAGATTCATGGAAGAAAATATTCGTTATCTTACAGGGGATAACGAAGATCGAGGTCACTTCGCATTAAAGTTGCGCTAGTATTCGGAAGCTGGGGTAGAAATGGCGCCATCGATGAGCGATCCTGGCGCCTGGAGTCCTGAAGGTCGTTGCTGTGCTTCTCCGCCAGCTTTAAAATCTGAAATCTGGCATAGTTTTCCCAGGATACACATTCATAGAAAAAACATCATAGACATCGGTTTCTCTTAATATCTAGCTGAACTAATTTCATTTTACGTATACTTACTTATTCACTAAGTAATTTATATACTTACGTATCCAATTTATATGTTGTTAACGTCGTTTGATTTCAATTATTTCCAGACAAAGAAATATTACTCGTAATAAAAGTGGCAGCTTATATTAGTGGTATTTTCCTATGAAATATATTTTATTGCAGTGTATGGAAAGAACGCAGTCAGTAGTAGTTTGATTCCGTTTCAGATCGATTTTCGAAAAATTTTTCATGTCATATATATATATATATATATATATAAATATATATATTTGAAAAACTTGGTTCACGGAATGAACTGCGTATAAGATTTGAAAAATCTCGACGTTTCGGCTCCTTTTGCGAAGCCATCTTCAGGAGAATTAGAAGGGAAATAATTCAGAATCGTGGCCTCAATCTGCCTACTCCACCAATCGACTTAGGAGGAATCGGAAACAATACGATTGCGTGGTCTCAACCTGCCTACTCCACTAACCGTACTGCTTCCTGTCAACTCTGAAGTCTCAACCTGCCTACTCTTCAGAGTCAACTCTGTTGATGGCTTCGCAAAAGGAGCCGAAACGTCGAGATTTTTCAAGTCTTCTACGTGGTTCATTCCGTGAACCAAGTTTTTCAAATACTTCCGACCGCGGAAATCTTTCTGAACATATATATATATATATATATATATATATATATATATATATATATATATATATATATATATATATATATATATATATATATATATATATATATATATATATATATATATATATATATATATATATATATATATATATATATATATATATATATATATATATATATATATATATATATATATATATATTTGTGCGGCACATATTGGCATTTCCAGCGGCTCCCAACGAGTCGAATGAGCTAAAATTTGATACCTTTGTTGATTGTTTCGTTGCAAAACGCAGTACCAAAATTTGGGCAAACTTCTAAAACCGCCGCCATTCTTACGTAGATATTTATTTCATATGAATATACAATTTGGTATCTGAAGTGGTTTTCGAGGCAGACCGAAACTATCAAAATTTGGCTGAATTTTTACAACCGCCGCCAGTAGAAAGTTTTTGTTTTTTCGTGGTTTTTGAAAATTGTGTACCTATCCATGATAAATATGATATACCTTACTTTTGAACTTCTAGATGTTTCAGTTGAATGTTCAGTTTACGGAATATAATTGGATATATACAAATAAAAAATCGCCCTTAGTAGTTTGGATTCTAATTGTATATATACATGTACACACTTAACTAAAAATATCTGAGTACAACAGTTACAAAGTAAGTCGAGTAAATAAAAGACGATATTCTTTTTTCAGGGTAGGTGAACTGCCTTTAAATTTGTTTATTATTAAACAAAACAATAGTTTTTAACGTGAATAAATTTTTGTAAATTTTACACGAAATTAATTTTTAATTATTATTCATGACATATTAGTTTTTGAAGCTATAATAAATATATACTGAAAACAAAGTTTTGTTGTGAACTAGTGTATCCTTATTACAAGTAGAAATCTCTGTTGGGATGTTATTTTAGGTAATATTCTAGAATTTTGAGCGAAATCAATTTTGTTACTAGATGAAATTTTCGTGTCAAATACTTTTAAATCGTAATTTACACGAAAATAATAGACTATTGCACTGTATCGAAAGTCACTGTATCGTCAGTTGCAGAAGTAGTTTTTATATTCGTTTTACATCTCCTAGACCTCGATTTTAATTTTTTTTTTGAGGTCTGATTACATACATAAATATATATATATATATATATATATATATATATATATATATATATATATATATATATATATATATATATATAAACATATCTCCAGCTTCTTCCAATGGACGAAATGACCTGAAATTTGGCAGCTGGAGTTATTTTCGAGGCAGAACGAAAGCATTGAAATTTAAGTGAATTCAGAGAACAACATATTAGAGATTTAGCATTCTCGGTTTTAAAGGTTTATAGAGCTAGAAACCGAATTTTGCAGGATTTTTGCACCCCCAAGTCCCTCCAAATTGAGTAAGAATTTAAATTTGCACAAGTATTGAATGTTATGATGTTGATACTAAAAAATTATAAATTTTGTCTCCGAGGCCATTTTTACTAGAGACTAGATTTTTTACGCATTCAGACTTCCTGAAACATGATTTCTTTTAATGTCTGATCCAAATTTGGGTAAATTTTTCGAACTTCGCCATTTTTACTTAGATATTTCTTGCTATTTCGTACTTCAAGAAAATTTTCCCAACTCCACAGCTTCTGCATATTAGTTATTGGGTTGAAATTTCATAAATGGATCGAGTTCATGTTGAAATAATATCCTTTGTGGGTTTCAACTGTTTTCCTCAACCGTGCTGCACTTCGGAAGACTATTCCATATGAATCTCATATCGACCTGCATCGCTATCGGTCCCCTATGCACTTTTTAATTTTTCTAAAATAAAATAGATTATTTTCTAATTATTATTACTAGAATTTGCTAGAAAAGCATGGCGGCTCCTAAGTACGCTATACACTTCGCCAAGTTTTATTTTCAATAAAATAAATTATTTTTAAATTTCGACCTTAGTCACGGACCTCTGCTGCTCACCCGTTTTTTGTTTAAGTAGGTGTTATAGTCATAAAGAATAAAAAAGAGCTTATATAATTTCAACTGAAATCAGGAAAATTCAGGTTTCAAAGGTATTATCGGTCTAAAGGGTTTAATGAAATAAAATATTATATTTTGTATCTAATAGATTTCTTTATTAAACAAAAATCATAGACAGTCATTATACACACAAGACAACGTTTTTCTGATTTTTTTAATGTCTGACATATGTATATATATATATATATATATATATATATATATATATATATATATATATATATTCACAGTTTTTGATTTTCACTATATTTTGTTAACATGACAATTGTTTCGCTAATGCACAGTGGCTTCTTCAGATGTATAAAACATACTATACACAATGTATATAACATACTATACAGTATGTTTTATACATCTGAAGAATCCATTTGGCCAATTGGCGAAACAATTGTCATGTTAAAAAAATATTGGTAAAATCAAAAACTGTGAAGTTTTATTTACAATAATACAATAGTTGTCCTAGAACCCTGAACAGAATCTTCAGGATAGAATGCTTTCATTAATTTGGCCTGTTTTTGGGAATATTCGGACTTGGACGAATTTGGAGCACAGAGTATTATAATGTCGGCTAGAGTTTTGTAAATTGTTTTCGTAGTGTGTCTAATATTTTCATATATTAAGAAAAATGTGAAAAATCGACAGGGTGCTACTTTATGGTATTTTTTTTCTCAATTTTTTTGTCTGAAAATCTTAGTTATCGTCATAAGAATAGAGTGAAAATAAGCTGAATTTTAGAGGCGACTATGGGCGAATTGCATCTCAATGTGCGTTAGGTACTATCAATAGACCAGGGTCGATAATTTTTGAAACCAAAAAAAATAATAGTGGGATGAAACCCATTGAAAAAGAAGGAGAATATATTAAAAATGAAAGAAAAAATGAATTACGGGCGATCTGAGGTCATGAAGGGAAAGGGGGTGAGTTTTTAAGGGTGAAAAACGGTTTATCTTGATTTCACGCAAAATTACAAGCCCTATGGAAAAACGTCAAATGGCAAAGTTATAGGTAATAAAAGAATCTACAACTTTTATATTCACACTTTTTCCACATAACCTCAAAATTTATTTGAAAATTTCAAAGAACTAAGTTTTTGGTTTTTTATTTTTATCTTCCAGAAACAAATTTTTTTTTCACAAAATTTGGTGAAAACTCACCTTTTTATGTCCCAAATACAATGTAATTTATTTGATTTGAAATATTAATTTTTTCACCTTATTTTGACTTAATATCGAAAAAGCACTCTCATTTTCAATCGGAAATTCTCTCGTCAAAACATCAACTTTTTTCAAATATTTGGCGTGCTTTCTGTTCATTAAAATCTCTAATTTCCGAGGGTGTCCAAAAAAAATACATTGCTTCAGTAAATTTCACAGCAGCTACGAAATAACAGGTATGTAGTAAGGCCCAGATCCTCCTAGCCCCTTCACCAATTCTCTATGAAATAACTTTTGATGGGCTATAATTTTCCGTAGGTCACTCAGGTTATCTTAAAATAGCAATAAATAGGCATCTACGCATATAATTTAAAGAAGATTCTACAATTTTCTCAAAATATTGTAGATGTATTATTAAATATTAACTTCATTAACTTATTTGTTCGTTAACATTTACTATAGTAATGTATTTTTTTTTTCACACCATCAGAAAGTAGAGATTTCGAAGAACAGAAAGCACACTAACGTTTTGTAGAAAGCTTATATTTTGACGAGAGAATTTTCGATTGAAAATTAGGGTTCTTTTCCGATATTAAGTCGAAATAAGGTGAAAAAATGAAAATTTTAAATCAAATGAATTACAGTGTATTTAGGACATAAAAAAGGAAGTTCCCACCAAACTTTGTTTGTAAAAAATAAAAATAAAAAACCAAAAACTTGGTTCTTTGAACTTTTCACATAAATCTTGAGGTTATGTGAAAAAAGTGTGGATACAGAAGTTGTAGATCTTTTATTATCTACAACTTTGTTATTTGACTTTTTGACTTTTTTCCATAGGGCTTGTAGTTTTGCCGGAGATAGAGATAAACCGTTTTTTACCCTAAAAAACTCATCCCCTTCCCCTTCCCGACCTCAGATCGCCCGTAATCTGTATTTTCCTTCATTTTTATTATATTCTCCCTCATTTCAAATGGGTTTCATCCTACTTTTATTTTTTTTCACTTTTTATCATTTTTAAAGGCTTCTACCCTGGTCTACAATACGCGATGCAGATCGAGAAATATACTACCTTAGTGACGGAGCTCTGCTGCTCACGCGTATTATTTTTATTTTATAAAATGTATCGATTTCACATTCTCTGAAATGAATATAGAGGCCTGACAAGAGAAAATGCAAAATTGAATATTGAAGGATTCGCAAACTTTCTTTCTAAATAGTCTGTGAGAATGAAGTATAAACTTTAAAATAAAGTACACTTGGCTTAAAATTCACTATAGAAAAAATATTCAGATACTGTATTTAGCAGTAAAGGATAGTCGACATGTTTCGAGTTATGAACTCATTATCAAGACTGACTACAGGAGAGTATTAGGTACATCTTATTTTATAAAACAGACAATAGCAAAGGTGATATCAGAAAATCAATTTGTGGTCAAACGGTGATCCGGCGGCCTTTGTTGAGTGAAATTTTCATGAATAATTAAGAAGAAAAATATTCAATTCTGTCAATAATTTAATTACTAACGTTTCATTATGGAAGCGGTATGTATATGATATTTTTGTGTTGTGTTGTAAACGAACAAATTGATTTTCAGGTATCACCTTTGCTATTGTCTGTTTCATAAAATAAGATGTAATATTCTCTTGTAGTGAGTCTTGATAATGAGTTCATAACTTGAAACATGTTGACTATCCTTTACTGCTAAAAACAGTATCTAAATTTTTTTTTATATAGTGAAACTGAAGCCAAGTGTGTTTTATTTTAAAGTTTAAACTTTATTCTTTATGATGTTTCACCAAGTGTTGGGCGATAATTCAATCTCAGAAATAGTCTGTGTATTTATCCAACAGTTTATGATTTGGTTTTGTATGGTTTCAGATCTAATATAAAACAACTCTCAACTTCTATTGTTTTTAAATAGATAAGCCCTAAATGTAAATAAGTCACATTTTTTGTCTTCATATATTTGAGTTAGCCTTTAAGACTGAATTTTTCTGTACCACGCTTGATGTGAATGAAATCTATAACTAGTTATTCTCGATAAGGCGAAACTTTTTCAAGTGTTGCTACTTTAATGTTCACAAATGCGTCTATCGGTATAATCACTAAATTAAAAACTTACAAGATTCTATATTTAAGCAACAAAATTAATTTAATTTATGTGTCAACAGTTTTACTTGTTAACAGATAATATAAATAGGAATATAGTGCCCGTTTAAACAACTTTCTCCCAGCCCGACACAATTATTATTATGATTAGCGAAGTTGGACCTAGGACCAAGATAGTTTTAGAAATGTTAAAAAAATTATTTAAGTGAATGTTCGAATTGGTGTCTTTAGAAACAATAGGATTGAAGTGTGTACATAGGTAGTTTCGTATGATATCTTGGATGGGATTGGTTTTGGTTCCAATTGGTTGGGGCGTTGACCCCCCTGGGGGGAAATAAATCTTGTTTACACGATAAACGGCGCAAT
The DNA here is from genome assembly GCA_030704885.1 of Cynegetis impunctata. Taxonomy (NCBI): domain Eukaryota; kingdom Metazoa; phylum Arthropoda; class Insecta; order Coleoptera; family Coccinellidae; genus Cynegetis; species Cynegetis impunctata. The sequence goes on along the minus strand of JARQZK010004449.1, from coordinate 172,025 downwards.
TTTGTAGCAATACGGTTGAGCGTTTGTATCTAGGTAGTTTTGTATGATATATTGGATGAGATTGGTTTTGGTTCGAATTGGTTGGGGGGTTGACCCCTCGGGGGAAGAAATAAATCTTGTTTACACCATAAAAGACGCAATTTTTAAGCAATAGTGTTGAAACTTTGTAGATAAGTAGTTTCGTATGATGTCTTGGACGGAATTAGTTTTGGTTCGAATTGGTTAGGAGTTTGACCCCCCTGAGGGAAAAACAAATCTTGTTTACACGATAAAGGTCGCAATTTTGGGGTAATAGGGTTGAAAGTTTGTAGGTAGATATTTTCGAAAGATATCTTGGATGGTTTTGGTGCAAATTGGTTCGGGGGTTGACCCCCCAGGGGAAAAATAAATCTTGTTTACACCACAGATGGCGCACTTTTATAGCAATAGGGTTGAAAGTTATCTAGGTTTTGGTTCGAATTTGTTGGGGGATTGACCCCTCGGATGAGAAAATAAACCTTCTTTACACGATAAAGGGCGTAATTTTGGAGCAATAAGATTGAAAGTTTGTGAATAGGTAGTTTCGTATGATATATTGGATAGGATTGGTTTTGGTACGAGTGGCTTGGGGGGTTGACCCCCTAGGAGAGGAAATGAATCTTGTTTAGACGATAGAAGGCGCAATTTTGGGAACATAGGGTTGAAACTTTGTATGTAGGTAGTTTCGTATGATATCTTGGATGGTATTTATTTCGATATAAATTGATTAGAGGGTTGACTCCCTGACTATGCAGATTTGATTATTCCTGTGGATTTTAACATGCCAGACATTGCGTGGCCAAATTTTCGTTCCAATGGTGTTTCCAGTGCATCTCAATCTCTGATTGATCTTTTGGAGGGTACTCACCTTCAGCAGCTGATTGACCAACCCACTTGATTTAAACAAGGTAATAATCTTTCGACTCTCGACCTTGTAGCCGTTTCTAGCCAGGATTTTGTAGGGAATATAGAATATCATCCTCTGTTAGGAAAATCAGATCATTCTGTTATTAAGTTTAGTATACAAGCTGTTGTTCCTACGAATAATCGAAAGATCAGTCAGTATAAGGCATTTACAAACTTTCAGGGATTGAACCAGGATCTTCAAGGTGTGAACTGGTAAGTGCTCTCTCTGCAAAACAGCGTTCAAGTAAACTGGGACTTGTTTTTCAACATTTTGAATAAACTAGCAAAAAAAAATACTACCACTAAAGTAAGTATCACTTTTCCTCTAAAGCATGGATAAACAGTGAACTTTAAAGATTAGTAAGAAGGAAAAAGGCACTATAGCAGAGGCATAGACGCTCTAACTTTCCTGAGGACTTTGCTGTTCACCGAGCTTTTTCTAAACAGTTAACTAAAAACATATATCAGGCAAAAAAAACCTATGAAACAGATATTGCAGGTAGCAAAAATTCTAAATCTTTATATAAGTATATTCGCACTAACATGACAGACAAGGTTGGCACGCCACAAATTCGCACGGCGAACGGCGATATTACCATCGATAATAAGGTTATTGCATCGGCCTTCGCAAATACATTTTCTGGTGCATTTACTTTGGAGCCCGATACTCCTTTGCCCGACATCCTACATCAGCCCATGTTAAATCAGCATCTTACTCAAATACACTTTACCGAACAGTTGATAAATGAGAAACTACAAAACCTTAATGTCAATTAATCTCCTGGGCTTGATAACATATCCCCAAGGTTACTGAAGTATTGTGCAGGAGTTTTTAGTAATCCTCTCTGTTTTATTATGCGGCAGTCATTCAGTTCGGCTTCTTCGCCTGCGGTTTGGAAAATTGCATCAGTTAAGCCTATTTTCAAAAAAGGCGATATGTTCGACACTAAAAACTATAGACCTATAAGTCTCACTCCAATTATTGCAAAAGTGATGGAGTCAATAATAGTAGACTGAATGTGGAATTTCTTAACTGACCATAAAGTTATCACGTGGCAATAACATGGCTTTTCTCCAAAAAAATCAGTCATAACAAAACTGTTGTGCTGCTTATCGGATTGAACGGATATGCTGGATGTGGGAAAGGCCAAAACATCGCTTAATAACAAAGTTAAATCATGTCGGTATCCGCGGTCAATTGTTGTACTGGATCTTTTCCTTCCTGACTAATCGTTCTTTCACAGTTAAAAGTGGTGATGTTTATAGCGGCATGAATCCAGTATTAAGCGGTGTGCCACAGGGCTCGGTCCTTGGCCACCTCCTGTTTGTAATTTTTATATCAGACCTTACTCTCATGGTGAACTCGGTTTGCTTACTCTAAGCGGACGATTTCAAAATTTACAATGATCCAAACGAAAATTATGTGGTGTTTCAGGAGGATTTAGACAGAATATTTCAGTGGGCGGAGGACTGGTTACTACCTTTGAACCTTCTAAAGCGTGTAGTTCTTCATCTTGGGAAAAACAATCCCCGTCATACATATTATATAAACAATGTTGCCTTGTCACATACGGACAAATATAATGACCTTGGTGTGATAATTACTTCGGATTTATCATGGAGTGAACATTTGACTACTCAAGTGAAAAAAGCCAACTCAAGAATTTATCTTTTCTGTCATACTTTTACTAACCCAGATCCTGATACGCTGGCCAAACTATATAAGTCTTATGTACGCCCAATATTAGAGTTTGGAAATAATGTATGGCATCCTATACTACTGCGAGAACAACATATGTTGGAGAATACCCAGAGACGAGCCACTAGACTTCCATATAGGCGAGCAAGACCAACGTATGAAGAACGACTACAAACAATGAAGCTTCCTACTCTCTTGCATCGGCATGAGAGAGGTGACCTTATTACAACTTTCACGGCACTACACGATGATAACTCTCCTATTAGAAACCTATTTCACCTCAATGAGGATCGTCGTCTACGCGGACACCCGTATAAGTTGATGCGGGGAACTTTTAGGGGCTCGTCGAAGATGTTCTTCCTTTCTAACCGAGTATTTCATCGATGGAACTCGTTACCAGCTGAAGTTGTTACGGCGCCTACTATAAATACTTTCAAAGCTCGGTTAGATGCATATTTTGCTGCACGTGTGCACTAATGTTATATTGTATTTTTTCTTTTTAGAGTTTCATGGGGTTTTGTTACCCTCTACTCTTTACCTTTGTAATAATAATGAAAAAATAAAAGTGTGCTTCAAAAAAATAACAAAATAGTAAAAATAGTAAATTCGAAACATGAATTTAATGTACTTATGTCTGTATAATGGAAGCATATTATACTAATAATACTCGATCACTGGAGTTGGTTATATTTCGCATAACTTGAAGAATTGAGAGTTTTTTCTTTGGTTTGTTTTTAAATTATCAAATATTTGGGCGAATATAACTCAGATCAATGAGTGTATGCATTAGTATTGTTATTAACTGATAACCTCTTCTGAAATCTATTTATACCTAGTTTTATTACACGTTTGTTGCCAACATGCATAATTTCTTTCTAAACTAGGATAGCATAGTGCCGTTTTTAAATTTCATTTCTTTCAGACATAGTCCTCAATTTCATATTAAAATTTAGATCAGAATTTTCTAGTTGCTGTCTTCGAGGATATCAAAGTTGATATGGTTGTTTTTATTACCTTTTTAATTAGAAAATCATTTCTCCGTGTACAATCGGGAAAGCTTTTCGACGTAAGTAGGATCACGTCCTGCTATTTAAACATAACAAATGTCCACAGTTCCTTATCATCTTTTTACAACTTACAACATCGCTAAATATTTAGCCAACATTTTAACTCTTGCTTGAGGCAATGAAACTGAATATAAAATGAAAGACTTCATATTTGTATATCTGGCAAATGCGAGACGATTGCCAAATAATTTATCTGGATTTTTTTGTTCACGAATATTACCACGTACCTACTATGGTCATCGCTTCATTCAGAATTACATTAAGTTTGGCATGGTATAGTTTTATGCTATTAAAATGTATTCAAACTCCCAACAATAGTTGACACCTGCCATGAATCTGTAAAAATTATTTCAAATCTTCAATGGAAAACTAGAACCAACTGTCGATTTATTATTATTATATTTATGAAACCTAAATATGTAGCAAATGGAATTTTGGCATCATGTCTATTAATATACAAAAAATCATCTTTTATTGAAAGAACAAAATCGGTTGATGACAAAAATCTGAATTTGAATTTTATATCCCTTGCATTGTGACGATCACTTAGTGTTGGTAGTTTCAAGGGTTTTTTACAGCGTATTTACGAGTACGTGTTTCCACGCAAAGTTGAACTGAATAGTGTTCTACCAGATACGATATTGAAGATTGAGTCTGCTGGAACAATTTTTGCAGCTAGAGAACAATGTAAATTACAAAGCACTTACGTATTTATTTGAGAAATTGACATCAGAAAAAAATACTCTCGGTTGATAATGAATACCTATATTTGTTATGGCTCTCTATTTCATCTGTTAGAAAATTGTTTTGTTGAAAAATATAATCTACAATAAATTCAGGCTATTAATATTATCATATTGTTTGGCCGTTTTGACAAAACTCAAATCCGATTCTATTCAATATATAAGTAAATGTTTTGCATGAGTTTTCATCAAAGTAGCATTCAATATATATCCACTGGATCATATACATAGGTATATCTAATTTTCATGAATGAAATACTATACTTTTCTTGTTATTCAATCACCTCATCGAAAGACAACATACTGTTTAAGAGTCATTATCTATGAAATTCTAAAACCCAGTGGCAGTAATTGGATCGTGCTCCCTAATTTAGGAGCTGTTATCGTACATCTTCCTAATGAATAGAATATTTACTGATATTTCCAGAACTGACAGCTTCAATGTGTAACTGTCCCATAGTGCCGGCGCTGAGAAACATTCCGTTGGCAAAAATTGTGACCTCATTCTGATTAATGATTTGAGTTTTTTTTTTTTTTTAACTCGAGGGACCTACAGTTTAACGCCGGTTCCGAACGGCCAATGGGCTTGTGAACAATGCACATTACCCAACAATTCCTCTTAAAACTATAACCACTAAATTCCAGACATATACAACACCCAAGAGCAAGGTGGGACTCGAACCCACAATCCTCGGTTTACAAGCGGTAAACCATACCGCTTGGTCTACCGAGGCCTCTATGATTTGAGTTAAGAAAGACGTAATAATCGATATTGTGGAGGTTGCCGGACGGAATTATGGTCCAGTTTTTTTTTCGGCCCTATAATAGTTTTCGATTCCATCGCTATAGCTGCGGAAAAAAAGTTGTATTGAATGCAAAAACCAATGACCGTTATTTCTAGACTGAAATATCTCTGTAAGACCCTTATATACCTGTAAGTGAAGGTTGCCTGACAAGCCAGGTGTCAGTTTTCTTGTAAATCCCTTCCACAGTGACACGTACCTGTTCTTAAATTTTGAAGCGACGCGCTGTTCTCAACCGTTTATGGAGCTTCAGTTATAGCTAAACGTCATTTCCGTACGCATCGATTATTATTACAAGTACATTTTCCAATTTCTATAATAGCAGTAATCAGAATTTCGTGATTAATCTGGTTTTTAAAGTGAAGAAATGTAGCTACAATTGATAAATTTGAAAATAAAAAACCCAACGCAAAATCATGTTTATTTTGTAATTTACCGGGTAAACTGGTAAATGAACCGAAAAAAAGTCATTTGAAACGATTCAGAATGCAGCAAATCGACGCAAAGACGAAATTGCAGACAAGTTTGAGAAGTTGTTTGATCCGACTGCTGATGAACAACACTTCTCCTGGCATGAAAGTTGCATGGCCAGCTATAACAGCGAAGAAAAAATTTGTCGTCGTGAAATATCACTGCATAGGGCCGCTGGAAGAAAAATCTTCGTCATCAGCATAGGGCGTGGCTGGCTCATCAACTGAAAGGACCTGCAAGTCAAAAAGAAGAAGCAGCGAATCGTCGAGTAACTCATGATGTTCCATTTGTGATCATACGCCGAAAAACAAAATTGAAAAACTTCAAAAAATATAATCATTAATATCATTTATTAAGTATTTATTTACTAAAATCATCAATCAGAATGAGGTAATCGGTTTTTGCAAACGGAATGTTTCCCAGCGCCCGGTCTACCACTAAAAACCTATAATTTTGAATTTTGATTCTATTATACCATGAATTCTACAATTTTTGTTACTTAGTCATAATGGCAGTTGATGAACGAATATTTGAACAAATTTCCAGCGTGGTTCCTTACACTGATTGATTGTCTCTCACTGAAGTTTTCACTAAAGATGAATAACTTTTTGATTATTCTATGTATGTATATGTACATATATATAAATATACATATATATATATATATATATATATATATATATATATATATATATATATATATATATATATATATATATATATATATATATATATATATATATATATATATATATATATATATATATATATATATATATATATATATATATATATATATATATATATATATATATATATATATATATATATATATATATATATATATATGTATATATATATATATATATATATATATATATATATATATATATATATATATATATATAAACTCGATTTTATTAAAAAGTTGACGTTTCGCCACGACATTCGTGGCTTTATCAAAACTTTTGAAAAAATTGAAATTCATTTCACATTTATTGATTTGAAAAAATTTGAATAGAAAAAGACTACTATGTCTCACTAAAATTTTTTTCGGCTGTGGCCGTTCTTTGTTATTTATTACGTGCTATTCAGTCCAATATTAACATTCAAATCTGTTATTATTAGATGGTAAGGGAAACCACAGAAACCTTAACCCACGTAACGTTCGAAATAGGTTCAAATTATTTTGATTTTGAAAAGTCAAAGAATAGGGTACTATTTATCTTGTTTTCAAAAATTTCTCATTGCGGCTGTGGCCGTCTTCAGTTATTAATTACGTGCTATTTAGTCCAATATCAACAGACAGGTCTGTTGATATTAGATGGGAAGGGAACCACAGAAACCTTCACCCACGTAATGTACAAAATAGGTTTAAAATATTTGATTGTTGTCTTCAAAAAGACATTACTTGTAATTTTGGAGATCACATGTTCTAAACTATATTTTCTTTTTAGAAAAATTGAAAATTCTAGATGTTTAGATTTTGTCTAAGAAGATGAGTTGTTATGGTAAGAGTTTGTTTGTTTTGATTTATGTTGTTTCTTAGAAAAATTAAAGAATTAAATCTGCGTATATTGAACTCAAATGTTTGATATCTGTTCTATCATTTACGACTTTATTTAAATTTTTTTGAATATGTAACATTTCTAAAATTTCTCTGCGTTTTTGATCTTTTTCTATTTCTAAAATTTTCGTGCTATTAAAGTTGAAAGTATGATTCTCATTGTTTTTATGTTTTATTAGTGCTGTGGTTTGTGTTCTGGTATATTTGTGTGCTTTTAGTCTTTCTTCTAAATTTTGAAAAGTTTGTCCTATATATGATTTAGGTATTACAATTATTACAGGGTTTACTATAAACAACATGAGATTTTTGCAGAAGATGTGTTTTACTTTTTAATTTAGAATTTATTTGTTTTATTTGATTTTGTGCGGTGTGGGCTACTTTAATATCATGTGGATTCAAAATTTGTGAAATTTTATTATTTAAATCAGGAATATATGGTAGAGGAATATATTTTTTGTTAATATTTTCTTTTTTTTGATGTTTCTAATGTGTTGTAAAGTTTATGAATTCTATTTTTAGTGATTTTCTGTATACGTTTTATTGTGTAATCGTTTTTCATGAGTAATTTATGGACATCTTGTAATGTTTCATGTCTGTGTGTAGGTGAAGTAAGTTTAAGTGCTTTGTCCATATATCCGATTATTAAACTCTTTTTTTGTGACACATGATGTGTACTGTTGTAGTTCAATGTTCTTTGTGAAAAAAATTCTTTTCTATGCCATTTTGTGATAATTTCATTGTTTTTGTGTATGAGAGTAATATCAAGAAAATTTAATGTATTGTTCGTTTCTTTTTCTAGAGTAAATTGTAATTTTCTATTAAAGTCGTTGAATTTTTTGAGAATAACATCAATAAAATATTCTGATATTATTATAAGGCAATCATCAACATATCTTTTGAAAGTTATAATATATATATATATATATATATATATATATATATATATATATATATATATATATATATATATATAAATTTATTTGCACTAAACAGGTCCAGCCCTATTAATGTCGAGCTAATATTATATTTTGTCCTTCAGAACCTTCAAAATGTAGAGTGCTTTCGATGCGAATATGGTGAATTTATTCTTCTGTAAGCCGAATTGTTCTTCAGCCATTAAATTATTATGAAATAAAAATGAGATTTAAACATTTTTCAGAAAACTGGCAATACTGCGATAGATCTACATCCTAAGGGTCTTTTTTTTTCATCATTAGACAGATCTTCGCTATTTTTATTTTACTTGGAACAATATCTCTTTGAAAACAGGCATTTATGGAATCGGTTAATGAATCTGACATAAACTTTATAATGCTTTTGACTAATGCTCTATTCATTTCAAAATTATCTTATGTTGTTTCAGGAGCAATTTACCGTACCTATATAGTTCTACATCTCCTTCAACCATCGGTCTGAAAATTAACGATTTATAATCTCTTTATCCATTAGTATAGATTTTGGAGATCTGAACTTGTTGAGAAATGTTTATTCAAACTTTTAGCAGGTAGTGAGTTATTCAAGTTATTTTTACATCATTTTACCTGACTATTTCTTCATTTATTATTTTTCAAGTTATTTTCGTTTTTTTGCTGATATAATTTTCATTTGATTTCAGTTATTTCTGTATTATGCATATTTGAGGTGGAAATTATTATATTTCTTGAACTGTTCTAGAATTTCTTAATCTTAAGTTTGACAATAAGTCTCTCTAATAAAATCGAGGGTTTCTTTGATATGCGTTAATATTTTTTTATTCTTGTGAACTTGGTTCAATGATTTTTTTGATATTCTTAGAAAAGTGCTTTTATAGTGGAGGCCAATTATGTTGATGAAGTGATCAAACTTTTCATTTACATCCACATTTACATTCGAAGACTTTCTCCCAATGTTCACTCAATATTCAATTTCAGATATTCTATTTTTTTTTTGTGGTATTTGCCTGATTGTTTTTGGTTCTTCCAAGGCTTCTTTATATATGTGGACTTCATTATTTGGACAAAGTAATCAGATAGATGTGTATTATGTGTAAATGCTTTAATATTTCCGATATTAGAAAAAAAATTATATAAGTTCTGTTACCATTATAATGTACTCTTTTATATGTACAAGTCTTTTTATAAGTAGGAAATTAATTAACTACTCAATATGATCGACTATTTGCAGTCACCATTGTAATAACCCAAAATAGTAATATCTATTTTAGTATTGAATTTAATATATATATATATATATATATATATATATATATATATATATATATATATATATATATATATATATATATATATATATATATATATATATATATATATATATATATATATATATATACTAGTTTGTTGAGGACTGTAGTATACCTAATAGCAGAGCCAAGTTTTGACGAGGCAGATAAATTCTACTTATTTCGTTTAACATTTCAGTAGATAATTTTTAAATTCTCTTCAATTTTTCACACAGTATTTCTTTTTTAACGAATATACTCACGTCTTCTTCTCTGTCTCAGAAAGCAGGTGGAAAGTCTATAGACTTTGGAATTATATGAGTTATAGTTTTGGATGGTCCATCCAATGTTTACTAACAACTCATATAATATAGGTATCAATTTTGAGTGAATAACAGAATCAAGTACTTATACAAATTTATTAGAAATTCCTTGTATATCAAGGTGCATAATTTCAGTTTCTCATAATTGTCATGTTTTGTTGAGTTGTTATTTTCTAGGAAATCGCATCCTTTGAAAAATGGTGTCCAATATTGAATCTGAAATTACTGAATGCTTCTCTATTAGTCAAAAATTTTGTATTATATATAGAATGTCTGCATTGATTCTCTACCTATTGTTTTGAGATTGATTTCGTAAATGTTTGACGGAGATTTTTGTTAGTTGTGCAGTTGTTTTTTCTTGTATGAATTTTTGTATGGTGAATGCATCATCTGCAACTTTCGATTAAAATATCAAAATTTTCTTATCTTCTGGTATTTTGTAATTACCTTCAAAAAAATATTTGCTGATTTTTCTTCATCTCTTGCTCCTATCGTTGCTTCTTGTCTTGGTTTTTTCCTTATCATCTATAATCATTATATGTTAATATAATACATTATATTTTTCACGTACACATTTTGAATTCTCTAACTGAATTTGATGGGGATTTGAGGGTTGAAAAATAATTCTTCAAAATTCGCTTTATCTTGCTCCATGGTCCCTCCAAAAAGTCCTGGAAGGCTGAATTGTAAATGTTGTTCATAAAATCATTTCCACATATATTGCTACCGGTTTGAAATAGTTTCTTCTCATACAACTTCCAGCCAGTCATTTCCCTAAAGTTTGAACATGTTTTGATAAATTTACCAAATTCTTCTGCCTCAGTAGCACCCCAGATACAAAATTTTAAAAGAAGAGAAAAAGAAATTAACACACACACATTTATATATATATATATATATATATATATATACATATATATTTATAGATATATTTATATATATATATATATATATATTATATATATATATATATATATATATATATATATATATATATATATATATATATATATATATATATATATATATATATATATATATTATATATTATATATATATATATATATATATATGTATATATATATAATATATATATATATATATATATATATATATATATATATATATATATATATATATATATATATATATATATATATATATATATATATATATATAATATATATATATATATATATATATATATATATATATATATATATATATTATATATATATATATATATATATATATATATATATATATATATATAATATATATATATATATATATATATTATATATACATAGATATATATATATATATATATATATATATATATATATATATATATATCAGGGGCGGCTAGTCAAAGGAGGCTAAGGAGGCTAAGCCTCCTCAATAATATTCCGTGTATCACTAATATATTATATTGAATAGTCAGCATTCAGCATATTCATATTAATCAAAATCATATTATTTTATGCACCTACCTTCCTTTCAACTTACAATATATAATATAATTTATTAATTACGATAGAAGGTATTTACATTTACTGCATTTCATTCATTTCAAGATTTGTGGCAACGGTGCGGAGGCATGGAAAGGTATATTCTCAACGTTCATTATGCCTGCCACAGAAAAGCAAACAACGGTGCAAATACTCCGAATGAATACTTCATTGCAATAGAAAAGCAAAACACGTGTAAATGGCAACACGGTAGAAACCCAGTCTCATACAATGTCGACCAATCACAACTATAGAATTTTGCGTGACATCGAGTGAATTCGTTGGAAAGCATTAATTGAATCGTAGTGTGATCATAGTTACTAATGGCAGCGTGTTTACTTATATTGCTCGCGTATTGTTTTAAAATGAGTTTGGTTACTGAAGTTAATTTCAAAAATTTCAATGGTGACTTAGTGGAATATTTGTTATCCCATAACTTTAGGGCACTAAGTTACGAGGATAAAATTTTGATAAAAACATTGCGACCTACCCCTGAATTAAACAATTTGGTGCAGCGTAACAGACAACAAAACCGCGGTTTTAATACAAGGAATTATGAGAGACATCCTTGCCTAACCGGATCACAGGTAAAAAATAAATTGTTTTGTTGGCAGTGTTTACTTTTTACTAGTGAAAATGTCTCTGTTTGGGGCCGCTTAGGATTTGAGGATTTAATTTTATACCTATACCGATAAAGTAACTTTAAATACAGCACGCGGATTAATATCTTACTTACAAGATAAGGAATTTATATATTTTTTAAACATCTTTAAATTAATTTTTGAACAAACAGAAATAGTTTTTCAAATCTTACAGCACAAGTTTTCAGATGTAATTTACTCACGAAATCGGCTCAAATTTCTTTTGGAAAAAATTTCAGAATTTCGTGCAGAAGTTTATTTTAAAAAACTATTTTCTGTATTTCAAACTACTGATGATACGACTCCATTTAGTCCAAAACGAAAGAAAGTCAGTTACGCAGATATAGAGCTTCACTATAAGCAAATATTCTATGAAATTTTGGATACTATTAGGGGTCAAATAGAAATAAGGTTCTCTGATTTGAAAGAACTGCATTTCTTCGACTTACTCAATAAAAATTTGTTAACCGGATTTTCGGCTAATTTTTCAGATAACCTTTTGGAAAATTTATGTCAAAAATACACTTTTTTTGATAAGGTGGCCATAAAAACTGAACTGTGTGTTGTTTATAATGACAATGAAATTTTGGGGCAAAATGAAAATCATGTAAGGACTATTAAATACCTTTTTGATAATGATTTGAATCAAGATTTACCCCAAGTTTATAAACTCTTATGTCTAATTGTTTCTATCCCGGTGACACTGGCTTCCGTAGAGCGCTCGTTTTTCACTCTTAAGAGAATTAAAACTTATTTACGAAATTCAATGAGCCAGGTTCGTTTGAAAAATATTAGTTTGTTGTCTATTGAAAAGGAATTGGTAAAACTTTTGGCGAAAGACAAAAAATTTCATGAGGATATTATAGATCATTTTGCTAACGTTAAAGATCGCAGAATCCCGCTAATCTTCAAAAATATATAATAACTTCTTATTTGCTCTCACCAGCTGTTAACAAATTCGTTAAGTAGGTAGTTAGGTACCTATTTTGTGAAAGAAAAAAAAATTTGATGAATAGATGAATTGATTAATTGGCTGAGAAGAGTTTTTGTGAATATTGTGAATAGGAGTTATAGGTCTCAAGGTAGACACTCGAAAGTGAAAATAAATTAATAGTTTAGGGTGCTTGTTTCACTTTGGTTTTCTTTAAATTATAAGGCGGTTGACCTTGAAATCCTAAAAACTTTCGCCTATGGTGTATTTTTTAACACTTCTTGTAGCCTCCTCAAACCAAAACCTCACGAGCCGCCACTGATATATATATATATATATATATATATATATATATATATATAAATACATATATATATATATATATATATATATAACGAATCTTGAAAAAAAAACACTTCGCAGCAGTTTTATAATATATTAAAAGTTACTTAAAAATGTTTCGGGTTTTGAGTACATTAAAAAAAAGTGCGTGCGTACAAAGTTCACATGTCAGACGTGAAACTTCTTCAACAAACTGATTTTTAAATTTTGTTTATATTTATACTAATCTAAAGCTTTTCCGAGACTTAGAAGGAGGGAAAAAGGAAGATATGTTAGGAAATTCATGAATTTAATTGTAACTAAAATAATAAAATCGTCGAAATTAATACAAATTGATTGTTGGACGGCCATCAGACGCATTCGCAGCCTATTCGCGGCGAAACGCGATCGTCGTGTCCGAGAAGAAAATTACGTCGTCTGATCGTTGAGTACGACAGGAACGCGAGACACACGACGGCGGTCATGTTCTTAAGCGCACAGTAACACGATCTCCCATTGTCTCTCGCTCCCTCACTCGCTCTCTCCCTCTTCTAGCTCCATGGCTATGTGCTTCATGCTAAGTTCGCTCTTTCTCACTCTCGCTCAATAGCTCTCTCCCTCTTCTTGGACACACATCCGTTTTACCCCACATCCGTGAGAATTTTACCATCATGCGGGCAAAGAAGTTTCACTTCAGAAATTATTTCTAATACAATTTATGAATTGTGTGATATTTATAATGGACTGCACTAAGGGGGACTAAATGAAAATCAGTCAGTATTTCTGCAACTTATTACATCGTTCGATACTCCACCAATACATGCAACGGTAGTAGTAATGCTCAGTATTATTTTCAGAGATCGGCTCGACAGTTAATATTGAAAATGAATATTTATTTGAGCTAAACAGGCTAAACGTATATGATGAAGATGCCTAATAATACTTCGGAAAATTAATATGAAAAATTGATGATTCATCAAATCAACACTCCAACAGAGCTAGTGAGACTCACACACGATCGACAGTCTGTTTCGCTCTTCAATGTGCGTTTTTGAGTGAGATACCTATCGATTTCCGATGGATGGTACTGTGATTTGTTCGCATGTCATACTTAAGTGCTCTTCTTAGATACTATGAGGTGGTTATTTGAATTCGATATCGTTGCCCACTCGGTAGATGGACGGAGGTCCTCATCAGAACGGCGTAGCCAAGTATGCGATGGAAAACCTGAAAATGAAACAGCAACAACAAGCAGAATCCCTTGCTTCGGAAGACAATCACACATTTGTGGTACATTGTTCGAACTCCCGGTTTGGGAGATTTGGTCAAACTCTGACCACGGAGGCGATTAATAACATCCGCGAGATCCTGGACCGTGGAAATAAACTACAAATGGGAAATTTATCGCGGATCTCGCGGATGGCATTAATCGCCTCCGTAGTCAGAGTTTGACCAAATCTCTCAAACCGGAGAGTTCGAACAATGTACCACAAATGTGTGATTGTCTTCCGAAGCAGGGGATTCTGCTTGTTGTTGCTGTTTCAATTCCAGGTTTTCCATCGCATACTTGGCTACGCCGTTCTGATGAGGACCAAAGAGTCCGAAACACGTGTCAACGGCTGCTTCGACCTATGCGGGCTAGACCGATAATTCTGCTTGTTTCATATACTATTTCCCCGCGATAAATTTCCCATTTGTAGTTTATTTCCACGGTCCAGGATCTCGCGGATGGCATTAATCGCTTCCGTGGTCAGAGTTTGACCAAATCTCCCAAACCGGAGAGTTCGAACAATGTACCACAAATGTGTGATGGTCTTCCGAAGCAGGGGATTCTGCTTGTTGTTGCTGTTTCAATTCATGGTTTTCCATCGCATACTTGGCTACGCCGTTCTGATGAGGGCCAAAGAGTCCGAAACACGTGTCAACGGCTGCTTCGACGTATGCGGGCTAGACCGATAATTCTGCTTGTTTCATATACTATTTCCCCGCGATAAATTTCCCATTTGTAGTATATATATATATATATATATATATATATATATATATATATATATATATATATATATATATATGAAACAAAGTCTTGTTAGTTACACCATTTATAACTCAAGAATAGCTGGACCGAATTTGAAAATCTCTTGATTTGATGAATTCGTCTCTGCCCCGAATAGCAGTCACTATTAAATTATCGGAAAAAAAATCGAGTAACAAAAATATAGAGAGCAAATGATAACAACTGTCAAATTGGTTGGTCTCATTTCAAGCGGATTCATTTCGTTTCCTCCGAATTTTTACAATTTTGTCTCATCGGAAGCCGAGCTTATCAACAAAGTATTCTCGAACATCAGTGCTAACCACAAAAATAACGAATGGTTGGGGGAGCGAACAGTTTCAGAAGCCAAGAATAAAGATGTGGATTACTTAAACTTTGTATAAATCAGAATCAAATCGTTGGTACTCTGCATTAATTCAAATCTATGCGTAATAAACGAAGACGAAGCCACCAACTATCCAACTGCATGAATGTGACTGGCTTACTTACCACCGCACAATTTACAGCTGAAGGTTGGTAGTCATCATGCTTCGAAATCTAAACCAACCAGAACCATGCAATTGAACGCGTTTGGTGATATGAAAACAGATGATCAATATGATCCACGCGACGATACTCAAAGGAAAATTCAAAGGTGAGGAAGTTCTCATTCCGAGGATTCCGAAGATCCCAACCCATATGCCCTTTGACCTTAAACGAATTCAATTTCCGACTCGTCTTGCATTCACCATGACGATTAACAAATCACTGAGTGTTTGTGGTCTGAATTCAGAAAATGAATGTTTTTCTCATGAGCAAATGTACGTGGCATGTTCACGTGCCCGCAAACCATACTCTTTATTTTTTCTTGCACCTGAACAAAACGAAAAATTTCGTACCACAAGGTGCTGCACTGAAAAGAATCAATCCAAGTGTGACACATGTAGCAAAATAAATAATTTTATCGGGGGTCATATCCCTAGTGCATTTAATTTTTCCGAAAAATTCGGAAAAACTAGTTTCTAAGTAATTTGTTTTAACAAATAGCATGAGCGAGAGTGGTTTTAAAAATCCGAGTCGAAGACGAGAATTTTTCCACTTTCGCGAATGCTATTTGTTAAAACAGATTACTTAGAAACGAGTGTTCCAATTTTTCCACAGGAAAAATTAGATGCACGAGGGATATTTGGTAAGATTATTTACTGAGTTAAATAAACATTTTATTTTAATACAACATTTTTTTTATTAAAATAATAAAAACAATAATTAATAAGAACAATATAACTTTCAAGCTAGGAAAGATAATTACTTCAAACTCATTTTAAATTACAATTAATAGAAAAATTACAATTATTGTAGGTTACAGGAGTATTGTTAGCCATATCGGTTAAATTGTTTTTAATTATGTTTGTAGTAGCACTATTCTCTATGTTGCTGTGAGGAGTGTCAAACAATTGATGGTGTTGGCTCGAAGAAGTGTCTATTTTCTGTCTTTTCAAGGGAGCTTCGAAGCTTGTAGATGGTACATTATTTTGGACGGTTCTTAAGGCAGTGATGATATTTGAATAATGTTGACTGTCCATTTGTAGATACGGTTGGATAGACGAAGCTTTAGAATGACCTGTGATTTTGATGAGTTGCTGCTCGCCTACACCGGCCTTTGCCAGATTAGTAACAGCAGTTGATCGCATAGAATGGTTAGATATTTTAACTTCTGTCGTGTTCATACCTGTGTTTTGGGCTGCTTCTTTTGTCCACTTTGACAGTTCTTTTCTTCCAACACGAATGTTTTTAAACCATCCAGTGCTACGATTGGATTACCATGCTGAATTTGGCGTCAAAAACAATATATTTGTTGTTATTTTAGACGTTCGTTTATTTAACAGGGATTTGTACAAACGTACTGGACAAAACTCAGGGTTTTTTGGATTAGGAACAAGCCACTTGCTTGTTCCTATATATATATATGGATACATAATTTGACTAAATGTCAAAATATATTTTGTAATGTGATTTTAAAGTAGATGTATGTAGCTTTTACTTTTTTTAGAAAAGTAAAAGGAATTTTAGTGGTTATATATCGTTTTTGATTTTTTAATTTTTTTTACAAAAATATACCAGCTTAAAAAATTGCGAAAACAGATTTTACGCCAAGATAAAAAATATGCGCACATATTTTGTTTTGATATAAGCGTTTTTTCTGCCAAGTTACAATAAACATTTACAGATTTTGTTGCAAAATTAAAAAGCAATATCTCACCTGTTTTGATCCCATAATTATCAATTTCTTCTTTAAAATGTTCTGTAAAGCAACGAGCCGCTTCTCCGCCCCTCCAAGCAAGGTCAACTGCTGCAATAAAGTAAAATTTACGCTGCAACCCGGTTGGGGTTGTCTCATCCCATAAGGACACCATATTGTAGTAGTCGTCCATATTTAAAGAAGCTGAACTCGTTTTCCTTTTTTCTTCATATTTCTAGAGACTTCTCCTTTTCGTATTTCGAGCGTCTCTAACTGGCTTAAAGATAATGTCATGGAATGGGTCGAACACGATATTAAATTCTTGAAAATATTTTTCTTGCAGTTTTTTGGCAACGATATTCCACATTACTTTCACACAGTTCTTTGTAGTCTTCCCCATTAGCTCTACGCATGTTCCATGCCCAGTCCTTGAGGATTAAATTTAGATCGCCTGTAGTTGTTGTCTGGAGTAATTGGTAATTTTTTGCTTGGCAAAATTCCATAAATGGCTTCCAAATCGATGTGTGAGTTTTCTGAGTATTTAGTATAACACTATTTTCAACAGCCGCATTAATTTTACTTTCGGAAACATTTCCAAACCAACTCATTCACAGTTGTTAAGTAATTTTTCCACTTAAAATTTATATTTGACATACCAATTCTTTATAGCGATTGGTCATAATTAATAGGAAGGAAATAAAGCAAATGTCTTGCCGACACGAATTTTTATTTTCTTTACACATTTTATCCTAATGAACTATTGAAATTAATAAATTTTTTGTGTTCATTTTACTACATCAATTAAAATCATAACTTTAAAATCATAGGTTTACCAAAAGGTATCACTACATTCATTCACCATTAGGCGGTACGCAGTTCGCCGGGTCAGCTAATATATAATTATATATATATATATATATATATATATATATATATATATATATATATATATATATATATATATATATATATATATATATATATATATATATATATATATATATATATATATATATATATATATATATATATATATCTAAATTACTTAATTACTTAAAACATCAATCATAAAAACAATTTTTCAGGTCAGAACTTCTTATTCCGCTGGCTCCTGGTTTAGAGTCCCGTCGTGGGAGGTGCAATGCGACAATTATATGTTGCGCTATTGGCAACTCTTCAGTATTTCCTGTGCTCATGACTACGGTACGTAAATAGAAGTAAATACCATTCAATTGAAAAAGGGATCATTTTCAGCTTAAATTTCTTGAATTAGAGACTAAAAAATTACTGTAAATAGCGAATTCGGTTGTTTTTAGTGTCTATATTTACCTAGTTGCGGATGGTTGAAATACCTTAATATTGAAAGTATGTTGAAAAGTATCGAATCTTCGTTTGACATTTATTTGCAATGAATCTAATACTGCACTATTAGAAGAGGTTTTAATAAATGAACCCTATGGATCAGATGAACCAGTGGCGTAGATAGGGGGGGGGATCAATCTCCCCCCATGAGCCTAAGAAAATTATAATAGAATTGAATCAAAGTCTTCGTATCTACGTATTTAAGTATACATGAAATTTATTGAGCACTAGGACCTCTTTGGGCATAATGTACGTACGATTATATAAAAATCATCTAGATATGTTTTTGTGACGGCTGTAAATTGAGTATTGTATAATTTCCGAGCTTCGAGCAGGCAAAATTATTAAAAAACATTATAATAAATCAAGAAATTGAATAGTTTTTCTAATTTTGGGTAACTAGTGGTTTTGAGCATATTTTATTCAATGTTTAATTAATGAGTTTAAACGGTCTCTATGAGCAAAACATGTGTTTAAAAAAGTTCTAATGTCTCTAATGGACAATTTTTATTTCGAAAGAAGAAGTCTACCAAAATCTCCTCGTACTTCTTCTCTTTCTAAATTTTATACTACACTATTAAACAAAACTACTCGAGCTTCTGTTTAATACTGTAGTATTATTATAAAGCTCGAGCAGTTTTGTTTACTAGTGTAGTATGAAATTTAGAAAGAGAAGAAGTGCGAGGAGGTTTCGGTTGACTTCTTAGTTCGTAAATAAAATTTTCCATAACATCCATTTGAGCTCTTTTAAACATGTTTTTTGATCCTAGTAATCGATTAAACTTCTTGTTCACATTCGAGAAGCGTAACTTCTACTCATAGAAGATTTTCAATCAATATTTAATATTGAATATTTGGTAATGTAGAGTATCAAAATATGAGCTTCTTAAAAAATAGGACTAAATCTTGGCTTTGGTTGTGAATTTATTTACTCCTTATTCTAAAGTTAATAAAAATTGTCGAGTTAGTAAAAGTTTCGTGTTCTGGACTTCTGCATCATAGATCTTGAAAGAAGATTCACTAATCATGAGAATATATTAAAGGATTTTCGGTACTTTTCAAGAATGATTTATACGAAATTGACAAAGCAGCTGATGAATTCATCAAAACTGAGTTTTATCAAAAATTTCTTACAGCCACACCTGCTGTTCTCGTTGAGTTGAAATATGGAAAAAATATTTAATTCGTAGAGGCGATATTAGGCCTGAAAGTTCATTAAAAGAGCTAGATGATTGCCGTGAAATTTTTTTTCCGAATATCAATATCAGCTACGTTGCCGGTATCGACGTTTGAAGAGAATAAAAACGCTTCAAAGGAGCACGATAAAAGA
Organism: Cynegetis impunctata; assembly: GCA_030704885.1. Classification (NCBI taxonomy): domain Eukaryota; kingdom Metazoa; phylum Arthropoda; class Insecta; order Coleoptera; family Coccinellidae; genus Cynegetis; species Cynegetis impunctata. Next base: position 151,840 of record JARQZK010004449.1, on the reverse strand, counting down.
AGTGAGTTTGTTATGACCCTTCTGACTATATGAAATTAATTGCAAATTAAAAACTCATGGTTATCTCATTTTTTGTTAATGAATGGTTTGGCTGCTCTGGAAATTCATCATGACATTGAAATCATAGCTGACGAAGTCATAATAGCCCATAAAGGCCCGAAAACATGAAACTTAGAAACATATTATAATTGATTTTAACGGATATCCTGAAGAGCCTACTACCAAGAATGAAGAGCTAAACTGAAGGGTATCAAGCCATTCATCTTGCGCTATCGCGTTCGAGAGAAACGCTGTTTGTGTTACAGCAAAACAGGACTTTTTGGGGAATAAGAATAATGAAGAGAACTTGTTGCTTGCTCTGGTGTCAGAACTCTAAACTCATGGTCTGCGGTAATAACAAAAGAAAAAGATGCCGCTGTAGATATTGCAATGACAGCTATAAACCGAATCAACATTACTTTTATTGTTGTAGTTGTGGGCTCAGATACAGGTCTAATAACATTGTCAATTGAGCTGGCTCCTGAACAGAAAATATAAATTTCCTAAAAGAGAAAGGGGGTGCTATATCCTCAACGACCATTTACAAGATGGAAGCTTCGATTTACTAGCACCAGAGTTCACAAAAATTTCTACTATTTGCACATGCACTAACAAGTTGTGATACCACCTCTTATTTTTTTGGCATAGGTAAATTAAAAGCAATAGAATAGCTTGAGTCACATGACACTTAGGACTTGACTGAGTTATTCACACATCTAAAGAGGTATGAGGTATTGATAGCTGCAGAAGAGAAATTTGTACTGCATTCATATGGTTTGAAAAAACTTTGAATAATGCCCGATATAACAGATTCTAGCTCATGTTATGATAAACACAACGGAAAAACATTCAACTTGATTCGATTATCAGTATCGTAGATTAAGGGCTTTCCGCAGTTATTGACGTTTTCATTCTTTGAGAGGGGGTAGGGGGTGAAGCTCCAAGGGGATTTTAGGGGACTTTTGTGAAAATGATCCTCTGGTAGTGGTTCATCAATGGGAAAATATTCAGCTTCACGCTAATTTTCTTCCCATCCAAAACCTTTATTGACTGGGCTATAAATGAATTGTCAATAAAACTGCGAAACCTCAATTTTCTGCTCTAATTTTCCCAAAAAGTTTTCAAAGATGTAAAAATCCAATTTGATATAATTTTTTACTAATTTTCAATTAACTTTTCTCAATTCAATTTATTTCAACTTTAGTATTTAATTTAATTTTTTTACTTATTTTGCACCATATGAAAGATTATTTATCAACAAAAATAGAACTTCAGAGGAAAATTTCATACTAAGTCATATCCCCCCATCGCAAAAAGCTATCTACGCGACTGAGATGAACTGCCAAGTTTTGTCTTGGTCCAATACTGGCAAATCATATCTATGTTAAATTATAAATATCAACAATGGTGCTTATAGTGGGGTCGGTTAACTAAAAATTCTATCAAAATATTTCACATCTGGCAACCACTGCGCTCTTCTGGATTCAGATAGTTCATGGGTAGGCGCGTTAAAAAAGACCGGGACACAAATTTTTCTGGCCCTTTCGTGGCGTTGATGATGTATTCAATATGGCCGCCATAGTTTTGTAACACGCTTTTAAATTTCCCTGTATAACTCGAATTTTTATTATAATATTAACCTATATTATCAGTGATTATTGATGAGGAGAAAATGTGCTTTTCAACGGTATAAGTGACATTATTGTCAGGTTTGTAATAATAGAAATAATTGTAACATAATTATTTTTTTAAATTAAATTTTGGTTTTTGTCGAAACATTTTGCTGAATATCTCAAAACATGTTGCATAGAGATGAAAATTGGTACAATACTTTTTGTTTGTCAATAAATTAGCTTTCAAACGGTGTATCTGACTTCTATTTTATAACAAACAATTACTGAAAATATGCCAAAACAATGTAGCATTGCACAGTTATTGCATCAATGTAATTTATATGGGTTCAGTAAAGTGAGCGGCTTTATGACTGTTTAAGTACGAAATGTAATTATTTTAATTTTTGGTATATATTAAACAAATTGTAGCTTGTTCAAAGCAATTGGCACTTTCTTTTTCGTTTCAAAATCAGTGACATGCGGACATCTAAGGTAACTGTAAGATACGTTTATTAGGTGGTACAAGAATGAGAAATAAGAGAATCTATATGTCACCGGAAGATTACGAGATTCGCAAGTTTATAAATTTCCTAAATTTCCTAGGAAATTTATAAACCTTCAGAGGATTCTAAACGAGAGATAAATTGTATTATTTTACGTCCACATTTTCGCAAATTCATCAATTTGCGACGTCTCGTGGTAAGTTTATAAACTAACGGATATCCATTCGTTATATTCTAAACGGTTCGACCAATCACAGGGGAGCTTTTAATTTTACGTTCTTTCAAAATACGACAAATAACACACTGCTCTCTGATTGGTCGACGTTGACAGTGGCAAAGCTTGTGTCCATAGACTTAGGTACAATCAGACTTGCCAAACTATAAATTTATCAGTTTCGATTACCTACCTGACAGTATTTTTACTTTAAAACTAGGTAGGTAACTATAATACAGGGTTACTTTTTTATATAATATGCTAATGACTCCTACTTCGCTCTACCAAAATAAAACAACAGAAATCATGTTCTACTACATTAAAGAGGTTTATTAAAAATGAAAAAACAATCATAAAATATTTAATGACATTTTTCATTTTTTCCTCTAAACATTCCGATTTCTAACTATTTTGGTCATGGCCACTATAAAACTTTCGAAGCTCTGTGGTAAATTTCATTTCGTCAACAAATTTTCTAACATTTACCGCACTATCTTCACCATTTTGGCTGTCCGCAGCTTCTAGGTCGTTCATTATGGGTATAGTTTAGTAACATTGGCAAAATAAAACTATTTTCACAATTCCAACACAGTTACAATATTAAAAACTTTAGAAAAACACACGAGCAACCGGTTTGTTTATGTTCCGTGGCGGTGGAGAGGAAGAAAAAGGAACACGTGACTTATTCAACCAATCAGAGCGCACATGGCGTTTGGTTATTGCTTACTTATTATTTTACGCGTGAGTTCGGTAAGTTTATCAATTAGCGAAAATCAAGGCGTAAAATAATACGCTATAAGGCTTATAAATTTCCTAGGAAATTTATAAACTTGCGATTCTTGTTATTTTCCGGTGACATATATATATATATATATATATATATATATATATATATATATATATATATATATATATATATATATATATATATATATATATATATATATATATATATATATATTGAGAAAGTTTTGTACATCGTATTCCCATTTTAACACATTTACAAGATGTGCATCTCTTCTGTTTCTTCTTGCGAGAGAGTCTTTCGGCCTTTCGACTGTCATATTTGTTCCTGCAAAATTTGTGATATTTTGCTTCACGGGCTACAAGTGTCTGTAAAATACCATTTCCATCGTCCAACTGATTCAAGTTTCTAATAGCACTTGGAAGCTCACCATGTTCTGCAAAAACTGTAAGATTCTTCGCCGTTGTTAAATAACCTTCATACTTCGAAATTATTAGGCGCTCTTTGGAATGCTTTTGGCATAGCAAACACAGGTCCCATACAAACGGAGCTAACACAGGTATAGTCGTAGCATCAACCAATTCATGTTTCCTCTTAGTTGACATGATTGGGTAATTTTTAGCAGGTTTTCACTTTGAAAACCTGCTTATTAAAAATGGGTGCGATTAGCAAAGTTGGACCTAGGATCAAGATAGTTTTTCGTCTCATGAATTTTTATGATGCTTGGCACCAGAAACTCAATTTCATATATCTATATATATATATATATATATATATATATATATATATATATATATATATATATATATATATATATATATATATATATATATATATATATATATATATATATATATATATATATATATATATATATTATATATATATATATATATATATATATATATATATATATATATATATATATTCGTATGTATGTGCTTATGTATTTAAGCGTTGTTTACACGATAACGGGTGCAATTTTGAAGCAATGGGGTCGAAAGCTTTTAAATAGATAGCTTCGTATGATATCTTGGATGGTATTGTTTTTGGATGAATTGGTTGGGGTTGACCCCCCTGGGGGAAAAAGAAATCTTTTTTACACGATAATGGTCGCAATTTTGAAGCAAAAGGGTTGAAAGTTTGTAAATAGGTAGTTTCGTATGATATCCTGGATGGCATTGTTTTTGGTTTGAACTGGTTGGGGGTTGACCCCCGTGGGGGGAAAATAAATCTTGTTTACACGATAACGGTCGCAATTTTGAAGCAATAGGGTTGAAAATTTGTAAATAGTTAATTTCGCATGATATCTTAGATGGAATTGTTTTTGGATCGAATTAGTTGAGGGGTTGATCCCCTGGGGAGGAAATAAATCTTGTTCATACGGCAGAATGTAGCAATTTTGTAGCAATAGGGTTGAAAGTTTGTATCCAGGTTGTTTTGTATCATATCTTGATTGGGATTAGTTTTGGTTCGAATTGGTTGGGGTTGATCCCCTGGGGGTAGAAATGAATCTTGTTTACATGATAAAGGGCGTAATTTTGGAGCAATAGGATCGAAAATTTGTGAGTAGGTAGTTTCGTATGATATATTGAATGGAATAGGTTTTGATGCAAGTTGGTTGGGAGGTTGACCTCCCAGGGAAATAAGTCTTGTTTACACGATAGGAGGCGCAATTTTGGTACCATAAGGTTGAAACTTTGTATGTAGGTAGTTTCGTACGATATCTTGGATGGTAGTTATTTCTATATGAATTGGTTGGGGGGTTGACCTTGCGGAGGAGGAAATTTATCATTTTTACACGATAAAGGGCGCAATTTCATAGACATAGGGTTGAAAGTTTGTAAGTACGTAGTTTCGTATGATACCTTGGATGTGATTGATTTTGGTACAAATTGGTTGTGGAGTTGATTCCCCGGTGAGGAAATAAATATTGTTTACACATTAGAGGGCGCATTTTTTTGGAATTTGGAGTAAAATCATAATTTATTGAATATATTTTATTAACTGGATACGTTATGAAAACCTGCTCTTCTAATTTAGCTCGCTGCGATAGAGTTTTTTCTATATGGTCGATTTAAGTGATAGGTAGCTTTTTTATACAATGACGTTTCTCATAAAATAACGTTTTTTATGCATTATCTGACTTAATAAGGACATATCTGACATTCCAAGACAGTATTTGAAATCTTACATTGCTACTATAACTGTGCAATGCTACACTGTTTTGGCACATTTTCAGTAACTGTTTGTTATAAAATAGAAGTCAGATACACCGTTAGAAAGCTAATTTATTGACAAACAAAAAGTATTCTACTAATTTTTTACTATATGCAACAGGTTTCGAAATATTTAGCAAAATGTTTCGACAAAAACCAAAATTCAATTAAAAAAAATAATTATGTTGAAATTATTTCTATAACTACAAAGTTGACAATAATGTCACTTATACCGTTGAAAAGCGCATTTTCTTCTCATTAATAATCACTGATAATATTGGTTAATATTATAATAAAAATTCGAGTTATACAGGGAAATTTAAAACCGTGTTACAAAACTATGGCGGCCATATTGAATACATCATCAACGCCACGAGAGGGCCAGAAAAATTTGCGTCCTGGTCTTTTTTAACGCGTCCACCCATGTACTATTTGAATCCAAAAGAGCGCAGTGGTTGCCAGATGTGAAACTTTTTTTAGCTATCACACCCCACTATTATAAATCATTGATCGAATTTCCAATGAAATGATCTTCAGTAGTGTATCTAGTTTCGAATAATTAAGCATTCACCTTGAAATATGAAGATAATAATAAATTTCTACTATGATGGTACAAATGCCACTTTTCAAAATATATAATGCTCCAAAATGAAAGAAAACATTACTATAGGCTTATGAATGCTTTCTCATAAAATGTAAGTAGTTCAGTAGTTAACCAAGCTTTTGAGAAATAATTACAGAATGATTAACTATGTTTTTATTAGATCTTACAATATTGTGAAAAGTTGTTAATGAAATCATTGTATGATAATGTTAATGAACTACTTACCTATAATGCATTTCTCATAATTTTCGTACGATATCCTGACTTTTACGATTAAATCAGTCAATTGATATCATGACGGAAAGAAATGGATTAACTCTGTCATAGATGACCCGCCTACTTGGAATACGTATAAAAAACGCAAAAAGTAATGTATTAAAAATTTATTTATTTTTCACTTGTATATAATATGTTTATTTCACCTTGGATACGGTTGCTATAAACACACTCATTATGCCCTAGGCCATTATGCCCGCATTTTCGGGCATAATGGATTCAAACCGCCCGCTTATTGTACTAGGAGAAATGAAGCAAATTTCATCGATTAAATACTTCATAATCCTTGTCGTATACGACTCTGGATTTCTCTGGCAATGAATTATTCGCAGCTTTGGCTGCATTTTCTATGATATTCTTGGGTAAATTCATTTTCATTTCCATTATTTCTATAAGACTACACAAAGAAAGCAGCATGACATTCACTGAATATGATGACAAAAATATTCACAAACGTCAAACTATCAACAAATGACATGCCTACTATGAGAAGGAAAATGGATAGGAGCAATGAAACGATTTTAAAATCGCTTTTTCATCATAATATAATAATTTTTTCTTGAAAAATAAAATCTTGTATGCACCACGTGCGTTACTAGATCCTTATGCCCATCGGGCAACATTCATCCCTCGGGCCAGAGGCCCTCGGGCCGAATGTTTCCCTCGGGGCATAAGGATCTATATAACGCACTTGGTACATAAATAACTATTATTGTTCACTTGTATATTATATGTTTATTTCACCTTGGAAAAGGTTGCTATAAATACACTCATTTTGTCCTAGGCCATTACGCCCGCATTTGCGGGCGTTATGGATCATAATGCCCGCTAATTGTACGAGAAGAAAGGAAGCAACTTTCATTGATTGAATACTTCATAATCCTTGTCGTATACGACTCTGGATTTCTCCAGCAATTAATTATTTGCAGCTTTGGCTGCATTTTCTATGATATTCTTGGGTAAATTCATTTTCATTTCCATTATTTCTATAAGACTACACAAAGAAAGCAGCAATGACATTCACTAAATAATGTGACAAAAATATTCACAAACGTCAAAATATCAACAAATGACATGCCTACTATGAGAAGGAAAATGGATAGGAACAATGAACCGATTTAAAAATCGCTTTTTCATTATAATAAAATAATTTTTTCGTGAAAAATAAAATCTTGTATGCACCTTCATGCACATTCATCCCTCGGGCCGAATGTTTCCCTCCGGGCGTAAGGATCTATATAACGCACTTGGTACCTACATAAATAACTATTTCGCCATTAAACACTTACACATCAAAAGCGACCCGACATATGATACATCATTAGAAAAGGGAAAAAACTGTTCCAACTAAACTACAGCCAACTATAGTTACAGAGATACCCTATGCAAACATCGAAATTTATCCACCCCGTACACTACTGATTATTATAAACTCTGGCGATCTATTCACAACTTAATTTCGAAGGCGAATTTTAGCAAAGTATTCATCTCCATTCTGACATTAGTTTAGAGTAGATAAAATGCATTTTATGTCCTTCATAGGTAAGTAGTTCATTAATATTATCATACAATGATTTCGCTAACAACTGTTCACAATTTCAATATTGATATGGACATATGATTAGAAAAGGGAAAAAATCCGTTCCAACCAAATTACAGCCAACTATGATTCACATTTAAAAAATACGTCTTCAAGTCATAACTCGAATTTGCTCTTTTTTTTTCAAATGTTCTCGACGCCACTGGATTATATAGAAAATATATCAAGTGCCTTAAGAATGTGAAAGTTATTATGTGGTAACTTCATATACAACCATGATATTCACACTTGCCTAAAAGTCGAAAAATTCAACTTTTATTCATAACTTGAAAACAAAAGACGATAGCAAATATTGGTTTTCGCCCTTGAATTTTTCGAAAGAAGAGATCAAGAATGCGCCCAACATTTTTTGTATCACCTATAGTTACCGAGATACCCACACAAACATCGAAATTTACCGACCTTGTACATACTACTATTTTTCCACGAATAATCATGTAATTATGAGGCCTCGGTAGACCAGCGGTAAGGTGAACCGCCTTATACCGTTTGTAAACCGAAGATTGTGGGTTCGAGTCCCACCTTGCTCTTGGGTGTTGTGTATGTCCGGAATTTAGTGGTTATATACGATTAGAAATTGTTGGGTAATGTACATAGTTTACAAGCCCATTGGCCGTTCGGAACCGGCCTTAAACTGTAGGTCCCTCGAGTTAAAAAAAAATCATGTAATTATATCATCTGTACAGGTTGGGCAAATTTCGATGTTTGTATAGGGTAACTTGATAATTCGAGGAGATACAAAAAATGAAGGTCGCATTCTTGATTTCTTTTTTCAAGATAAATTCACTGCCGAAAACAAAAATTAGCTATCGAATTATTAACAAAATTTCGATTTTACGACTTACAAATTTAATGTGAATATCATGTTTATTCTTGAAATAATAATTTTTACAATCTCAAGAAACACTGAAATAAAAGGTGCAATTTTTCACATATAAATCATAGTTGGGAATGGTTTGGTGGGAACTGATTTTTTCCCTTTCTAATCATGTATAATATGTCGGATCGCTTTCGAAGTGTAATGAAAGATATTATTTGTTATACTACTTTACAACGATAACATAAAAACAAAATATAACATGAAAAAGACACTAAAGAAATTAATAATAAAATATTACCATTTTCATAACAGGAGTTTAAAAAACGCGAGAGGAGCAAAGTTCCTTCACTAAGGTAGTATTCCTCGCGCGAAGTGCATCGCGTTGCGATGTGATACGAACGAAATGAATTTCCGATTAGCTGCAATAGCCTAATATTTTCGGAGAAAATGCGGCTAAAATATATATATATATATATATATATATATATATATTTATATATATAGATATATATATAGATACATATATATATATATATATATATATATATATATATATATATATATATATATATTATATATATATATATATATATATATATATATATATATATATATATAATATATATATTATATATATATATATATATATATATATATATATATATATATATATATATATATATATATATATATATTATATATATATATATATATATATATATATATATATATATATATATATATATGTTTATATATTAAACTATTGTTAGTAGTTTAACTTTTGTCTAAATAAACCATCATAAAAATGAAATTAGTTTCATCACTATGTTTCCGTTTTCCGTCTTTCTGAAGGAATGTCCGCAATTTGAAGCAAAAATGTTTGTTGCTTATCAAAGTGTAGCATACCATTAAAAAGCTTATTGAGTAAAGAAGTCTTTAAAGGAGAGTGAAGCTCTCAATTATTGTTACTTTTTTCAACATTGAATTTTTAAGTTGATTCATTTTCACAAAATCACTTAGTTTGTGGAATAAAAATCCTCGTATGCACCTTTGGTACCAACAGATGTAATGGAAACTATTAACTATTTGAACAAGCACACATTACAGAATATTCAGTTGAAAAAACCCCTTAACCGTGATTCTTGGGACCCAAGGTTCGAAGAGAAAAGGTAGCAAATGACCCCACCAATACCCCAAAAAATTTTGGTGCTTCATGTGCCAAGCACCCTGTATATATATATATATATATATATATATATATATATATCTATATATATATATATATATATATATATATATATATATATATATATATATATATATATATATATATATATATATATATATATATATATATATATATATATATATATATATATATATATATATATATATATAATTTATTTGAATTGTTGTTGCCTGTGTATTTTTAACTTTTTGATAATTATTAGCAAAATGGCATAGAAAAGAAACTTTTTCACAAAGAACATTGAACTACAACAGTACACATCATTTGTCACAAAAGAAGAGTTTAATTATTTGATACATAGACAAAGCACTCAAACTTACTTCACCTACACACAGACATGAAACATTACAAGATTTCCATGAATTACTCATAAAAAACGATTACCCAATGAAACTTATACAGAAAATCACTAAAAGTGAAATAGTAAACTAAGAAAAGACTTATTGGGACTTTTGGATACTTTATTCTATTGACTCTTTCCAACAATGCCGACGTTTCGAAACAGTTTGTTTCTTTTTCTAGGCTAGTTGTGGCAGTCAATATCGTACGTAAATATAATAATTCTATTCATATATAAATTCGAGAGATAATTAATCAAGGGTTTGATATGTATGGTACCGGTATGTCATTATAAATGAGGGAAAACAATCCGACATGATTGTCGGATGAAAGATTTATGAATCTAAAAGAAAATAATAACTTGACAATTGTTTCGGGTTATGAGCCCATTTTCAAAAGCATCTTTTGACAGTCATAGGGGGTCAACCCGAAACAATTGTCAAGTTATTATTTTCAATATACATTGTGAAACTTTCCCAAGTGCTTCTTTTAGATTCATTAAATATATATATATATATATATATATATATATATATATATATATATATATATATATATATAAATATATATATATATATGTATATATATATATGTATATATATATATATATATATATATATATATATATATATATATATATATATATATATATATATATATATATATATATATATATATATATATATATATATATATATATATATATATTATATATACTATATATATACATATATATATATATATTTTTTTTTTTTTTCAAAATTTTTTTTCCTGTACATAGTTGCATCTCCAGCGGCTCCCATCAAATCAAATGAGCTGAAATTTGGAGTTTTTTTCGAGTCAGAACGAAACTGTCAAAATTTGGGTAAATTTTTTCAACGGCCGCCATTTTTAACTAAATATTTCATGGTTTGCTTAATTTAGCAGCTTCTGCAGTTTGTGTTATTGGGTTGAAATTTGGTACGTGGATTCAGTTCATGTGCAGATACGATTCTTTGTGGGTTTGATCTTTTGTCCCCAACCGCGGTCCGCATCGCAGAGACTATTCTGTTCGAATCGCAACTCAGTACGCTATGCAATTCGCTAAATTATTAATTGTTTGACTAAATTAAATTATTTATTAATTTTCATTACAATTTGCTATCAAAGCGTGGTTCTGCTTTTTTTCTATGAAATAAATTATTTTCAAGTCTTCATTTTGATTTGCTATTGAAGTGTGGGTTTTCAAACAATAATTTATTCCGTTCAAATAGCATCTCGACGCGATGCACTTTGCGCGAAAAATACGACCTTACTCTTTTCCTTTTAAAGGTGATTAGTTTTAAATAATACAGAAATTTCTCTAAATATTCATACATTTACTATTTAAAATACAAAATAGATAGGTACATGTTGAATATGTTAAACACCAGATAGCATAAAGACTCTTTCAAATTCAGTTTACTCTGCTATATACCTATATATCTTAAAGGTATAGTCGGTATTTTTATTCAACGCACGGAAAGAATAAGAGATCTGGAAAACTTTTTCCGTGCGATGATTCCGTGTGCTATCCTAAAAAGGCCCATCTTACATTATTACTAATACAGATGAAAATACGGTGTTTTCAAAGAACTTCAATAAAAATTCTATCCCAGTAATATACTATTTTATCCACCATGACTAATTCAAACGCACTGAATATTTATATATTGAATTTCGATTCTCGATCAGAAAGAGCTTCTGTGAACAACTTGTTATAGATAAATCATACCCTTATATTTTCAGCCATTTGAAGAAAGTTTGATCAATTCATTGGGTCAAATAAAAATAGAGATTTTGGTCAAAGTTGTTTTGTGATGATTCAAGAGAAACCTAATATCAATAGAAATTTTGTGTATATTCAATTTATACATTAACAATTAAATGAACGGCAGAAAGAGTCGCATACGATGAACTCTTTGAAAATAGTTTTCAATGAAGGAAAAAGTTTTGACCTTGAATGGTGTCATATCGTTAGGTATAAATTGGAATTGTTGGACAGTTTTTTTTGAAAATCTACAGATACATCTACATCCGAAAATATATACTGTTCGAATATCTCATAATAAACATATAAATCACATAAATTACGTCGCACGTTGAGGGAGAGAGCGGGCAACAAATTGAGTCATCGTCTGAGGCGGGGCCTCAAAGGCATCGTGACTTCACATGTAGGTACAAATCTGAATTATTAAAACTCTAAACTTTTACTGCAAGGTATAACTCAACAATATTAGCAGCTCTATCAATTTTTGTCAATTTGTATCACTTATTGACACGTGGCGGTCGCTAGAGTTCACGACTTCACGTTCACTGTATCTACGGTGTCGCGCGTGGTTATGACTCTCACATACGCCTTTGAGGATTTGTTGCCTCAGAACAAAAGCCATCGCCGCCATGATTTCTCCTATGTTCAATTGTTTATGTCATTAATTCAACATTTGACCTTCACCGAGTGATGGACTTTTTCTTGATAGTTCTACTAATATTTTGTGATTTGCAATTTATGTAACAAATTTGTAATTAGTAGAAAATTCATTTAGATATTGTTTATCTCGAATGCTATGACGCTATGCCAGTCAAAAATAATATGAAGTCCATGGGCACGCATTAAATTTTTTATAGTTCATTTATTTTTTTATGTTTCGTAGATTTTTTGTTGTTGATTTAATGAAAAACGATATAAATTATAGAAATATATCAATAATTTTGGAGGAGCTTTTTTAGTTGAATAATTTCTGCATTTGAAATTGCAGAATATGTCACATCACACCAGAGGCGTGGGGGTCACACAAATGAGAACAACTTTGACAAGGGCGGAGGGGTCTCAAAAAATCGTTGAATCCGTTTGACGTAATTTATAGATAGCTCCCAATCAAACATAATCAGTTAGAAATCAAATTAGAGTTTAGGTGTCAGTATTATTCTAATAAATTCATAGAATATTGTAATCGGGTAAATGTATCTTAACCTGATTTTTTGACTTGTTTTCTCTTTACTGTTGGTTGAGACCGAACTGTAATTTTAAAAATAAAATATGTTTCTATTCTATTTCTTTTTCGAATATATTCATGGTAAAATAAAACGTTGCATAAAAATTTCATCTTTCGAATCCATGAAAGTAAACATTGCAGGAAATACGATTTCATTCTTTCTCGTGTAAATGTTATCCGAGAACAATATGGAAGGAAATAAAGTACATATTTTAATTATTCCATTTATTGGGTTTTACATCAGAAATTTTAAAAAAATTAACAGATAATCTTTGAAATGAACTGCCATACAAAACTCTTATGGTATTGTGTATGAATATATTTTTTCATTGAATGCTCAAAATTAAATTGAAGAAGTTTTGCAACTGTATTTGTGGAATTCTGGACTTCCATTGTCTATAAAATATATCTGAAACAAATACAGAAGAAACATTGTCGAAACCATTCAAACTAACTTTTGCAACTGCTTACAACGCCGGTACTCAATTATATTCATCGAAATTTGATCTGAGCTATACTGGCGTCAGGGTGTGGCTTCAGTTGTCGCTTATTAAACGAAAAAGATAAAAATCGATACAACATCAGGAGTATTTTTCTGTGTGACACTTCGCTTTCGAAATTTTTCAGATTGATTGATTAAAATTTCAAATAAGCTTATAAAGTTATTATAATGACTGTATATGGCTGCTTCTTTTTCTGCTTAACAAGGCTTTATTTCTCTACGAGCAAAACGATTAATTCATCAGTAAGAATGGGTGAAGTATTACGATCTGATTAATATGAGTTTTGGCACTTTGATATGTTAAAATGTAAATAAATTTTATGCTCCACTTCATACATATTTACATCCCTTTAATTTATTTTTTGTTAAGAAATATGTTGATGACATCATCCTCTCGTTACTTGCGGACTGTACTGCGGAGTTGGTTGAGATTTTTAATAGTTATGACCCATACATTCAGTTCACGTTGGAATGTGAAGATGATGAACGTAGTGTTCCCTTTCTGGACATAAAGTTCATTCGCTCACAGGATAACAGTATTATCATCGATTGGTACAGAAAACACATGAGTTCGGGTAGATATATGAATTACTTGTCGTACCACAAGGAATCCATGAAGGTGAACTTGGTCAAACAAATGAAACAACGTGTTCTCAGTATCTCTGACAGTGTATTCCACAAAAAAAAACTTGGGCATTTTGTACAACCTATTTCGGAATAACTCATACCCTCATGTTCTCCTTCAGAAAATTCTTTTTAGCTCCACAATGGAAACTATCACAATCAATGTTAATAATGTTAGTGCAAATTTGGATGTTGTGGATGATGCTGGTTCAGAGCACTTGGTCAATAATAATTTTTATGCATCTCTACCTTTTATTTCGTGTGTCACTCTAAAACTTAGTAGAATTTTAAAACCTTTTAATAACATCAAAATCGCTAATAAAACTGTCGTGACTATAAATTCTCTGTTTACTAAATTGAAGGATAAAACCCCTTGATTACATCAGTCACATGTAGTGTACTGTATTCCTTGCTCTGATTGCTCGAGTGAATATATTGGTCAAACGAACAGGTTATTAAAGGACAGGATTTGTTCACATAAGAGTGAACCCAGAAAGATGTGCACTTAGTGATCATGTGCATAAAGAAGGTCATAATATCAATTTTGATGCTGCTAAAATCTTAGCTAAAGAATCTAATAAATATAAGAGACTTTTTCTGGAAATGGCCTTCATTTCGCAGTCATCCTCGTGTGTTAACAAGAAGACTGATATTAAGCATTTAAGTGAAATATATTCATTCTTATTACACTTGGATCAATATCCTTACAGTTTAAGAGTTCCAATCAATTTATATTGATTGATTTAATTTAAATTTAAATTTTATGTTTCACTTTTCCAGTTTCTTGGTGTCTCAAGGCTTATAGACAGTTTTGATCCTTTTTATGATTAGCCTCTCTTTATGTTTTCCCAAATTTCAAATAACGTTTTTCATTATAATAATTTTCATTTAGATCTTTCGTTTTGTTTTATTTAGTAATTTCAACTTTCGGAGTTTTTTCCCGTTTTGGTAGGAGATGACATACTAGCGATATGATATCTTTTCTGTGCTCTCGATGCTCTAAGAGTAAGACAATTTGGTCCTTAGCGTGGTTCACCTTTTCTATGTTCTCACTTTGGCCTCACTTTTTAGTTATATTTCTTTAATTTAATTTCACTTTCCATGCCGACGTTGTGAATACCGGTATGAAGTAGTGTTTAAAAATAATTTTACAATAATTTTAATTTTAATGTGACTGTTTTGTTTCTGCCTTTAATTGTTCAAATTTGGTGATGATGGCATTTATAAGTTACTCTCACTGAATTTGTTCTGAACATGTGCACTTTTGTTGTTAACGTCAAGATTAAATTTGTTTCAATCTCATGGACACTGTAAGTTAATTGTTGTTTTTTCCACTATCTGTCCTAGTTCACTTTGTAATAATATTGTAGCATTCCCTGATGACAATAAACATTGTCGAAATATTGGAAAAAGTGTTATAAGAGTATACTTCCTGCATTCTGCGTACCCAACGAGTTGTCTCCTAGCTTTATATATATATATATATATATATATATATATATATATATATATATATATATATATATATATTTATATATATATATATATATATATATATATATATATATATATATATATATATATATATATATATATATATTTATTATATATATATATATATATATATATATATATATATATATATATATATATATATATATTCATATTTGAGCTAAATAGGCCAAACGTGGATGATAAAGATAATGAAACTTCAATGAAAAATTGATGATTAATCAATTTAACCCTCGAACGAAGCTAGTTTCATGAGACTCGATTCGCAATTCCCATTCCCCCTTCAAGGGAGTTTATTAGATAATTCGACATCGGAGCCAAACACGATGGAAACACTAGACAGTCTGTTTCGCTCTTCAACGAGCTCATCGGTGGTGTCCCGTCCGCGTAAATACATTTTTTACTATGGTACAGCGGAGCCTTATGTTGTGTCAGGGTAAATAATGTAATTTCAATATGCCATTTTTAATATTTCATTTCTCACTACGATACAGCGATGCGCTCAACTGTAACGCAGTAGTATTTATTAATTTTACGCAGACGAGCATTCTTTACTGCATTTGAGCGGACTTGCTGACAAATGCAGGTGTTTGAGCCTTATTATTTATTGATTGGATTATTGGTGCGTGGCTGTCACTTGTTATAATTCGGTTAGTAGGTTTCAAGATCTATCCCCAGGATTTTTTGAATAATGTCGGAAGAAAGTGTTTTAAATCAAATAAAATCAGTTTGCAACCAAGATGATATAATTATTGAATATAACTATAAAGACAGCAATAAGTATTTTGCTACGATACGTACCAAAATGGAAACACAGTAACTGGTGTGATGATTGCATAGATAGGTTTAGCTCTGCTAGCGCATCAGAGTAGATTGTGAGATACACATATCCATCAGCTAAAAAATACATATAATTATCGTAAAGTGTTCAAATGCCAGCACAGTAGTTTTGATAAAGTAAAAAAAAGAAGAATGAATCCAGATAGGTACCTACCTTAAAAAACGATTCTTATTTAGCGAAAAAATTGATGTTAAATAATACGTTCACTATACAGGGTGTGAAAAGTATAAGTGCAATTATTTTATTGGCTATATAGAAGATCAAAATAAGAAAAAACATTCATATATTATTTGGGTCAAAACTTCTTTGTTTTCATAATACAGGGTGTCAAAAAGCGCGATTTGTAAATTTTTTGTTAAAACTTGTATAAATAGATACAAAAAATATGAAAAACTTCTTATAGCCATTCATCATAATAAGGCAAATAATTGAGCACAATTTTTTTTTATTTGGTGCCGAAACTTTTAATGAAGCACTGGTGTTTCGAGTACAAATTTTTCAAAATATCAAATTTAAAGAGCTATTCTTAATTTTTATTTAGTATTAAAAATGTTTTCCTGCTTTACATATCAAAAACATATTTGCGAAGAAGATGCAGAACTCAATAGGGCATTTTTACAAAATAAAATACATCTGTTATATGACAATCTTGTAAAATATATTGAAAATATGTGTGAACGCAAGACAGAGTGGATATTATGCTTTAGAAGTCAACTGGTAACGAGGGGAAATAACATAAATAACTTTGCTGAGGTCTCAATTCAAATTTTTATAGACATCGTTTTACAACGATGTAGAGCTTTAATGCCTGTGTACTTTTTGACCTCTTTGTAACAGTATTTGAATCTTATCACAGAAGGCACCTTCTTACATATGCAAACAGTAGAAAAAATAAATTCATAACTAACCAAATAGTTCAGAAATGTAAAAATATTTCCATTAATGAAATTGCTAGAAACACCTACATAGTTTCCTCCAGTAGAGATAAAAATCTTTTTTATACAGCATATACTGATATTTCCTTTTGTGATTGCCTACATGGCCAAGGTGGTCGCTTTCGTAAGCACCTTTGTGCATTTCAACAAAAATTGGGCGTTATATTGAAGTCAGCTCCTCCTATCAACTTGAAAGATAAAAAAGATTTTGCTAAAATAGCCCTCGGCGATGATGTATCTACGAATTTCATTGAAAGTATGGATACAGATGACATTGTACAAATGCAGAATGAACAAGAGCCATTGCAAACTATCGAAATTGGGGAATTCAAAAATTCTTCAAAGTTAGACGTCATTATCCAATTTCATAATAACCTGGATGATATAAGGTACATTCGACTGCAGTGGATGGATTGTCACAGCAATTCCAACGAATAACTGATATCGCTGCAAATTGTAATTCAGTGGATATGACAAACGCTGTGATAAAATTAACAAGAGCATTGAAACGTATAAAAACACCTTCTAATTTATTACACTTCTTTCATTCGATACCCACGTCCCAAAAAGGCAAATAGGTGTTCAACCTACTACAATTTCTAAAAGAAAATTGGACCTGGACTTACGTCAGGAGCAAAAAGAGTTCAAGCAGGCAGACCTTCGAAACATGAGTGTACTTCCAAAAAAAAAACAAAGATGTTTGCAAGCAAATATAGATTTGGATAATCGCACTAATAATGAAATAAAATATAAAACTGAGTTGTTAAAATATTTTGCTCTATTTCTTGTTTGTTGTTTCTATGGTCTATGTGAACTTTGTGAATTTGGAAAAGTAATAATCAAATTGAAAATTTTGCTCTTCAAAAATGAATTATCATCTCTTCAAATTTACTTCGTGATGTCTTCCTAATTTGACTATAAACTATCTTATCTTAATATTCTTTTAATATTTTAATCTATGTATGTATACTGCCCTAGTAATATACAAGTGTTCACTTACTTAATAATTATAATAAAAAACTTATCTTAATGTTGTGCTAATATTAAAATTTAATACTATATTCTAACTGCTTAGTAACATACGAGTATTTCCTTACTGCCGTTCCTTCATTTGCAATGGTTACTATGGCTCAAAAGCGACCTTTGCTGTAGGGTAGTTGGATTCTTTACCGTGGTACAGGGGCGAGCTTAGCTGTACCGTAGTAAATATTGTATTTACGCGTCCCGACCGCATATTTATATATGCTACTGTATTTCGATACCAGAGTGTTGAAATTAGTTACCTACCTTGGTTTTGTGAAACGCGTATATTTACATATGCTACTGTGGTTCGACACCGAGTATTGAAATCAGTTAGCTTTTGTAAAACGCGCATATTTGCAAATGCTACCGTATTTCGACACCAGAGTATCAATTTCAATTAACTTTTACAGAAAGAGCTAGCCAGCAAACCCTCATGCATTTCGACACCTGATCCTATGGGAAGAATGATGATGAGATGGACTATTGTTGTCATTGATAACAGTAACATTTGTCGTATTCATATTAAAAAAAATAATTGTTTTTCAAACAGATATTATGTAGAATTATCTGCATCTAAAAAATGAATGTTTTTCAATTCAAAATGGCAGCTTACTAACGATATTCTGCTGAATTGGAATGTGGGGCTTCAGGGGGTTGGAAATGAAAATTCGAAGGTAGCGGACTAGTTTTGGGATTAATTTTCCGAATCCATTCAAAATTGGTTTCTTTAGATATTTGAGGTAGGAAATTATTAATTTTTCATTAGTATTCATGAATTCAAATAGAGGATAAGTTTTGGAGTTGGCGACGTGATTCTGCAGACAGAAATACAAACGCGCAAACTGAAGTATCTATTTAGAACCTCGTACGGTAGTATCTATGCAAAACAATTTTGATATTATTTATATATATATATATATATATATATATATATATATATATATATATATATTCAAATAAAACAAGAAACATATATACAAATATTTACAAATATTTAATATGTAATTTAAAATCCTCCTCTAATGAGGAGATCCATGCTCTTTAGCTGGTTCTGCCCAAAGTTTTTGCCCAGGTTTGAAATTCTTCTTATTCTTCTAGTCTCTGTTTTGGATGGTCGTCCAGATTGAGTCCTGCGAGGTCCGCATGATTATCCTTCCCGATGATTCCTTCTTCTGATGGCAGTTAGTTAAAACCTAATTTTTCTGCCTCTTTTAAGAGGCTGTTTATTGACTGACATGTGAAAATCAAAGGAACCTGTATGATGGAGTTTCGATTTGTTTGAGTTTTCTGTTCAATAATCCTGGCATTCTCTTACTCTGCCTTATGCATAGAAGCAGAGAAACAAAGTTAATTTTTGCAACGTAGATTCTTTTAAACTTCCTTTCAATTCTGATTAATTTTTATTGCAAATTTCAATTGAAAACATGAAAATCATTCAAGTGGTTGTCATCAGAGATGGAAGATAGTGAGCAGAACTCATTTATTATATTTAGTCGCAGATAATTACACATCTGAATTTATGAACTTCCGTCCATTACTTCTAATATGTAGAAAACCTTAGCTTTCAACAAAATGGTGAAGTCGAAATACGGTAGAATTTGTTAATATGCACGTATTACAAGGCTAACTGATTTCGACACTCTGGTGTCGAAATACAGTAATATCTGTAAATATGCTTCTTTTCCATCGACCAAGTGGGCAACCATATCAAATCCAAATAAATATGGGTCTTGGAAGGTTACTCAACGTAGTTCATTTTCTTCATTCATTCGTTTCGAATTTATTTGAATCCCTCCTTCAGAAGAAATATTCTCAATCTATTGTTAAGGTCTGCGTCAAGTTTGAGAAATGTAACAGCATCGTCAATACAAAACCAAATTATTGTTGATATGATCCTGATGATGAGCATTAATATCACAAATTTTTATTTCAGCTAGTAGGGAGAAATTGTGATGGAGGCCATTATACTTGCTCTCCTCCTAAGGAATGCTGTAAGCAAGGATGCTGTTTCCTCCTAAAAACTTCCGTGGGCGCGCCTGTACTACATTCCGGAAATATTGTCAATCCTCTATTTCTAGGACACTGGTGGGTATGCGCCCTTTCCATAATTGAAAGAGGAGAATGACACTTATACATAATTAACAATACTAGTAGGAGAGCCCACGACACTAAACCTAGTTCGATAAGACTACCAGATGATATATTTATAATTAGTCACGTCATTAATAGGGGAACACGAAATGGCGATGCTGCAATGCAAAAAACCTGGCTACGTCATAAAAAAAAATTATTTTTTTTTTGAAAAATTAGGTTTCTAGTATGATAAGACTCCCAATTTTTTATTTGTTCTCCGAAATAGGAGAGTGATAGAACAATAGATAATGCAGTGCTGCAAGCTCCCCTGATGTGGCCTAATCAGTGGCAGCAGCATTTAATATGACGTCTCGTAATCTAGGTATCTAGTAACGATCGATACTCCTACAAAAAACCCAAGCTCATCCGAAAGGTCATCAATTTCTGTGTAGAAACACCACTGCTGCATTTTCCAAACAGTGGAGAAAGTGGTTGCTTGCAGCGATTGAAGGTCGCCCTACGCGCGGCTTGCACTTTTCGGCGTTTCAATTTAGTTTGTCAGCAATCGGAGCCGGTTCCTTCCAGATTTTTACCGGTTGAATACGCGTCCCCACGTTCATATATGAATAAATTGCTGTACGTGTCAGTTGATTGTTTAAACAAATTAAATTAGCAAATTTTTATGTGATATTATTCGATTTTTTTCAGCCATTTTCATTTGTGTTGTATTCAATAAATGAATTATCGTTATAATAATTATCTCAATTGGAATTTTAACATTGAGTAACTTATTATTAATTATTTCTCCAAAAAAGTAATGTTCTTAATCCAATTAAATTGAATTTCTTAACTGAGATTGAATTCTCGCACATCACTTGCTGAAACATCATGAAGAATAAGTATAAACTTTAAAATAAAAACACTTGGCTTATGATAAAGTTTATTACTTTATTCTCTAATTGAATTGTATTTATATATGTGAGGATGAATTCGATTTCGTTGTATTCGATTCGACGATGACGAAAAGTAGCGTAGAAATAATTATCTGATGATGAAGAAATAGTTTACAGGAAGAATAAAAATAAGTTATTAGAATAAGAATTTTAAATTAAGACTAATCTTGTTATTAGTAGTTTTTTTCACACCTTATGTTCTTGACACGTTCATGTTCGTCGTACTTGTGAAAAATATACCTATATATTTGATAAAATAATCAAATTATTCTGGAAAAAACCAATCTTCGTTGTTCATTGCCGCATCTAAATTTAAAAACACCATTTTCACGTTCACACTCAGTCTCAAATTATTTGTCTAAACAATCAAAACACAATGAAAAATGGCTGAAAAAATCGCAATAAGTATCACATAAAATTTGCGATTTAATTTGTTTAAAACAATCAACTACACACGTAAAATTATTCATATCATGAACGTGCGGACGCGTATTCAACCGGTAAAAATCGGAAAGGAACCGGTCGATTTTCTGCTGACAAAAAAACCCTAAATTGAAAACGCCGAATGCAGCCGCGCGGAGGCGACCTTCAATCGCTGCAGCAACCACTTTCTCCACTGTTTGAAAATGCAGCAGTGGTGTTTTCTTACACAGAAAATTGATGACCTTTCGGATGAGCTGTGAGTTTTTTGAGGAGATCGCATCGTTACTAGATACCTAGATACTACAAGACGTCATATAAATGCTGCTGCCACTGATTAGGCCAATCAGGGGAAGCTTGCAGCACTGCATTATCGTATTGTTTCTATCACTCTCCTATTTCGAGGAACAAAATAAAAATTGTGAGAGTCTTATCATACTAGAAACCTAATTTTTCAAAAAAAAAAATAATTTTTTTTTATGACGTAGCCAGGTTTTTTGCATTGCAGCATCGCCATTTCGTGTTCCCCTATTAATGACGTGACTAATTATAAATATATCATCTGGTAGTCTTATCGAACTAGGTTTAGTGTCGTGGGCTCTTAGACTATACAGTGCAAGTTAGAAAGCGTAATCTAAACCTTCAATGAACGTGTATATTATATATTATGTATATAATAGGTATATGTATATATATATATATATATATATATATATATATATATATATATATATATAAATATATATATACAGGGTGTCCCGAAATTAGACGTCAATATTTATTTAAAAAAATAGAGATAAAAGTTCATACAAAGTAGGGTCCCCAACTTCTTCGTTTTCAAGATACAGGGTGTTAAAGGTAAATACCTGATGGTGGTTTTTTGTAAATATTTTCGAAACCTGTAAAAGTAATTAAGTAATTGCATCCGATTTGGTACAGTTACGAAATATTTTACGCTCTATTTAATGTACTAAAATTTAATATTGCAATATTTTCAGGAGTGGGTAGTGCAGGGGGTAATAGCGAAAATTTGGCCCAAATTTTTTGGTGGTTAATTTTTAGTAATTTTTACATCTAAATTTGAAAATATAAAGCTTTTTCGACAAATAAGGTAGTCCTCTCATACTTCGCAAGGAAGCAGCATTTTCGAGAAAAATGCAATTGAATATTTCTTCACGAATTGATTTTTTGATTTTCAATGTGCAAATCGAAGAGAAAATAATCAGTAGACCTAGAATCAAATGGCGTTTTTTGATCTGCTAGGTGAAGGAAAGTTAGCTGTCAATTATTAATCACTCGGTTTTTAATTGTGCTGCTTGTTTCCGGAAAAAAGGCTATTTAGTAGTAATGCAGAGGTTTTCAAATAGAGAATTAGCAGATTTCCACTTTGTACGTGGTTCATGCAATGGCAGAGCACGACGTAGAGCCAGCTCAGTAGGGTGTGAATATTAGGAATTGGCTAGACGAGTAATTTCCGGGTAAATGGATTAGAAGAGGTGTTCCTATTCCGTGGGCATACCGATCGCCGGATTTAAATCCACCAGACTAATATTTTTGGGGCTGTATAAAAGATATAGTACCTATACGCAACAGAAGTAGACAACGAGGAGGAGTTGTATGAAAGAATACTTGTGGCAAGGAATCAAACACGACAAAATCATTTTGAACTTTCGCAAGCTTCACATGCGATTACCCGTAGAGCACAAATTTGCCTTCATGAGCAGGGCAACATTTTCGAGCATCTGATCTAAATGTTAGAATAAGTAAACCTCAAACAATTGTTCCTTAATGTTTAGTTCAGTGGTTCCCAAACTGGGGAGAAAGGCATTGGGAGGCGCGAGAGCCTACAAATTATGGGCTTTAAAATGACAATTTCATATTTGACAAATTCTAATAAAAAAGGAAAATATTGGTTGCGCATTTTCAAAGATAACACCATGAATTGCCGACCTTGTATGAGAAAATGCAAAATGATTTCAAATATGATATTTATAAAAAACTGTTATCGGGTCTTGTATATCTATTTCTTGATGTAGAATACGTGGTTAGAATATTGACGTCTAATTTCAGGACAATAACCAATTCGTAAAGAAATATTCAAATGCATTTTTTTCGAAAATGCTGCTTCCAAACGAAGTATGAGAAAGATACCTTATTTGTAAAAAAAGATTCATATTTTAAAATTTTGAAGTCAACATAACTAAAAATTAATCACCAAAAAATTTGGGCCAAATTTTTTGCCAATACCTACTCCTGAAAATATTGCAATACTTACGTTTAGTTCATTCAATGAGAAGAAGATTGGATGCATCAACTTATCCTGCGATGTTTTTTCACATTTTGGAACATAGCAAGTAGGCTAGTAATTTAGTTTTCAAAAATAAAATGAAATTTTTTACAAACTGTATCTCAAAAATGAATGCCTTGCGGACCCATGCTTGTATGAATAAATTTTTGTTATATTTCAGCCAATTCTGAATTTTTTTACATATAAAATTTATATACCATATGTGGGTTAAACCTGATGATATGAAAACTCCATTGAAACTCTGTATGACCTACATTCAGTTCACATATCAAATATCAAATCTGATGCTATTTTCTATTCATTTTTTTCAAATCTTAGGTCGCTGTAACGTCATCTGAAGTATAAATAATGTACATAATTTCACTGGTAATTGAAATAGCTTTTTGAAATACAGACTGTATAAGTGTAAATTGAAAAAAGTGAATTTCAATTGAAAAACGGTATTCTATAAGTTTAATGGGTTTCAAATTTCGATAAAATGAATTATTAAAAAAATAAAATTTAGGGAATCATTTTGAGTTCATTATCACTTCAGATGACGTCACAATGATCTGAGATTCGATTTTTTTTTTAAATAATTTGAAAATGGCATCAGATTTGACATTTGAAGTAAACTGCACGTAGTTGAAGCCGGAAAATCCAAATATGTAAACATATACACGTTGTTTCTTTTCAATTCCTAATCTTTATATCATTTCCGGTTAAACCTAAAGTCTTATTTTATTTTACACGTGAACAAACTGAAAATTGGATGTAATGTAACCCACCAAAATTCGAAAAAAGCTATCAACCCTTATAAGAGTGACTTGGGTGGCTTATGACTCATTTACACCCCGTAAATGTATTAACATACATACTGCACATTTATATATTACTTCATATACATTATATGTCTCTTTTATCTACATTTTCTTAAGTATATTTTTTCTATTGAAGAGGTTTTCCTGAAAATTGCAGATCATTCAGTTTGATTAATCAATTAAATAAAATTTCATTAATTCAATCTTATCACTATATATCGAAGTCATGTAGAAGTAGAAATCAAAAATTAATGCTCCATATTCAATTTTTATGTTGTTATTTCATACACCAATGCGTAGACATATATCTAGATCTTTTTCAAATTTAATATTGTTGAGATACAAAAAAACTTCAAATAGGCAGCTGGATTTCCAGAATTTTTGCAATTGTTAAACTTTCATTTACAGAATTTATCTTCATATTATATTATAGTAATAAGCGATTTTCATTCAAACCAATAAAATGAATATTTTATATTTCGTATTATGCTCGAATCATAAATTAAGAAATTAATTATCTTATCAATTTGCAATCTCAGGTATTTTTGGTTAGCTGTTACTGCCACTGTAGCTGGTATTCTTTGCGCCTGCTCATTATGGAAACGTCACAATCAAGGGGGAATCTGCTGTCGAAATTCCACGAGAGATGAAAGAGCTTCCGAACCTGAGTCAAATGGGTCCTTTTATGCACCTCCCCAATATAGTAGATGCAACAGTTTTTATCAACCTCCTCCACCCTATTCAGAGGTTAGTTGAAATTGGACATTGATGTGGTTTTTTCTATTACATTAACAATATAGACCGGGCGCTGGGAAACATTCCGTTTGCAAAAATCGATAACCTCATTCTGATTGATGATTTGAGTTAAGAAAGACCTAATAAATGATATTGTGGAGGTTGCCGGGCGGAATTATGGTCCAATTTTTTTTTGCGGCCCTATAATAGGACCTTTCTATTCCATCGCTGTAGATGTGGAAAAAACGTTGTTCTTGGCTATTAAAATGTTGTTTGGGTAAGGAAAGAAAAAAAAACGGCATGATCATAATACAATACAAATTTAATTATTAAAAAAAAGTTTTATTATATTAAAAAGTATTGAAAAATAACAAACAAAAAATTGTTAATATGCAGGTAAGTTTTGACAATTATTGCCGATGCACTTGCAAAGGTAGATACAATTAATTCCACTTTTTTTGCAAATGCAGGACATTGTCCTGCAATCAGCATTACATTTGCAAGGCCAGATAAGAGAATTTGGCAAAGGCGGTTTTTGCCATTTGCATCTGGTATAGCTTTTCATCTCGTCTTTCATAACCAAATTGAAGAAAGTTCAGTGGCTCATGTATTGGTTCTGAGGAATTTTTCTACTGATATGTTTGTGTTGCAGCCCTCAAGCAATGTAAATACAAAGCGTCAGAAGTGCAAATAACTTTAGATACATTTAAATTGAACCCGATATTACGATTAATTAGCTTGAAACGCAGTTCATCTACTGTAGATTTTTGTTTAGTAAATAAATAAGTGCAAACTTTTTCAATTTCATTAAAATATATCGGAGTTAAGGAGTTATTTGCAAAAATGGATAGAGCATCCTGTACGAATTCTTCGGATGCAGCGCTTATACATTGCTTCTTCGCAACCCGTTAAAGCATGTAACGCGGGTAAAATATTACAAATTTTTTCGCCAAGTGATTCAGCTACTGAATGACAGCTTAAAAGATTTTTTTTTGTTCGATCCTTCAAACCAAATCCCTCAACAACCAATATTCGATAGCTTATGCCAAAAGTGGACGCTGAGTACGAAGACATCGGTATCTGCACAATTTATAATTACTTGTACAATCCCTCCACGAACAGCATGAAAAATACTGAACATTCTACAATCTGCTTCTAGGTGATTGGACTTCAAGTCTAGCACTTCGGATAACCTATTACCTTGGAGCTTGGAGCATTTTTTGGAGTCTTCATATCCACCGGTAATGAAAAGTTCTGTTTCGGCATTGATTTTTGAAAAAGTAGGAGCATATGTGCAAATAAATTAAACGAGCTGCAGTTTATTTTGCGAACAAGAAAGAAAACCTTTGCAGTCGGCTGGGATTTTGGTTGAAGGACTTGATATAAACATTTGCTTCGGTTTCGTTCCTTGCGATCGTAATTGCGGTTCAACGTACTTGGTAGAAACGTCATCGTATCTATCGAAGATGAACCCTGGCATGAAATATTCTGCATACGATCAAAAAATGCAGTAGTTTTTTCAATTGAATTTTATGTACGAGTGACATTCCATCGGATATACAAACTTTCGAAAAATTAGAATTTATTGTTTGCTAAAAAATGTTGTATTCAGATGCAATTACCTTTTGAATTTCGATTAGCAAAGCTGACTTCGTACTTTTCCTGTAGAACCCTTCATGGTCAAAGAGGTACGTGGGGTAATCGAGTATTTCATGCGAAAAGAACTGTCTCATGTCAAGTTCACGTTGTGATGGCAACATAAATACTTGTTGAAATTTCGTTTTATCTTTTATATTTTCTACTTTTTTATCATTACCTCGAAATTTTTTCTCTTTGGTGGGCTTGTAATTGAAATTATGAAATGATTTTCTTACAAGTGGGTCAAAAACGTATTTCTTCTTCAATTCAAACCGTTCCGTTTCGTACTCTTTTATCATCGCTCTTCCTGTTTCTTCTATATTTAGCAAACATTTTGCAGTGTTTACATCTGCAACAGCTTAGGTGTAAATATTGCACAGACCGAGATCTACATCGATATTAAATATGTTGCAACCTGTTAACGACAAAATCAAACTTTGAATGTTTTGTTCGTCCTTTGCTATTCGTGCTTTACTCCACTCACTATGAAAGGAAGAATCAAAATTCTGAGTACTGCTGCTATAAAAATTGAAGAATTTACTTGTAATAATAATCGATGCGTACAGGAATTACTTTTAGTTATAATTGAAGCGTTATAAACGGTTGAGAACAGCGCGGACCGCTACAAAATTCGAGAACAGGTATGTGTCGCTGTGGAGGGGGTTTACAATGAAAGTGACACCTGGCTTGTCAGGCAACCTTCACTTCCAGGTATGTGAGGGTCTTACAGAGATATTCCAGTTGAGAAATAAAGGTCAATGGTTTTTGCATTGTATACAACTTTTTTTCCACTGCTACAGCGATGGAATCGAAAGGTCCTATTATAGGACCGAAAAAAAAATTTGACCATAATTCCGCCCGGCAACCTCCACAATAGCATTTATTAAGTCTTCCTTAACTCAAATCATCAATCAGAATGAGGTCATCGGTTTTTGCAAACGGAATGTTTCTCAGCGCCTGCACTAATATGAATAAATAGTGGTACTTCTTAAGTTCTTCAAATCAAATTTAACATAAATCAGTGAATGAAAGCACATGTTTATATTGAAGTGACTAAGCAGTTGATGTCGTTGATGATAACATATATCATTTAGTTAATTTATATTTTCAGGTAAACTGTCAAACTAATGAAATTATAATTTATATTGGGTTTATATTTGGTGGATTATTTCTGAAATTGCTATTAAAACTACACCGCTGAATATTTTCAGATGAGCAACATGCCATACTAGCCGTGAAACTATCGATCTTTTACACGCTGAATGGAGTCGTTGGAGAAATGAATTGGCCATCGCGTATCTGCGATTTATCGTCATTGGACTTTTCTTGTGAAGATATGTTAAGGACTGTTGTTACGATGTACAAAGAAATAACCCATTGAACGAAATAATTCGTAGGTCTATTCGTTAAATAGAGCCACGAGCAATCGAAATTGTACTGCAAAATTGGATGGAAAAGATGGACTAGTGTTACGCTAGGCTGCGGCGGCCATAATAGTATAGTCGAAAATTGTACTTTCTTAAAAAAAAGCAACAATTATCTAAATATATTCAACGGTATATTTTTGATAGGAATATCAAAATGAATCCATTAGATGCCTACACCATATATAACTCCAGTTTCCGAGAAACGTTTATTATATAAGCAGGAACAATCATTTGACTAGTTTCAACACTGCAATCCCATATTTGTTGAATATCTTATCACATAATTATTGAATATAATAGATAATGTTTACATATATATATATATATATATATATATATATATATATATATATATATATATATATATATATATATATAAGTAGTACAGCAGTGTTCGTTCTAGCTCACCTCAACTTTTCCGAAATGTCAGTTCTGCGCATGCGCGACTTCGGGGGCGTGGCTATGATCGGGAAGTCGGCCATTTTGCGGATGGCGGCCATTTTCCAAGATGGCTGACCACGGTATCCCGTAATTCAGAACCTGGCCAACAGATGGCGTTCTAAGATGGCGTTTCAAGATGGCTGACCACAGTATTATCGTAATTTGGAACTTGGCCAACAGATGGCGTTCCAAGATTGCGTTTCAAGATGGCGGACCACGGTATTATAGTAATTTGGTACTTGACCAACAGATGGCGTTCCAAGATGGCGTTTCAAGATGGCGGACCACTGTATTATCGTAATTAAGAACCTGGCCACCATAGGTCGTTCTTACAGATCACGTTCTTACAGATCACGTTCTCACAGATCATGTTCTTACAGATCACTGTATTATCGTCATTGGGAACCTGACCACCAGATGGCGTTCCAACATGACAGATCATTATATTCTCATCATTCAGAATCTCGCCAACAGAGGGCGTTTCAATAGCATTCAAATTTGAATGTTTGAGGTATGACAGTTCTATGCTCTGAGATATCTATGGTTATCAGAGTAGCGATATTTCGATAATTATGAAAAATAATTATTATTACTTCCTCATTAAAATGTTATTTTCCAAGCTTCTCATAAATAACTCGATATAAGTAATTCATAAATATTCGAACCGGTACATTATGACGTGAATTGACCTAATTGACGGACTGATTACGATGCAAATAACTTGTCGCTCCACGTTGGAAGTTACTGATAGGTATATCTAGTGCAATGAACTGGAATATCTTTATTTCATTATCATTCTAACATTCGTAGATGACTGACTGAGTTACTTACATTTAATTAATATAATCAGAGACCCTTTGAGTAATAATTGTTGAAAATAATTCATGATTAGTTTGTGTGAAGTGAGTGAAATAATTGTTCAAACCAAATAAACTTCAAGAATAAGTTCTTCTTATTACAACCGGAGTTCCAGTGTTTATCAAGTGAGTACATATTATTTTTTAATAGATTGAGAATTGGAAATTGTATATACTAGATAATTTTTGGTGGATTTAATCTATTATTTTCTTCTGAGAAATTCATACTTGAGAAATAATTTTCAAATATTCGTGTATTTTGAGTGTAGTTTTCTTTCATTTATCCACATTATTATTTGAAGAAAGTCAGACTAAAAATATTTCTTTTACGCAGATTTCACTGATCATTCGACGAACTACCGAATTCCATATAATTAGTCCAGCTCAACAATTTATAGTCCCATCAAGTGAGTACATATTATCTTTTAATGATTTAGAATTGGAAATTGTATATACTATAGCGAGAGCGAGACAGTCGTCTATCAGGGACAGTGTTGCCAGACATAATAAATAATCTTTAATCTAATTAGCTCAACCAATTTTGAACAGAAATGAAATATAGTATTTATCACGTCTGACAACCTAAAGATAATTTTTGTTTGATTTAATTTATTCAAATCGATTATTTTCTTCTGAGAAATTGATTTTAGATAGTTTGTGTAATTCATAAGTTACTCGAGCTATTAGTACTGAGATTCAATGTTACGCTAGTTTCCTCGTAACACGTATAGATAATTAAGTATTAGATACTTCCTCAAGTACCTATTAATATTGTATACCGAAGGTGAGGAATTTATTTTTTCTTGTAATTGAGTGTAATTTTGTACATCACAAAGTCGTAAAACAAAGTGACGTTTTTCCAGTATCATATTCTAAATAATTTTTTTGTATTTATTTTATTAAATTAGATAATTTATTTACAAAGAAAAACTAGCTTGATATATACGATATACGTAAGAAAATCTATTTCCAGTTCATAGGTATAAAATTAAACCTACTCACTGGAATAATTAAGCTTTCTATACTAGTACAACAATATACTACTTCTGTGTACATATTCAACAAAAGTTAACTCATGTTTTTTTTTTAGTGTAGTATTCTTTCATTCACCCACATTATTCTGTGAAGAAATTCAGACTATAAATATATTCTTTTTCACAGATTTCACTAATCATTCGACTACCACCAAAATCCACCTATTTCAGTCAGCTTTACAATTTAAAGTAAGTATGTTTTTTAATGTTTTGCTCAATATTCCTGCTCATATACAGGGTGTTTCATTCTTAAGTGAAAGTCTGAACAATACAAAGTGTACTTTTTTCCACATATTCAGGGATGAAATTTTGTTCACAATTTTTGAAAATGTAGGAAACAGTGTTGCCCGATGTAATAAATAATCTTTAATCTAATAAGCTAAATCAATTTTCAACAAAAATGAGATATATCATTTATCACGTCTGACAACATGAAGATAATTTTTTGGTGAATTTATCTATTCAAATCGATTATTTCCTTCTTAGAAATTCAGACTTGGCCAATGTTTTTTTAATATTCATGTTGTTTTTATATCAGTGATAAAATTCATGATTATTTACTATGTTATGGATAGGATATCTATGCATACTTTTAATTGAACTATATTCAAGTTTTCAACCTCATATAAATCAATATACGGTAAGTTACAATTTCTGAACAGAGTACAACACCAGTTCAACGACCTGACCTTGATTTCAACACTCAAGTTATTCCGAGCTATTACTGCTGAGGTTCAGTCTTATGCTAACTCCCAAACTCGTAACACTTATAGATAATAAAGTGTAGATACTTCCTCAAGTACCTATTAATATTGTATACCGAAGGTAAAGAATTTATTTTTTCTTGTAGTTGAGTGTAATTTTGTATGTCACAAAGTCGTACAACAAAGTGACGTTTTTCCCGTATCATATTCTAAATAATTTTTTTTGTATTTATTTAATTAAATGAGATAATTTAAGTACAAAAAAAAACTATCATGTTATACACGTAAAAAATTATATTATTATAAACATTATAGATACTCACTGGAAATAGCTTTTATATACTAGTATAACAATATACTATTTCTGTGTACATGTTCAACAAAAGTTAATTGATGTTTTTTTTTTGTTTTTGTAGCAAAACTTCGTCAACCATGAGTATAATGAAGATTTCTGATGATGCCGTCAAAACTTTTGGAGCAAGTTTGAAATTAATAAGAACTGTGGAAGAAGTTGGTAGATGGTTGAAGTATATAAATAAAATCATCTTTGGAATCACTAAATATACAAGGGGTAAGAATTTTTCTCATTCTCAAAACAGTTTCCACAAACTTGAGGCTAATTTATCAATCCTCAAGACCTACAGAGAAAATATCAAGCACATACGTCATTCAAATTTCAAAAAGGGTTCTGGTTTGGGCAGGCAATCCAAACGTTTCATTTGGAGGGATGTTGATTCAGCTTTTAAAAGTAGAATTCGTACCGGGGTGATTATCAATAATACAATCAAAGATCCCGAAGAGCTCCTCAGTAAAACTTTCAGAATTTTCAATAATAAAATAAAATCAGCTCTGCAAACTTCAATTTTAAAAGTTAACGTAATTTTAAGTTGTAATTACATCAAACCTGATACTAGAGAGGAAAGTATTAAAACATTTTGCACTGAAAGTTCTGTTGTTGATCTCTCCGATGAATTAAAAGAATTTTATAACACTAAATTTCGAGCTGTCATTCTTAGAAAAATGGAGGAGTTTCAGGAGCGTGATAGTGGTTGGGCTCTCTTACAGATTCTTAACCTCAAAGTTAATATAAATGAATACAGACCAATAACAATAGGTAATTCTACGTATGTTGACCTACCTTTGTTTATTCAAAATAAAAAGGCTGTAGTAAATGTTAAGAATAATGACTCTCATTGTTTCCTTTGGGCAGTCATGTCATGTTTAAGACCTGCTGAGGAGAATATTGATAGAACTTCTTCATACCCATCACCTAGCTCTATTTTGAAATATGATGGTATAACTTTTCCGATGACTCTAGACCAAATTCCTAAGTTTGAAAAACTCAATGATTTAGCAATTAATGTGTACGCGATTGAGAAGAAAACAGTGGTTTCAATATTTTTGAGCAGGAATAAAGATAAAAAATGTATACATTTATTGATGGTAAAAACTGAGAAAAGTTATAGTGATTTCATGATGCAAACTGACAATTTTGAAGAAAAATTCGTTTATTATTTTACTTGGATAAAAAACATGTCACGTCTACTTTCATCTCAAAATTCAAAGCATCATAAACACTATTTTTGTGATATATGCCTTAATCATTTTGCAACTGAAAATTCATTACAAAAACACAAAACTTATTGTGATGGTCTAAACAAATGCAAAGTATCATGCCCGGC
Organism: Cynegetis impunctata; assembly: GCA_030704885.1. NCBI lineage: Eukaryota > Metazoa > Arthropoda > Insecta > Coleoptera > Coccinellidae > Cynegetis > Cynegetis impunctata. The sequence goes on along the minus strand of JARQZK010004449.1, from coordinate 118,096 downwards.
AGAGGGTGATGATTATATAGAGTTTAACAATTTTTTAAATAAAGAAAAGGTTCCTTTCATAGTTTACGCTGATATTGAATGTCTTTTGGTTGAATCGGAGGAAAAAATATCTGAAAAAACTCAGATTTATCAAAAACACATTCCTTACAGTATAGCTTATTATCTGCATTGCAGTTTTGATGATTCCATTTCCTATTATAAGTCATATACAGGAAAAGATTGTCAGTCCTGGTTCATGAAAGAGCTCACCCAACTGGCTGAAGATATGGAACCATGTTTTCTTCATAACGTTCCTATGAATAAACTGTCAAAAGAAGAATGGAGTTGGGTGGGGGGGGGGGGGGGTGGGGGGGGGGGGGGGTGGGGGGGGGGGGGGGTGGGGGGGGGGGGGGGTGGGGGGGGGGGGGGGTGGGGGGGGGGGGGGGATTTTTTAATTTGAAACTTTTTTTAAGCTTGTGTAACATAGTGTTGAACTCCTAATATAGATATACTGGGTTCAATTCTACATTCAGTATGATTTTTTTTTAAGATTGATAGTGTTGGACTTCTGATATAGAGGTTCGATCCTCGCGTTGGATTTTTTAATTTGAAATTTTTTTTTAACTTGGTAGAGCCATGGACTCCTAATATGACAGGTTCAATTCTACATTCGGTATGATTTTTTTTTATGTTTGATAGTGTTGGACTTCTGATATATAGGTTCGATCCTCGCGCTGGATTTTTTAATTTGAAATTTTTTCTTTAATGCTTGATAGTGTTGGACTTCTGATATACTGGGTTCGATCCCTGCGCTGCATTTTTCAAATAGAATTTTGTTTTTAACTTGATAGTGTTGGCCTTCTGATATAGAGGTTCGATTCTCGCGTTGGATTTTTTAATTAGAAATTTTTTTTTTTAAGATTGATAGTGTTGGATTTCTGATATAGAGGTTCGATCCTCGCGTTGGAATTTTAAATTTGAATTTAAAAGAGCATTGAACTCCTAATATAGATATACTGGGTTCAATTCTACATGTTGATTTCTTCAGTATGATTTTTTTTTTAAGATTGATAGTGTTGGACTTCTGATATAGAGGTTCGATCCTCGCGTTGGATTTCTCAATTTGAATTTTTTTTTCTAAGCTTGGCCATGGACTCCTAATATAGATATACTGGGTTCAATTCTACATTCAGTATGAATTTTTTTTTAAGATTGATAGTGTTGGACGTCTGATATAGAGGTTCGATCCTCGCGCAGGATTTTTTAATTAGAATTTTTTTTTAACTTGATAGTGTTGGACTTCTGATATAGAGGTTCGATTCTCGTGTTGGATTTTTTAATTTGAAATTTTTTTTTTTAAGATTGATAGTGTTGTACTTCTGATATAGAGGTTCGATCCTCGCGTTGGATATTTTAATTTGATTTTTTTTAACTTGGTAGAGCCATGGACTCCTAATATAGAGGTTCAAACCCCGAGCTCGATTTCTTCAATTTTGAATTTTTTTTAAAATCAAATTTACGGTCAAATGTCATCTTGAACGATAGATATCTCAGAGCATAGAACTGTCATACGTCAAACATTCAAATTTGAAAGCTATTGAAACGCCCTCTGTTGGCGAGATTCTGAATGATGAGAATATAATGATGTGTCATGTTGGAACGCCATCTGGTGGTCAGGTTCCCAATGACGGTAATACAGTGATCTGTAAGAACATGATCTGTAAGAACGACCTCTGGTGGCCAGGTTCTTAATTACGATAATACAGTGGTCCGCCATCTTGAAACGCCATCTTGGAACGCCATCTGTTGGTCAAGTTCAAAATTACGATAATACTGTGGTCAGCCATCTTGAAACGCCATCTTGGAACGCCATCTGTTGGCCCGGTTCTGAATTACGGGATACCGTGGTCAGCCATCTTGGAAAATGGCCGCTATCCGCAAAATGGCCGACTTCCCGATCATAGCCACGCCCCCGAAGAAGAAGAATCGAAATTAATCAAACAATTCCCATATGTTTTTCATTCTTACATAAAGCGGTTAATTTTCGAAGTATCCATAGTGTCGCGCACAAATGAACAGCTACACTTGTCTGTTTTTCAAAAGAAACGTTGCAGTATGTAAAAGACGAACTAAAAGGTACTACCCTCACATCAACTAAATCGGCTTACTAACTTTTCAACCCAGCGGTACTTATACTGCGGCCCACGGGCCGCTTGCGTCATTTTGGGCACATTAGCTGTGACCCGCGCCGGACACTGGCAGATTAGAAAAAAATATGACAGGCTCTTTTTAAATTTAGAAATCGAAGTAAATAAACTAAAATAATTTTTGTTGTAAGAACAGAAAATTAAAATTAATGAGATGCTTGAAATTGATCAGTATTCTTAATTATTTTGTTCATCATGCTTCTCTACACGCTATTCCAATAATATCATAGATATGTTTGTCAATCAGTTGATTTCTGTATTTGATGTACTTCATTTTCTAGTATTGAGCTTCATATACATAATATGTTGAAGGAAACCTAGTTAAAATCAACAATGAATGTATAGTTTTTCATGTTTTTATAAGTGTAAGGCAATATTTCTCAAAGTGGAAGAAGTTCTTGTCCATTTCTTTTTCAATCGAAAATAATTTTTGAGTTCATTCATCAATTCCTAATTTACTCAAGTGAGTAGCATTAGTTTTAAAATGCCATTGATGTTCTACCAATTTGAATATAATCTTCCAGGGATCTTATGTCAGAACATCTGTATGTAAACGCAGTCACTAATTTGTCCATGAATTCAGTAAATATTGTAATACATAGTTAGTGGGGACTCAGCGGCCCTGTTACAGTTTAGAATTTAGATGTATGGGCCGATAAAAAAAAGTATGAGTACCGCTGCTCTAACGTAATCTGCAGTTTTTATGTACTGGCTCAAGAACAAATCTATAAGTATATCAAATTTCAGCTCATTTGATGGTTTGAACCGGTGGAGATGTCAAAAGTAAGGAAAAGATATATAAATATATATATATATATATATATATATATATATATATTATATATATATATATATATATATATATATATATATATATACCTGGTGTCCACGAAGGTGGCTCGCCCCTATAAATTTTTTGTTTTCGGAGATAATGCATTGAAATTTGGAGGATCTGTTGAATGCATAAAATTGCATTTTTTGAGAAGTGTCATAAACTTTCGATTTCTAATGGTCTATTCTCAGTTTTTATTTTTTTACCTAGATAAATTTTTATGTCAGAGGGCAAAAAATATGTTGAAATAACTAATTTTATTTTTTACAACCTAATAGAGTGCGGTAACTAATTAATCGTAATAAAATGCTCTTTTTTCTAACCTGACGAGCCACCATGTTGCCATTTTAAAAAAAATAAAATTTTAAAATCAAACGTCACATAGATAAAACATTTTCATCAAAAACAGTAAAGTTGTATTATAACAAACATTTCAGGAATTAATTTAGTTATTTGAATGTATCCATATCCCTCTAGAATGAAAATCTATTTCGAAAAAAAATGTAAAAAATGTACAACCAGTAACAAATGAAACATGGTTGTATTCATAATATCATATGGAGACAAAATAACTGAAAATTTACCAGGTGCCCATCGATCCATCAACCATCGATCTATCATCTATCGATTCTTCATCCATCGGTCCATCACATATATATATATATATATATATATATATATATATATATATATATATATATATATATATATATATATATATATATATATATATATATATATATATATATATATAATATATATATATATATATATATATATATATATATATATATATATATAATATATATATATATATTTAGTTTTGGTTTTTCTTTGACCTAATAATGACAAGAAAGATGTAAATAATACCTACAACCAAACTGTATGCTCCTCTGCTATACGTTCAGAAATAACTCACCTAGCAACGCCGTTGACTGTGATACGTATGTGTAGTAATAGTATATTATACAACAAGCACAAAATGATTGCTATTTTTCACGAGGGTGAAGTTTGCGACACGAGCTGCAAGCGAGTGTTGCAATTCACCCGAGTGAAAAATTGTAATTTTGTGCGAGTAGAATACTATACTTTGTCCACGACTTCCTCGAAAAAATTAGTAATAATCTGCATTTTCAACAATAAAAATAGTTATCAAAACGTTGACATAACATTTTCTGTGTTCACTGAAAACTGCATACTCACGTAAACGTCAACTATTTCACTTGACATCGATTCCATTCCTTTCTTTCACTCTGATAAAAATGAAATAGATAATTTATTAGAGTAAATATTCAATAAGTTGGGCATTATATTAAATATTAGTTTAATAATTTGCCTAAAAGTTATCTTACTTACATAAAACCTAAAAATCTAATAACAATACTATCCTAAAAATGTGAATGATAGTCTCAAGTTTGGACATACGTTTTGAGTGTGACGTCATGCAGTGTATAATAAATTATTATACACACTAGTGCATAATAGGTATAATTGTACTTCAGAAAGCACACGTATAATGAATGATTTATAGTACAGCCGTGGACAAAAATGTTTTATTCTCTATGTTTCATTTCAATTTGTTGATTATCTACGTGAAGGGTACGAATATATTTTAAGTAACTGTTAAAATTAATGTAATATACGTCCTTTAGTTTACAGATTTTGAAAAAGGCCATAAAATGGTCGAAACGTCAATAAACAATCATTTGCACGACAACGAAATTGCATCATTTAATGTGACCTAACACCAAGAACATATTACGAAAATATATATATATATATATATATATATATATATATATATATATATATATATATATATATATATATATAATATATATATATATATATATATATATATATATATATATATATATAAATATATATATATATATACTTGACATGGAAAAACCTCAAAAATTTGATCAAATGAAAGTAATTTATTAGTAATTCGAAAATATCACAAAAAACCCAAGAAGATTATGGATCAATTAAAATTTGTCTTCTGTAGTATATTAATAAAACTTCACAAATTGTATTTATTTTACCTACAATTTATATCTTCTATCTAACGTATTGAACCCCCCTGGCTCATTGGCTGGCTATGCCTTTGCTCCCGACCTCATTTAATCGATCTTGGCTTTGAGGAATTATCTCTTCCAATAGTCGTTTTGGATTATTGGGTCTAACATTTACATTTTAGTCACACAACAGCATAAGTAAGAACAGTTCCTTTTAAATTCGAATTATATAAATCTCAACAGATTTATTGACTTTCAGAGATAAATCTTATGCGAAGATTTTTCACTATATCCATTTCTTCTGTGATAAACTCTCATTTTTCTTATTAATCGAACAACAAATTTGGTCATATCAATTATTTTTTTTTCCAGGTGACTTCAAAACCAGATTTGTATCCCTTGGTAATAAATTTCAACGGTGATCCTGTCATTAAAGCCAACAATGGTTCAACAGGTTACTTCATGGTTCAATATTTCAGAAATTTTATCGTTAGGCCAGTTGGTAAGTTGACTGAGGCGTCATACGCTTCTTGCAATCAATGAAATTAGTAAATATTTGACCACATATTTTTAGGAACTTTATCTGCCACAAGTACTCTCGATTCTCTCAGTTCAAGTTTTATTTGCAACGCAACAAATGAGGTGAGTATCTCTTCTTTCCATAGAAACGAAATAATTTTTTTGTAGCTCATTAAACATAAGAGTATATCTAATCTAAGAAAATATGTTGTGCATGTTTATTTTTATTCCTATTTCGCGGTAGTATGTTTTAGTCGTTCCCGTGTATAGATAAATTGGCTTTTGCCTAAGGCCGACAGCTTTTGAATTCAGAATTCGAAAGAGTAACGTAGGCAATACTCCTGGTATGTGCGTAATTGTTGAAGTACCTGTTTAGATGTGAAGTTGATTTGGGAAGAAAATCTGTGTACCTAAAAAATATATCATTTAAATGCCATCATTCCTGCATAGGCTTCCTCTTTGTCAAACATTAATGAAGAGGTGTATTAATTTTTGACAAATTGGAAGGCTATTTAGCAATGATGGCATTTTAATGGTACATTTTGTAGGTGCACAGGTTTCCATTAAGAATTTTTTTTTCTGCAGACCAGATGAGAGGAAGTTTTTTGAGGAATCAATATTGCTTCTATGCTTATTGGTTTGATAATTAATGCGACTGTATGTGTAAATTCTTCGATATAAGACATATTTGGAATGTGTTTTTCAGAAATAGTAAATGATGGTAGACCTACTACATGTTCTTTTCGGACTCTTCACTTCTGCGGTGGAGGAAATACGGGAAACAGTTCTGATGGAGAGTCCTAAAGCATTAGCCACTCTCTGAAAAATGAAACTAATCCAGTAAAGAACAAAATTCCATTTCCAATTAACTCACATCTCTTATAGCATAAAACGTTAAAAGTGGTCCATTATTGTCCCGTTCTTGTTCAAAATATTCGATCAAAGATGCGACCAAGCATTTTGATTATTTGTTTAAACTGGAATCCAAATTCATCGATCGATAAATCGAACTTATACCTACTTACAAAATCTTAGAAGAACTAGGTTATCTTGGCGACTGTCAAAAAACGAGAAATGCCGATTGGCGGCGCGTCGGTCGAGATGGTCCGACAAATTTTAAAATGAAATGCCAACTTGACATTCATTCAAGTTATTTTCATTACTCGGCAGCATTGGGTCGTTATTTGCGCATGACTGTGACGTGTACGCCAACTCTCGCTGGACAGACTATAGTTGAATCATACAGTTGAAGAACAGTCCAAAAATAGCTAAAATGCTCATATGTTGAAGTTCTATCAATTCAGCGAAAGAACAGTATCATTAATACGAACACTACGGCTGTACGCTCCACCCATTCCGTCAGCTAGTACAGGACTTGTACTGTTCTTATACAGACCGTACATATGTCCGCCTTTGACAAGTACAATGGAGGTCACTCCTTCCTATCCTGCGATAGAGATTTCGGAGCTCTGAAGAAGTTAGTTAGGAAACGAAGACCTGAAGCAACAGTTAATTTTATGATATCAAACTACAAGCAGTTTGAATACGATAGTGCAACACCATGTATGTTAAGTGCTATGATTTCATAAACGGCCCCATTTCACACATCTTCCAGTTGCTGAAACAAAGTATAGTTTCTCCTCAGCTGCCTTGTTATCATGCTTATTCTCAACTATTGCCAATTGATTCTAAAAAATTGAATACGTAAAAAGAGTGAAAATTTAGAGTTTTACTACCTAATTACATCTTGAAACAGATGTTGATGATATCTGCATATTGTCGTTTTATTTCTTTCATTTTCATTTGATTTAAATATAGGTAAGTATTATATTAAAAATATTCTGAACTTTATTAAGTTTTTGCTATCTAGACTCAAAAACAGTACATGTCCACTATCTTATTTTCTCAATAACTAATTTCCATAAACCGAATTTTTATTTCAATCTGTCTACCTACATAGTAACACACACAACAAATCTGTAGTTTCTGTAAATAATATATATCAACGTTTGAGAAACTACAAAGTTTTTTGTGATTATCTCTTAATGGTAATTTTGGACTAGTACTGTTCTTCAACTGACCGATTCAGTTATATATTTACGTATTACAATTTTAAAGAAGAATGTGCTCAACGTATGTAATCTTGATAGAAATAGCAATTAACTTGTTATTTCCCATATCGTATAAAATCCTCAGGGTTATCCAGAAAGTAGGAAATGTTTAAGTATAGGTGATATATTTATTGCCTCTATATTGTTTCAGTCTGATAATATAATTTTATTCTATATATTTTCTCGACATTGTAATCTTGTTGTGTTGTATGAAACAGGGCGTTTAGTTTTTTTTCTTCAGAGTATAACTCTTAGATCTTGCGGTGGGCATGTTCCAGACAAGTGACGTGCTGATGTGATTTGGCACGAAAATATATATGATTGATGTAGACTTTCGATGAACACTATATATGAGAGTGCCATAATAGTTACTTAACTATTTATGAATGGAAGTTCATTGTGATATATATATATATATATATATATATATATATATATATATATATATATATATATATATATATATATATATATATATATATATATATATATATATATATTTATGTATATATATATATATTAGTTTTAAACAAAATAATGTATTCTTTGTAATAAATTCTGCACATTCCATATTAATTCAACCATCAGAAATTAAACTGTATCACTTATATGCGAGGTTTGTACAAAAAATTATTTTTGATTAAGAGTAAAGTACCTACCTTCTTTTTTGACCATATCGAAAATTTTCATGGAGAAAAAATTTAGAGGATTTGAAATAACTCAATATTGCTTATTCACAATAATAAAAAATTTTCTATGCGATAACACTGAACTAAAAGTTTAAGTTTGAACATTAATGCTCCTTGATTTATTATGCATCATTTCAAGTTGCAAAAACTCTGTTGTAGGAAACGGAGTTACACAGTAAACGTAATCGTACACATAAATTCAATAAAGAATTATCGAATATATCATTCATATCTATTTACTTCGTTTCAGGCTAATATAGTACCCCCACCATACTCTGGAATCAGCAGTTTGGAAGAAGTTACAGTAGGCAACAATCACGACAGATTACCAATACCTCGTTCTATTTCTTCAAGTCCTAGTTCAGATTTCAATCAGGTCTATTCCACCCCGACTTTTCATATTCCTTCATCCTTACAAAGTACACCAGCTCATCGTCCACAGTCAAGGCCACAATCGAGACCACAATCTGTAGTTTCGATAAGAGATAACCCATGTTTCACCCATGTACCCAGCAGCCCATTGAATTTGATTTCTGCGAGAGAAATCTTACAAGAACCGGAAGCACGTAATTCACAATCGCAATTAGAGAGAACTATCTGTGATTCTACCTATAGAGCATATAGAAACTCATCTGCACAAATTTCGTCAGCAAACAATCAAGACTTTGAGAATGAACTCGAATTAGCTGATGTATTGAATACTTTAGCTTGTGCTATGAACACTTCGAATAACGAAACTGATATTCAATGCAGCTCTCAGCAATTCAGTATTGCCAGCAGCAAGGCTGGATCAAATTCCAGTACCATAGATTTTGTAACGACAGATTCTTCTTCTGGATCTAACTCCGTTCCAAACAGTAAAGAGATTTCTTGCAAAGTACAACAACATACACAAAAACAAACTTCTCCTACCTTCCAACAGGAAACTAAAACTAAATTATATTTTCATAAAGTTAAGGCAAAAACTATGTATATGCCGTTAAATGAAGGGCCTACTACTCCTAAAAGCAAATGTTCGCCGAATAGTACTAAAATATTCTCAAGAAGTTGGTTTTCGAAATCAGCGCCCACTACTCCATGTGGAAACGTTGTTCCCAATTTTCCCTCACACAAGCGCAATCCTTCGAATAGTCAAAGAAATAAAGGTAGAATGGAAGATGGAAACCCCCTACTGAGGGAGAACGACGAATCAGAAGAAGAAGCAAGCAGATTAGAAAATTTATGAATTGATTTAATTTTCTTCTTAAGGTTTACGAGAATGTAAAAAGCAACGCAACAATTTCTAATAAAGTTTTGTCTGTAATACAATTATGAGGAGATTCACACAAGGTAATACTGCGATTATATAAGATATTTATTTTTTATGGCCTATGTAGTCGTGAAAATATTTTCCTTGGTTGGTGGAAAAGCAAGAAATCTGATAAATGATGGATTGAAACTTATTGTTATGAAAATCTCCTTTCATTCAAAAATTTCGGAACAATGATTTTATGAATAACTAATAAAGAATTTTCACTAGCACAATGAATTGAAGTATAATATAATTTAATCTTTGAGAATAATAAGTACATTCAGCAATTAAGACATCAAAATTTTAGTTGATTATAAAAATAATCTTTTCAAATAATTGCTTTTGAAATTCTTATTCCTTTTAGTTCACTGATATTCTCAGGTACCGAGCAGTTATCTCAAATAATGATGACTGCTTGTGTTGAATAAATTTCATGAAACATTCATTCTTATTTCCATTTTTTCATTATAACCCAAAACTTTGGAAAACAATATATTCAAGAAAAAATATACAGTTATGAGTGAAAATTTCAATATTACAAAATGGATACTATTTAAGATCGATTTTCTTAATATTGCAAGATATTTATGAAATTATTGAAAGTAAGGCAGCCAACAAAAAACAGTTTGCATTTCGGCTTTGCAGTAATTACTAGTCAGAATCTACCTAACCTTTGAGACAACCTAAACATGTTTATATAGTATGTAAAACATAGAATTTGTTTAGTTGTTTCTAATGTTTATGTTTTTCCAGTTATTAATAGTAAATTGTTGCATTAATAGGTTTTGATATTCTCGCGAAATTGCAACTTCGCTTCCCTGTTTTTATAATTAATTTATACTCATGAAAACTGAAGTCATAAAATATGTTATCATAATTTTTAGAAATTAAATAATTTTTTAATAATTCGTAAAATATTTAGAACTTGTCAATTTTGTCCTACTGCTGTTGAGGAATAAAGTAGATAATTGATTGTTCATATTCCGATTATGCAAAAAAGTGTACTTAAACATATTTTGGATATAGATGTTCAATATATATAATACTTAATTTGAATGCATAATATAAAAAGTACTAAAATTATTGTGTGAGGTGTATTTTTATCGAATAAAAAGCAAAATATTTCTCCGTGATATTGTAATGAAATATTGAAAACCCCTAGTGACTTTGTTATTCATACCGTATTTCAAATACCTAGAGCTTCTTTTTCAGTTTATTTAGCCTGTGGAATCAGGCTTGTTCATTATATGGGAGTATTTTTATATGATATTAGTCAAAATAAAAATAGATAACACAATAAATTTTTAGTTGATTTACTTTCTTCTCCTCAAGAAAAAAGTATATCACAAACACACAATAGGCTGTTTTTAACAAAATGAGGAAAGTGGAATGGTTTTCAATTCTTAAGATATTTTTCATAAATCAATTATTCGTTATAGCGTACAACAACACAAAATGTCTTAAATAAAACTTTATCTGCTGCAGTGGCTGAGTTACTAAAAGAAATCGACTTTTGTTAAAACATTGCCCATTTTAAATATTAGTAAATAATAGTTTTTCTGTGATCATTTTGACAGGGTGAACTCATTTGAAGTACTGAATTTTCTGTTGCTCTAACACCAAATCAAGAAAATCGATAGTGTTCTGATAACATAAAGTTCAAAGTTCCAGAATTCTCAACTGTATGATTACTGTACATTAGACCATTTATTTTATGACAGAATATACCTATCAGCATTCTCGGAATGATTCTGAATTTCGATCTGTATGATTATTGTTTTTTATAGTGAAACATTATTTTGACTATCTCAGTATTTGAGTCACTAGTTCAAGTTGGAAATGGAAGAGATTTCTAGAATGGAATTAATGATCATATAAAGTAAAATACTTGGTTTTATTCCACTAAAAATGCTATATTTACTCGACATACATGTTTCGAGCTATTAACTATTAATTGTCTAACTATTTTCAAAATGCAACAATCTATCTGTTTATAATGTTGCTTTAATGAGTGGAGATAGGTATCCATCAATCTATTTAGTGATGACCAAAGTCCTGGAGAAAGTCGACATAATCTCTAGACTCTAGAGCTTCAAAAACATCTATCATTTTTATTTGTTAAATAAATACAATATCTCTGGATTATTCGAATCTATGAAATGGTTATCCTTTATACAATGTTTTGTAATTCTATTGAAGTTCTTACTTTCGTTGAATGATTTTTTATATTCATTCAATCTGGTACCGATGTTTGTACCAGTTTGACAAATATAAAATGCATCACAATGTTATCAGATTTTTTGAAGACTGTTCAACTGTCTTTATTTTTATTCAATAAATAATTCAAATTTGTTTTATTCGTTCATAATAATAGTTCATATATTGTTTTATTCAACCTATTACAAATCTTGTGACTTAATTTGGGGACAAAATTGAATGGAAAGAATTATTATTCATATTTTGTGTATCAATTTTGGACACTTCATAAGCATTATTTTTCGCTATAATCAAGTATTTTTCTCTTCTTTTTCAAATTTATCTCTGGATAACGATAACGATGGGTGCATTCGCGTTGGGCTCCCACACTCTTCAAGCACGCTTAATCGGATATGAAGAGTTCTCAATTGAAAATCTAATATTCAAAGAATAATAGATTTCTCCTCAAGCAGGTGGATCCGGACATTAAGAATGTAGATGAATAAAAAAAATTCAGTCAACTTTTTCCCCAAATTAAGACACAAGATTTGAAATAGGTTGAATAAATGCAATAAAAGAACTTTAAGCATGAATAACAAAATTTTGGTTTTATATTTGTTAATAACAAGGATGGACAAACAATCTTTAAAAAATCTGGTGTGAGTATATAAATTAAAATGTATTTATTGTGATGAATTTTATATTGGAGAAACTTATAGAAATATCGGTTCCAGATTGGATGAACATAAAAAAATCAATGATCCAAACTAAGAACTTCACTAGAAGTTTGAAACATTGCATGAAGAATAGTGAATTTATGGAATGAAAGAATTCTCAGTTACCAACTTACTGCATTTATTGAACAAAGGAATGATGACGGGCTTTTTAGAAGCTCTAGACTAAGGTCTATAGATTACATCAGCCAGCTCGAGGAATATTCTCATCACTCATGACCAAACAGACCTTAGGACCCATTGAAGTAGTAATATAATAGTATATTATGATATTAGGAGAATAAGTAATACTTTATGTGCTGAGCGTGGATTGTCTGACTCACTACGTTCGTCAGACAATCCATGCGAAGCACATAAAGTATCTTATTCTCCGAATATCATGTACTATTTTTCTTCAAACGTGCATAATTTCATTCGAAATAAAACAATGAAAGGAAACGAGTTTTCTAATAAAGATAACAAGATTGAATCTTTAACTTATTTCACTGTATATTGCCTTTTTCGTGTCGTTGTCATGGATACGTACTTGTTTGACATCCATTAAACAAATATTTCAAATTCGGTGAAGAAAATGAGTTTAGAAATGTGTAATGATCCTCCCGAGGTGGTAGAGGCAAATAGAATAGCTATACAAAACTTGCTGCCGACGAAATCTGCTGCAGTATATGAAGCTGCGTTTGTTAAGTTCAACAAATGGTGCAATGGAAAAAAAGTAGTGCAATACTCTGAGAACGTTTTGTTGGCATATTTTACCGAAATGGCACTGAAATTGAAGAGTTCTAGTTTGTGGGATCATTATTCAATGATAAGGTCTGTGTTGAATTTGAAGCATAATGTGAACATTGAAAAATACAACAATTTGCGTGCATTTTTAAAAAAGCAAGGAGAAGGTTATAAGCCAAAGAAATCGAGAGTCTTGTCAAGGGAACAGTTCAGCAAATTTTTGTCTGAAGCCCCAGATGAAAAGTATTTGGCGATGAAAGTAATAAAATTACATTTTATTTGTTTCACATTGTGCTAACCAACACTTAATTTTTTAGGTAGTTTTGATATTTTGAATATCTGGGGCATGTCGTTGCGATGAACTAGTGAATATGACAGTTGATGATCTTGAAGATATGGGTCCTTTGCTGCTAATAAACATTCCCAACACTAAAACTAATAAGAGTAGAACCTTCAACGTCCTGGGTGATGAATATCTGAGCAAATATAGAAAGTACGTTAATTTGCGCCCTGCCGATTTTAGGGAGCGACGTTTTTTTTTGAAATATCAAAATGGGAAATGTTATAAAGCTGTTATGGGTATCCATAAAATTGGTAGTGTAGCAAAAGACGTGGCATTGTATCTGAAGATTCCAAATTGGAAAGAATATACAGGGCATTGCTTAAGAAGAACTTCCGCAACAATGCTTGTTGATAGTGGGGTGGATATCACTACGCTGAAAAGGCATGGGGGTTGGAAATCTGATGCAGTTGCCGAAGGGTACATCGAAGACTCTGTGCAAAGTAAAGCCAAAGTTGCTAAGAGAATTCTTCAACCTAGCTCCGCGGAAAATCTCGAACAATCTTCATTTAATGAACCCGATACAAGTAATGGATTTGTAAATGCCGTTCACTCTGGAAAAGTTGTTATGAATAGTACTGATATTGCAAGAAGTGGAGGATTCTTAAATGATGCAAATCTTCATAATTGTACTTTTACTATAAATATTACGAATAAATAGTAAATACCATTGTGAATAAATTCATAGTACTATAATGTGTTTATACGCTTAGGAGTATAAGTACTTATACTCCTAGTCATATAAACCACACTTAATGTCATTGAGGAACGTCACAAAAGTTATCACTTATATGACGTTTGAAGAAAAAAAGATTTTATCAGATGGCATATCATAATGACAACATTATGTCACTCAATTTTTATTACATAAGGAAGCTCATTATGGTACTCAGTCCCATAATGAATTCATTATGGCACAAAGTACCATAATGAAATTCTATATGAAAAACATGTGATGCGGAGATCAAAAAAGTTTATTCAAATGCATAACTATGTACAAAACTATTTATTATATATGGTAAAAGAGCAATTACTACTATTTGCAATATTAATTCCAATGGATTCTAGAGTTTTTACATCAGTAGTTGATGATTTTTGGTAAACTTGTAATCCTGTTTGGTTATTGGAAACAAAAATTGCTTCTGATATTTTTTCTTTTGCTCTTTCGAATTTTCCATGTAACCTTCAGCAACAGTATTGCTTTTCCGTCCGCCATTGCGTTTCACGGTACACAGATCAGCTCCAGAATCGGCCAAAAATGAAGCAGACGATCGCCGCAAACAATGTCCGGTATATTCTCCAGGGTGAGGTAAATTCAAAAAAGTGGCAATAACTTTTGGCATGTTTCGTGCATTTCTTATTTTTATAATTGACAAAAAACGTCGATGGCTTGTTTGGCTGCAAGGTCGTATTTTCACATATTGTCTGATAAATTCTACCATATTCAATCCAGGAATATTTTCCGATGTTACAAAACATTCTCGCATTTCCTTTGTTTTTGTATTCGGTAAAGTAATTCTAAAAACGGATCCTTCATCTATCACAGTTTCAACAAGCATATTTGTCAGTTCCTCTCTTCTGCATGCTCCACTTAGTCTAATTATCATAGCAACTTTTTTAAATAAATATGTATCATTTGATGCTTCTCTCAGAAACTTTGTGACATCTTGTTTAGTAAATATTTTGGATTTTTTAGCTCTGTAGCCTTCTGATTTACGTTTCAGTAATGCAACCAGCTGTAGGTACATACTAATATCGACGTTTTTTCTTGTTAATGAAATTCTTCTTATCATCGAATAATACGACCAGAGAGAAGCATTCAAAGTAAGTCAACAATACTTTTTTCTACGAGCGGGCGGAAAATTGAATTTTCCACACACATTTTAGTGTGGAAAATTAATTTTCCCGCACCGTGTGGAAATAATTTTCCGCACCGTGCGGAAATTGAATAGAAGGGGTTTTTCCGCAATGTTTGGCAATGTGACTCTTTACGAATTGAAATGCGTGCGAGTTCTGTTGACTTTCCTCACGCTCGTAGAAAAACTATTGTACCTAACACTTCCGGAATAGCTATTTACCTAACAGGTGCGGAAAAACATTTTCCGCAAGTGTTTTTCTACGAGCGTGAGGAAAGTCAACAGAACTCGCACGCATTTCAATTCATAAAGAGTCACATTGCCAAACAGTGCGGAGAAAAACCCTGCTATTCCATTTCCGCACGGTGCGGAAAATTATTTCCACACGGTGCGGGAAAATTAATTTTCCACACTAAAATGTGTGTGGAAAATCCGTCCGCTCGTAGAAAATATGTTTTTCTGCACTCGACTGCTTCGCCGAACTCCGCTACGCGACGTTCGGTGAACGGCAGACTCGGAAAAAATTCATTTTCCGCACTTGTTAGGTAAATAGCTATTTTCTACGACCGTGCATTTTAACCCACTTTCCCGCACGCATTTTAGTTTTGAAAGTAAAATTATGCAAATTTTGACCTTATTAGATAGTTTTTTTACTTCGGAGGTTATAACTATTGTTACAACAGGTAAATAAATATTTACGAAATAGTCCATCAAATAAAATTTAAACCTTTTCTAGCTTTTTGTAGCATTTTTAATTTTTTGAAAATATAAAATAATAAAGATATTTTTTATATAACCATGTACATTCTTCAAAGGAGTGTCACAAAACAACTACCAAACCACCCTGGTTTGATATCAATTGCTATGACAACCCAGGCATGTAATTGTCACTAAAACGTCAAAGTTGTTCAAAACGTCTTGGAAGTGACCGAATAAGTACAATCTTCTTCTAAATTAGACCACATTAAACCGAATCCGATACAATAATATTAATGGATTCATCCGACGAAGAACTTCCCGAAGCCATTTTGTAGGCTGCAAATGAAGCTACTTCCGAGCTGTTACCTGCCAAATCCAGACTAAGGTATGAAAAGCAATACGACCATTTTGTTACATGGTGTAAGGAGAAAGGGGCCAAAACTTATAAGGAGGAGGTATTTCTGGCGTATTTCTCAGACCTAAGTAAGGTTTTGAAATCCAATACATTATGGTCCCGCTATTCGATGGTAAAAAGTTCAGTAAAAATAAAACAAAATTTGGATATAGGAAACTTCCATAAGCTAACTTCGTTTCTTAACCAAAAAAATATTCGTTTTTGAGCACAGAAAGCGCAAGTTTTTACCAAAGAAGATATATCCAGGGTTATGCTAGCTCCCGATGAGATATACCTGATGATTAAAGTGAGTACCATTTTTGCACTGGCTGGCGCTCTCCACAGATCCGAGCTTGTAAATATCACTGTCGACGACATTCAAGATGAAGGCAACCTAATTGTTGTGAAAATTTCTGATTCCAAAAATCATTCGTCAAGATCATTTGTTTTATCTGAAGAAATAAATGATGGAACCTATTTGACGCTGTACAGAAAGTACGCAGATTTACGACCACCTACCACTTCACACCGCAGATTTTTTATTCATTATAAAAATGGAAAATGCTCAGTTCAATGCGTTGGTGTAAACAATTTTGGTGAGATGCCAGCAGAGATTGCTGCATATTTACGCCTACCTAATCCGGAACGTTATACAGGACACAGTTTCAGACGTTCTTCGGCAACGTTCCTAGCAGACTCCGGCGAAGAAATAACCAACATAAAGCGCCTTGGTGTATAATAAACCATTATACACACTAGTGAATAAAAGGTATAATTGTACTTCAGGAAGCACACGTATAATGAATGATTTATAGTACAGTCGTGGAAAAAATAGTTGTCATTGTGACATGTCAAAAATGCACTTTTTAATTGTTCGAAAATGTGTAAGTATAAATGCCATCAGATAAAATTTTGTATGTAATACGAATCATAATAGTTATTTACGATACAACTGAGTTAACAGCATCATTAAGATACGCGTGTGAAAGTTTCACAACGAGTGCGTAGCACGAGTTGTGTAACCACACAAGTGTCTTAATGGGGTTAACTCGCGTGTATTGTACAATATTTTATCTACTCCTAACCGGGATACTTATTTTTATACGATTCATTTTTATTATAATTAATTTTACCTTAATACCTCAAAAAAGTACCTGAAACGCCATGCATGGCAATGTCAATTTGATATTAAATAATATTGATGTCACTTTAAAGTCAAGTTTCAAAAATTGTAATCTAAAATGGGCGATTCGGAAAGTATTCCTTCTGATATTGAAGAAGAGGCATCGAGAGCCATTTCTGGATTGCTACCAGAAAAATCCAGGCAGAAGTATGAGTCTGTATACCATAAGTATGAAGAGTGGTGTTCGGATAAAAAAGTCCTAAACTATGGAAATGAAAAGGTACTCATAGCATATTTTTCCAATTTATCCTCTACTTACAAGTTCATGTTTCTATAATTTATTAATAGAATAGGTAGTTTATTAAACTTGTATTTAGTAGGTATTGCAAAATAAATGTTTTACAAACTTTTTATTTTACTTTGGTAGTCATCTAAAGAAAGAGTGCGGTAATAAAAATGCGTGAGTTAAGAAGCTCTCAACTCACTCAAAATGCGTGAGGTAACAGCTTCTTAACTCACTGGAGTAGATAAACAATTATTACGGCATCCACGACTTGTATCATAATGATCGTCCGTATGATCTTTATCACATAAATAACTATTATGAATTTTCAAAATAGTTAGAAACCTCTGGGTAATGGATTAATAAACCAACATATATATGTCGAGAAAATATTGCAATTTTACTGGAATCAGGTCTTTTTCTACAGTTGATTTATAATTTTGATCAATGTTCCACCAAGTATGAGCAGTGAGTTGACGTTATTTCTAGAATAATTTCATTATGACGAAATAACACTGATTATTTTTTTCGTATGATTTTCCACCAATCAGAACGATCAATTCAGTTAAGTTACCTTGTATAATTTCGATTGATTGATTATACATAGAGTAGCTCTACCAATCGAAAACTAACAGGACCGTCAAATTTTGACGTTTATCAATTACTCTTCAGAAATGAGTCGATTCGGAGATTTTTACTTAATATACTCAACAAATGATCGTATCAAATACAATGCGTACTTCAAAATAAATACGGTTATACATCTCAAACTTTCTGCATAATTACAAATCGTGCCAGTTTGACAGAATATTTAAACTGTCGAACTGACACTCTTTGTAATTATGCAACAAGTTATCGATGTATAACCTGATTATTTTGAAGTACTTATAGTATTACTACTGATAAGATCTTGCAAAATAGAAATATCTAACTGTTATGTTCAAACTGTAGTTACCTTATAGTACTATTAACTGATAAAATATCACATATTTTAAATCCACATAATATCAAGGTAGCTCTCATACTACACAATATCACATAAAACAAATATATTCTAAATCAAAAGTATCATAGTATACCTTGCAAAAATTGCGCTACATATATCGGAGAAAGTTCCCAAAATTTAGATATAATATAAGAAGCATACAAATATCAAAAAACGCATAGTACAGCACTAATCAAATACACGAATAAGGGAAATAATAATTACAACTTTATTTGCATCAAATTTCAGAAATAGAAAAATATCAGAAATGCCGTGAAATTTTATAAATGTTGCATATTCGAAATAATTTAAGTAACCTAAAAAATGACATAAAAGATATAATTGTTATGTTATCCGGCGTTCTATAAGTTTCAATAACTAATAAGTATGTTGACAACATGCTGACATTTATCATTTTATACAATGTACGATCCAGTTGAATTCGCATTAGTCAGCTGTGAGGGCCAGAATATCGAAATGATTTGGAGAAAGTGTAAACTTTCTTACATATATATATATATATATATATATATATATATATATATATATATATATATATATATATATATATATATATATATATATATATATATATATATATATATATATATATATATATATATATATATATATATATATATATATATATATATATATATATATATATATATATATATATATATATATATATATATATATATATAAATATATATATATATATATATATATATATATATATATATATGTATATAATTATTTATTCGAATTGTTGTTGCCTGTGAACTATTTCTAATCTCTTGATAATTATTAGCAATAACAGGCTTGTTGAATCTCAAAAAACTCGATTTTATCAAAAAGTTGACGTTTCGCCACGACATTCGTGGCTTTATCAAAACTTTTGAGACGTGGATTATTTGGGTCACCTTTCAGCTGTAAGTACATACTATTTTCTCTATTCACTGATTTGATCAAAGATGTAGATATCCAATTCTTTCTTTTTCTTTGGTTTCCTCTGATTACTATGTAGCTGGTGCAGTACTCAGCTTCGTATTATAAATGTGACACAAATCTCTGAACCACACATTCCATCAAGTTGTCATCTAAAATGATGTTTTGCCAATTTGTGTATTTAATGTTTTCAATAATTATATATATATATATATATATATATATATATATATATATATATATATATATATATATATATATATATATATATATATATATATATATATATATATATACAGGGTGAGTCAGTTTTTTGTATCAGGACTTTAACATCTTATAAAAGACATTTTTATGATGAAAATCTTATATAAACATATATGCTTAGGAGCTTTGTTTCTGATATACAGGGTACTAAAGTTTTATATTTTTCTGTGTTTTTCTAAGTTACCTCTTATAATTTTCAGAATAATTGAATGAAATTTAGCACACCTATTTCACCTCAATAACTCAATATTTGGGGCTATCGATCATTTTTGAATACCTACAGGGTGATACACTTTTGGGGGTCGTACCCAATTCAACCCTCTCAAACTTTTATGCGTGCCGCCTCTGCTCCCAATGAAGCATCAATTTGAATTCTCTCTTTATTCTGAATTGTTCTTGCTCTCTTGTATGTTTTTCGAAAACTGAATAGTTGTCGAGATAAATGCCAAAAAGAATTGACTTGTGATGAAACTTTATTTCTTGAAAACACTTCATTTAACATTTATTAGTTAATGATTAAAAAAATACTGATGAATTGACATTTGATAAACATATTACACTTCAATAACTCAATATTTGGGGCTATCAAGCATTTTTGAATACCTACAGGGTGGAACACTTTTGGGGTCGTACCCAATTTAGTCCAGTGAATAGAGGAGGACTACCTTACAAACGGTCCGGTAGTTCTGAATTTTTGATATAGTGTCTAGGATGGTTAGTTAGTTGGCATTTGAAATGCAAAATGCACAATTTTTCTCGCTCTGTGCCTTCTTCAGATTTTTTGCATTTATCTCGACATCCATGCAGTTTGCGGAAAACACACAAGAGAGCAAAAAGTATCCAAATTACGGAGAGAATTAAAATTGATGATTCATTGGAAGCAGAGGCGGCACGCATAAAAGTTCGAGAGACCTGAATTGGGTACAACCCCCAAAAGTGTATCACCCTGTAGGTACTCAAAAATGCTTAATAGTCCCAAATATTGAGCTTTTGAAGCGAAATGGGTGTGCCAAATTTCATTCGATTATTCTGAAAATTATAGAAGGAAACTTAGAAAAAACAGAAAAATATAAAACTTTGGCACCCTGTATATCTGAAACGAAGCTCCTAAGCATATATGTTTATATAAGATTTTCATCATAAAAAAAATTCTTTCACAAGATGGTAAAGTCCTGCTACAAAAAACTTACTCACCCTATATATATATATATATATATATATATATATATATATATATATATATATATATATATATATATATATATATATATATATATATATATATATATATATATACACATATTCATATCTATTACCTATATTATGGCACCATTTTATTTTGAATTTTCAAGGAAATTGGCGGGGTTTTTCGATTCAGCTAAACAATCTTACGATTATATATTTTTACATTTTCACTCGTTTCGGTCTGTTACTTTAACCTTTATCAAAATGAATGGATCATCATTCAAAACATATCGTTAAAATCAAAACAGGCTAAGCTTACCACAATTGGAAAATTTTTTCATAAATTATAGTATTCTATCAACAATTTTCAAATATTACACACAAAAAAACTTGACAGTGAAACATTGTAGCAAATTTTTGAAAATTTTGCGTCTCTTCACATTGACACGTCAGGTTTGGCTTTCAGTTAGAAAGTAGAACACCTGTTACAATTTCACTTGTTGCTACGTGTTTATTAATTGCTTAAGATGTTGTTATATATTTTATTAAGGCCCCTGATATTTGTTGATTATTAATGGCATCCGGGTTTTGTTTTATAAAAACCATATCATGAAACGTTCTTTTGTGGTCATATTCGGATTTCGAGATTTTTGTGGTGGGGAAATCAAATCAGTGGCGTAGATAGGGGGGGGGGGATCAAGGGGATCAATCCCCCCCATGAGCCTACGAAAATTATAATAGAATTTAATGAAAGTCTTCGTTTGAACGTATTTAAATATTCATGAAATTTACTAAGCATTAGCACCTTTTTTGATATTATGTATGTGCAATTATATAAAAATCATCTAGATATATCTTTGTGACGGCTGTGCAATTGAGTATTATATAATTTGCGAGCTTCGAACAATCAGAAGCCGCGAAATGGATGCTCGCTATAATTATGGACAGATTGAGCACAAGAAATTGAATCGTTTTTTTAATTTTGGGTAAAGTAACTAGTAGTTTTGAGCATATTTTGTTCAAAGTTTAGTAAGTTCAATCGGTCACTATGAGCAGAAAACGTGCGTAAAGAAGTTCAAATGGCTCTAATAGAAAATTTTTATTTCGAAAGAAAGAAGTCAACCAAAATCTCCTCGCATTTGTTCTCTTTCTAAATTGTATACTGTACTTACTATCAAACAAAACTGCTAAAGCTTTTGTGAAGTATTATATCTAAAGCACGAGCAGTTTCGTTTAATAGTATAGGTAGTATAAAATTCAGAAAGAGAAGAAGTACGAGGAGGCATTGGTTGACTTTTTCCTTTGTAAATAAAATTTTTTATTTCACTCACGTTTTTTGGTCCTAGTGACGGATTAAATTCCTGTTTACATTCGAGGAGCGTGACTTTTGCTCATAGAAGATTTTGAATCAATATTTAATATTTCGAATATTTTTTGAGGTAGAATAGGTATCAAAATATGTTTAACTCTTGGCTTTGATTGTCAATTTAATTACTCCATAATATTTGGAAGTTAATAAGAATTGTCGAGTTAGTAAAAATTTTCTTCTGATGGTGTTCAATCTATTTCTGGACTTATACATCATAGAGAAAGATTTACTAATCATGAGAATATAGTCTAGTCAACAAGTGCTTCTTTTGTTAAACTTTTTTCATGAGTCTCGAAAGAATATTATGAACAAGTTTTCATTCGATTAGGAAGAGAATGTAGATATTTTTTGAAAAAGTTAAGTTCCGTTCGCGAAAATTGTAAAAGTTATAATCAATTTACTGAAAGAAAAAATTATCTCAAGAACTAATAGATATTTTTGATATCTAAATGAAGATACAAGAAGAGGAGGATATTTTCTAGAAGAAAGTCTCCAGGAACTGTAGAATTAATATTTATAATTTTCCCACAGGGGTAAAAATACGGCCGAAAAGGGTAATCTGGCTTGCGAAAGTAAGGCCCATTTGGGACACTATAACAATAAACATTATTTAATTATATTGAATATTAAATTGAGGAATGAAAAATTTCAGGATCTTAATGGATAGCGAATGAAAAATAATCCAGCGACAACAAATTTTTATCGCAATTTTTCAATTAGTTATGCAATAGTTTTTTGCTGCTTGAACAAGAACCTTGCAAGTGTGATAACTGTTAGACTATAGATCTGATATTTTTTTCCTTTCTTGGAGCTAGTTTCGAAAGACTGCAGAATAGATTCCCGTTAGAAAAAATTTAAAATTAAATTTTTTAGTTTGTTATAACAATTTACTTAGTTGCAAAATTAAACACTTTAATTAATCATAAGTTTTTTTCTTGATTCTCTTGAACATTGAAAAAAACCATTTCCATGTAGCTTCCGATAATAAAAAACAGATCATTAAAATTATAAAGATAATTTCATTTTGATGTTGCAAAACTACGTAAATTGTACAATAATAAACAACTGAAAAATTGAAAATTTTCAATTTTTTCAACGAGGATTTACTCTGAATCCTTATAATAATAGCTCCAAGAATGAAAAAAATCTCAGATCTATAGTGAATAGTTATCACACTTACAATTTTCATGCTCAAGTGCCAAAAAATTGTTAATAAACTATTGCATAACTAATTGAAAAATCGCTATTATCGCCGGAATATTGCTCATTCAACGATTTAGTAACTGTCTGAATTTTTTCATTCCTTAATTTTCATATTTAATATGATTAAATAATGTTTATTGTTGAAGTATCCTTAATGGGCGTGACTTGCCCAAACCAAATAACCCGTTTTCTGCCGTATGTTTACCTGTCTGAGAAAATTGTAAATATTGATCCCACAAATCCGGAAGTCGAGTCGGAAATTTCCTATTTTTTTCGAATCTTTCTTCAGATTTAAAATATCTCAATCAATTTTTGAAATATTGAAAAAAAGCCAAACCCCCTTTTTTCAGTGTATTGTTTATAACTTTCACAATTTTCGCGAGCGAATTTTTATTTTTCTCAAAAAAAATCTACATGCCATTCCGAATTTAGTGAAACCTTATCTTTTTTTTTCGAGACTGCTGAAAAAAGTTGAACAGAAAAGCATTCGTTGACTAAACTAAATATATTAGAAAGATTTTCGGTATTTTTCAAGCATGATTTATACGAAATTGACAAAGCAGCTGATAAATTCATCAAAACTGATGAGCTTTATCAAAAAATTTTTACTGCCACACTTGCTGTTCTCATTAGTTGAAAGTGCGGAAGAAATATTTAATTCGTAGAGGCGATGTTAAGCCTAAAAATTCAATAAGAGAGCTGGATGATTGCCTAGAATTTTTTTTTTTTTGAATTTCATGTTGCTCAGAATATTAGCTACGTCGCCGGTATCGAAGTTTGCAGAGAATAAAAACGATTCAAAGGAGCACGATAGAAGAAATGGACTTTCAATGACCCATCTGAATGTATAAAATTCATTGCAAATAAAAAACTAATGTTTGTCCAATTTTTGTTATTGAAAGGTTTGGCTGCTCTGGCAACATCATGATATTGGAATCACAGCTGACGAAGTCATAAATGGATTCTCAAAAAACGCCAAAAACCAAATTTTCTGCTCTTATTTTCGCAAGAATATTTTCAATGATGTATATATCCAATTGAATAAAATTCAATTTTTCACTGATTTTGAATTAATTTTCTCCAATTCAAATAATTTGAATTTTTTGCAATTTAATTTAATTTTTCTGCTTATTTTGTACTACCTACATAAAAGATTATTTTCATCAATAAAAAAAGAACTTCAGAAGAAAAACTTATGAAATTTTGCAATAAGTCATATCCCCCCCCCCATCGCAAAAAGCTATCTACGCCACTGAATCAAATTGATGTTTTAATGTTTGTTCGTGTTTTTTCAAGGCGGTGGTGTTCTTCCGATAATATTTGTGTCCATTCAGTCTGTTTTTCAAATGCTGGCTAGTATGTACCTAATAATAAGACTAAATATAATTATATTGGAACAATTACACAATTACCATGAGAAAGTAAAATTCAGGTAGATTGTGAAAATGAAAATAAAATTAATGTCCTTGACATGACTATCCATCAAAATAACTACAGATTGGCAACAAAATGATATGCCAAACCAACATAGTCGGGACGTTACCTCAGTTTTAATTTACATCTCCATAGTTTTCAAAAGGAAGATGTTATAATTGGATTAGCAGACCGGGCAATAAGGCTCAGTGACCCAAACTACCTATACTAGGCACAATACCTACTACTATATCGATACGCATACCCAAAAAAACTGTAAATGCAATTTTCGAGCAAAGATATAAAAAACACCAAACAGCAAATTAATAACAACAGCACTAATGTAAGCAAGTTTCAAGAAAATAACGAATATCTGCCTGTAACATATATTCCAAGAATGTCGGCAAACCTGCAAAAGCTTTTAAAAAAACATTACAATAAAATGTGTCATAAGGGACAACTTGTTGCAATCAAACTTCAGAAAATTGAAAAGCAGCATTCCTGAAAGCGTAAATACATTGTACATTCTTTACTACACTACAGCAAAGGTCACTTCTGAGCCATAGTATATAGTATTAAATTTTAGTAGTAACAGAACACAAAGATAGATGTTAATATTTCAAGTATGAAGTAAGTGAATACTTGTATATTACAAGGGCAGTTAGTATAAGTATAGTATAAACTATCAAATGAGAATTGAGATAAGATAGTTCATATTTATACTAGGACGACGTCACGAAGTAAATTTGAAGAGATATTAATCCGATTTTGAAAACCTTTTTTATTAATTTATTAAACAAGAGCAATATTCCAAATTTTATCATTATTTTCCCAATTTACTTCACATAGACCTTAGTAAACAACTAACAAGAAATGGAGCAAAAGCTTTTAAAGAAGACAAAACTACAACTACGTTTGATATTTTATTTCATTTTATTTTATTGTTAGTGCCATATGGCGTTCGGTTTATTCAAATTTATATTTGCTTGCAAAAATCTTGGTCTTTTTTTTTGGAAAAAATGCACTCATGTTTCGAAGGTCTGCCTGCTTGAACCTTTTTGCTCCTGATGTAAGGCCAGGTCGAATTTTTCTTTTAGAAATTGAGGTAGGTTGAGCTTTTATTTGCCTTTATTTGGACGAGAGTATCGAATGAAAGAAAAAATTAGCAGTTATTTCTATACATTTCAATGTTCTCGTTTTTCATTACAGTGTTTGTCGTATCAACTGAAATACAATTAGCAGTGATATCAGTTATTCGTTGGAGCTGCTGTGACAATCCAGCCGCCGCAGTCATCCAGGTTATTGAAATTGGCTATGAGTCCTAATTTTGAAGAATTTTTGATCGTAGCAAAATACTTGTTGCTATCTCTATAGGCATATTCAGTAATTAAATCTTCTCGGTTGCAAATTGGTTTTATTTGATATAAATCACTTTTTTCCGACATTACTCTAAAAAATCCTCTAATTATATCTTAACCTACTGACCGAATAATAAGTGACAGCCACGCGCCAATAAAATGATAAGTAGCCAAAAACTTGCATGTGTCAGCTTAAATGCAGTAATAGTATATTACATACCGAGCGGGGAAGTAATCTATTACAGCCTAACGGCAAGGTAACATACCGAGGTGCGCAGCACCAATGTGTGCTGCAGACGTGAGGCTGGAATGATTTTCCCCGAGGTAAAATCCCCGAGGTAACAATCAATTTCTGATAATAATTATTACTTGTTTTAATTAGGCAACATAAAAAGTTAGTTGATTCAACCATAGATTCGATCTGACAGTTGGGTCATAATTCACAATTCAATTTTTGACAATATTAACGAAAAATGTCCGACTGCGAATTTGAATCCACGCCACCAGAACTTCGAGTAGTTGCAGAACTAGCATCCGAAGGCCTTATTCCTGTGAAAAGCAGAAGAAGGTATGTGAATACGTACGAAACGTATATTAACTGGTGCGTGGCTAAAGATGCGCTGCACACCTCTGAGACTGTGCTCCTTGCCTATTTCGGTGAATTGAGTAATCAGAATAAAGCCAGTTCATTATGGTCAAGGTACTCGATGCTAAGAACACTTTTAAATACTAGGCATAATGTTGACATCAGTAGTACATCGATAAATTTCTAAACGATGCTCCGATAGAATATCTCCCTCAAAAGGTAACATTTTAATTTCTTTAGTGCATATTGAAAATGTTAAAGTGCAAATTTCTTTCAGGCTGCTTTGATTATTGGCATTTCCGGAGCTTGCAGGTGTGATGAACTTCTAAAAATGAAAATAAATGATTTGGAAATTTCAGGAAATCGGATTATAATAACGATTCCTATAACCAAAACCTATTCCTCGCGCACATTTGTGATTACAAAACCGGAATGGATGAAAGTAGTGAAACAATACTGTGACATGCGCAACAACATCGACTGTGAAAGGTTGTTCTTACAAATGAGGTTTGGTAAAGTTACACGACAGCCTTTTGGGCATAATTCTATCGGAAGTTTTCCCAAAAAAATTGCAACCTTTTTAAAACTAAAAAATGTTAATGGGTTCACAGGACATTGTTTCATACGTACTTCAGCGGCATTATTAGCAAATACAGGTGGAGACATTATACAGTTGAAGAGATTAGGGGGGTGGAAATCTAGTACCGTGGCTGAAGGTTATGTGGAGAATTCTTTGCATGGACAAGTGAAAATAGCTAATATGTTGTCTCATCGAATTCTGAAACTCATAACTTTGAGCAACAAGGTCTCGCTTTAACGGTCAATATAATAATAATGAATAATCATAATTCGAATGTAACTATTAATATTTATAATTCCAAATAATTTTTTTTCTTTTTATATTAAATGAACATCGAGTTAATTCTGATTTATTTCCATGCTAGTAGGTAAAGTGACACAAGCTAGCCGGTAAAGTGACTTTTGCTAGCCGGGAAAGTGAGATTCGCTAGCCGGGAAAGTATGAGGTATGTAATGAAGCGCTTCCGGACTGTTCTGAAGGTTAGAAAACCATCGATTACCGATCGATTGTGAGTAAAAAATGTTCTTAACGCGCGTCGGACTGTTCTGAAGGTTAGAAAACCATCGATTACCGATCGATTGTGAGTAAAAAATGTTCTTAACGCGCGCCGGTGTAAAATTCATACTACTACTGCGTTACAGATGAGCGTTTCGCTATATGGCAGCAAGAAATGAAATAGTAAAAATGGCGTATTAAAATAACATTATTTAATTTACCTTGACACGGCATAAGGCTCAGCTGTACCGCAGTAAGCAATGTATTTACGCTGCCGGCGTGATAATACTATGAAGCACGCAATATATCAGATACCATGTCTGGACTGCTCGGGTGTATATATTGGACAGACTAGCCAGCATTTGGAAAACAGACTGCACTGACACAAATATGATCGGAAGAACATCACCACCTTGAAAAAATACGAAGAAACATTAAAACATTTTGATTTATCCGCCACAAAAATCTTAAAATCCGAATACCACAAAAAAAAAAACGCGAGTTTCATGACATGATATCTATAAAACAAAACCCTGAAGCCATTAATGACAAAACAGATATCAAGGGCATTAATTTATCTTAGTCAAATAATAAACACCGAGGAACCGGTGAAATTGAAACAGGAGTTTTACTTTCCAACTGAAATGGAAACCTAACGTGCCAATGTAAACAGACGCAAATTTTTTGGAAATTTGTTACCGTGTTTCATTGTCAAGTCTTACTTTGCGTAATATCTATAAATTGTTAATAGAATACTATAATTTATGTAAAAAGGTTTCAATTGTGGTAAGCCTGTTTTGATATTTACGATATGTTTCGTTGCCAATTCTCCTTTTATTGTTGATAAAGACCAAAGTAACAGAACGTAACGTGAGTGAAAATATAAGATTGTTTAACTGAACCAAAAAACATATGTTATATATATATATATATATATATATATATATATATATATATATATATATGTATATATGTATATATATATATATATAATATATATATATATATATATATATATATATATATATATATATATATGTATATATATATATATATATATATATATATATATATATATATATATATATATATATGTATATATGTATATACAACGGCGCACCCAGGATTGAGTTTCGGGGGGGGGGGGGCTGCATCAAAATGTAACATGTAAGTAAGAAATTAAATAATTTATTCATTGAATAAAAACTTACATATATGTTGTATATGAAACAAAACATATATTTACCTATTTATGTAAGAAACAACATTTACTCCTCAAATTAATTTGTTACTATTATAAATCTCGGGGGGAGGGGAGGGGGCTGCAGCCCCATGGCTCCCCCCCTGGGTGCGCCATATATATATATATATATATATATATATATATATATATATATATATATATATATATATATATATATATATATATATATTTATATTTATATAATTATATATATATATATATATATATATATATATATATATATATATATATATTTGTATTGTATTATTGTATTGTATGGTGAAATCTATTACTAAACAGTCATCCAGTAACTTCTTGAAAAATTTCTTCTCATGATACGAGAATAACATTATTTCTATATCCACCACCATCACCAAGAATTTCCACGATGTAGTTGGCCAAATTATAATATTGTAGACTATTATTATAATTCGAAGTATCTTGATTGAAATCGTGTCCGTTTATGTTATTAGTTGTCCATTGTTTGTATATGTTTTTTGAACTTTTCTTCCACCAAGTTGATCGACACAGGTAACGTCACCATTCGATGTTGAATTTCTTCAGTGTTCATATTCCAAATACAAATTTTTCGAATAAGAAATCCACAATTTTAGATTGAAATCCTTGAAAATCAACGATGAACATTTTTTTTTCTCTCTCTCTGGCTCTCTCAGAACACTTTGACTGAACTAGTGAGTGGATTGTAGTAGTCTACGAACATACCCTACAGGGACTGTGAATAAGGGAAATAGATCTTAATTACTAAACAAAACAATGGAAGCACACAAAGGCATCGAGCACTGAACTCACTATACATAAACAGAACACAAATACCGGTTTTGGGTGTAATAAAATAAGAATTTTAGATTAGGAAAAGAATAAAAAATGCAGAGATGCTCGAGATGATACATATTAAGAGAAAAATTGATACAACAATAACCGCCAGTATATATAAGTATATTATTTATGGGAAGAACCCAGTAAGTGAAACCGCGAAGATGCATTGCCAAAGTCAAAGCGTAGGTATTTTGAAAAAATTTTTTTGTGGGTGTACCAGTTTTTTCTATCTAATTATTCTGTATGGGCAGTTACAAGGTTCTGAAACCTTCTTCAGTCCTTTTTAAATGTGAAATATGTATTTGATTTTCTATTGTTACATTAATATATTCCTGACAGGGAATGCGTCTTGGACCGCCTTTCTAATTGCGTTCATTCGATATAATGTTGTTCTGATGGGGGTTATGATGAAGAAGATGATATCGTAAGGACAAGGAACCACATACAATGTTTTTGATAAGATACAAAAGAAATCCAATACAATCAATAATTGTGATATTATCTGAAGTTTTCAATGAAACCAAAATCAGAAGATTATAAATGAAAACAATACTCATCAGCTTGTTGAACGATTAACATTGGAAACATGGGATGTCTCGTCCGAGGCAGATGCTGAAGATAATTTTAAACATTTTCATAAAAGACTGGTTCGGATATTCAAAGAAAGATTTCCCATAAAAAAAATCAAATCAAACCTAAAACCCAATCGACAAACTTTGTATCGTCCAGATTTAGCATTAATTAGAAAACAAGCCGATGCAGCTTTAACAATGGCACCAGTAAAAAACGACGAAGACTCACAAAACTCTACTCCAAATTAAAGCAAAAACTAAAAGATGATATAGAGGCAGTGATGAGAGAACGTGACAGAAGTATAATCGATAAGGCTGAAAATAAAAGTAAGGCGATTTGGAAGGTGATAAATGGCAAAGTTAAGCCAAGGAACCTCCAAATTGAAGAAAGCAGGCTCAACTCGTAGGAGCTTAATGATTGGCTGTGTCAACGGAAGTGTTTCCAAAGATGGGGAATATCTCGACATGCTCGGAAAGAAAAGAGTTGGACACTCTTGATCGATGTTTCTGTTACCAACAACACAATATGAAATAATTGAAGTAGCAAAAAGGATGCAGAATAAATCCTCCCAAGATGTATATGGACTGTCAGTGAAGTTACTAAAAAAGAATATCGAAATTTTGTGCGAGCCACTAAGCTCCATAATAAATCAATGCTTCGAGCAAGAGTACTTTCCCAAGGAACTGAAAATAGCCAGAGTGATAAGAAAGATATTGTGGATATTTTTGGAAATTACAGGCCTATATTGATCCTATCTGCTGTGTCGAAGGTTTTCGAGGCCATCCTGAAGACTAGTTGACCACCTAGAATCCAAATGTCTTCTGAAAAAAAAATCAAAACGGATTTCGACGATGTAGATCACCAACATCAGTTATGATTGAAATAGATTAGAATTAACCGTTGAAACCTTTGATAGCACAGAGGAGATATAAATTGCATGTCTCAACCTCGGCAAAGCTGGCGACTGTGTGGACCATAACAAACTTCTGAAAAAAATGGAATACTGCGATATAAGAGGACCGGTACACAAACTGTTAGATTCTTATATCCAGGATCGATATCAGCAGGTGGACTGGAAGAGGAAAAAATCCAAATTGAAATAAATCAAATGTGGCGTGCCGCAGGGACCCATCTTGGGACCAATTCTGTTTTTATTATATATGGATGACCTAGTGTACAATGTAGAGACCCACACAGCAGTACTAATTGCTGATTATATAACTTTAGTTAGTAAAGTAAAATCTAGGAGGGAGCTAAGAGTACATACAAAAAAAAGCCATCAGAGATGCTGAAACTTGGTTAACCGAAAACAATCTATCCCTTAACATTAGAAAGACCCAAATACTGACATTTTAACAAGAATAATGAAAGAACCAGACCAGGTTAAGTTAGCCCCCACTTGGGCAGCACCTTGACGTGGTGTGGGGGCTTAAGTAGCTGCAATGAATCTTAGGAGTTTCGTCGGTATGAATCTACGTGCCGATGAGGGTCCTGAGAGGAGCAGATAACGACCTAACTGTCCAAGAGACTATCGAGGGCACCTTCCATACGCCAAGAGCAACGCCCAACTACGAAAGCCAGAAACCAAAGTCTGAACATATGAAGAGCATAATGATAGAGTTAAGTACGCCAGATGCTATGGAGGAGGAACAGAGATCTCTGAGGGAAGTCACAAAGAAGGACGAAAGGTTATTATTCCTTAAAAGAACGAGATCGGAAGAAGAGGAGGATACGGGCCTGATAACGAGTTTCCCTACAGTGGATTACTCGTTTGAGTTCGAGAATGAAGGAGAGGATTCTTTCAGCGCCCTGGTAAAGACGAGAAGGGTGGAATACTCACTAAGCGTGTCGGTCGATAAGTTTCAGGCTCTGGCGGGCATACTATTGGTGGCAGCATAAAAATTAGAAGATTTCATTTCTACAGCGGAGGGGTTGAGTCCAGAGAATGTAGTGGAACTAGAGAGCATAAAGGCTGGCCTAGTTAGAGAAGCGGAGGAAGCTAAGACGGGAGTTTCGGGCAAGATCAGCAAATCGGTGCACGCCCAGACGGAAGGCCCAATAGAGGCTACAAATAGCCAATTTAGGGCTATAGAGATTAAAGAAAAGCTGCAAGATATCTCAAGTGTAGCGGATCTCAGTAACATTCTTCAGATGGAATAGCCAGAAGAGACTTTCAGCACGTTTGTGTCGCATAAGAACATCACCGGCGCGGAAGTTTCGGGAAATATCGTAATCCTAGCCCAGGCAGAAGGAATGAAGTAGGTCAAATACATTAGACAGCTGACGGGGACGGCAAAAAAAATGTACTCGTACAACAATCAAATCATGAAAAACATACTAGTCGACCATGGTCAATTTCATACATTACATAAAGTGAACAAGGAAAATTCTTTAATAATTTGAAAAATTATCAAACAACTTTCCAAGGAAGCTGGTTATACGTATTCAGCAACGCAAAATCTGCATTCACAATCGAACGGTGAATTATAGAAACTGTCAAGATTTAGAGGTTTCCGTAGTTATTGACAATTTCATTCTTTGAAGTGGGGTAGGCGGTGAAGCTTCATGGGGATGTTTGGAGACTTTTGTGAAAATGATCCTCTGGTAATGGTTTATCGATGGTGAAAAATTCAGATTCACGCAAATTTTTTTCTCATCAAAACCTCCATTGACTGTGCTATAGTCTGAGTACTGAACTTTGGTGCAGTATTATTTGGGTTCGAGTGCCACAGATTTCTCACACTTTTCTTCATTTATTTTTGTTTGTGGCGTGCCTGACGACATGGATACAAAAGATTGTATAGCATAAACCATGGCGTGGAGATATAAACAGTTGTAATTCAACCTACTTTTGAACAAGCATATTTAGTGAATCCAGTATGGGAACTGCCTGAAGCCTGAAGCTAACGAAACAGATACAAGTATTGACGACGTCAATACACCCAAACTAGATCATCATGATTGGATGGCAATAATTATATCAGTTCTTCCAAACCAGTCCGTATCAGAAACAGTGTAGAAGATCATCTCAAGTTTATCAAACATTTGAAAGAATCCCACGACGGGCAGCCAATAAATACCTACATCTGAACACTGAACATTTGACTATTTTGAAACATTTAGATGAACAATTGACAGGTAGAAATAACAAAGTTTTGATTGTTCAAGGAAGTGATGTTATGGGCAAATCTTGTGTGATTCGTGAGATGGTGCTCTTCATGGAAAACTGATGTATAGCAAATTCACGAAAGCATTTCTATTGCAGACAGTAAAGCAATAGACTAGGGATCAACAACTGATATTTGGGCAAATGTTAGGATGCCTGGTCGTTGGTTTAATGGCCGAAGAAGATTACTTGTTGAAAATATGATTTATTCCCAATATTCCTGAATCATGCGATATCTTCAAAAACGCTCTACGAGTAGAGGCAAAAAAGATTAAATCGCCAGTTACAACGATCTGATGCGAAATCTCAGTAGGTAAGCATCAATTGGCAAATTAATCACTACAAGAATTTCAGGCCGAAGTAGAAAAATTGACTCGGTTGTTACCAAGAAAGATAGCTATCCAGTACCCAGAATAGATGACACATTAACAACACTGGCGGAGTCGAAGTCGTTTCCGACATTAGATCTAAAGAGTGGATACTGACAAGTAAAGATCCACCCTGATGATAAAGAGAAAACTGCCTTCTCAACTGGCAGTGCATTGTACAAATTTAATGTTATGCCTTTTGGGTTATGCAATGCACCGGCAACGTTTGAACGACTCATGGAATTGGTTCTGAAAGGAGTAACTTGGAAAACCTGTTTAGTATATCTAGATGATGTGATGGTTATGGGAGCATCCTTCGAAGACCACTTAAAAATCTGAAAGAAATTTTCCCATTGAATTATAAAGAGTGTTGTCTATTTCAAAATCAGGTATATTTTCTAGGACATACAATATCATCTAGCGGAATACATTCATCAGAGGATAAGGTAGAAGCAGTAAGAGAATGGCCAAGACCGAAGGACAAACATAAGGTTAGGTTTCTAGGACTATGTACCTATTATCGGAGATTTGTAGATGTTTACTGATATAGCTAAACCATTACATGAACTGACGGAAAATGAAGCCACCTTCAACTGGACAAGAGAGTGTGAGGCAGCATTAAGACAACTTAAAGCTGCACTTTGCTCAAGCCCTTTTTTATCGTATCCACAGACTTCGGGACTATTTATTCTAGATACTGATGCTAGCAATATGGGCATTGGGTCTGATTTGTACAAGAAGGTGAAGAAAGAGTCATCGAGTACTACAGCAAAACTTTCAACAAATCAGAAAAATATTGCGTTACTCGAAAAGAATTGTTAGGTATGATAAAAACCATAGAGCATTTTCACAAGTACCTTTATGGAAGGAGATTTTTGGTTCGGAGTGATCATGCAGCACTCAAATGGTTATTGCAGATGAAGTTTCCAGAGCGACAAATCGCAGGACGGATAGAAAGATTACAACAATATGACTGCAAAGTAGAACATAGACGAGGAAAAATCCATAATAATGCTGATGCTTTATCCAGACGACCATGCAAAGAAGAGTGTCACCACTGCAAGAAAATTAAAATGAAAGAAGGAATAATCGATTTAAGGAGAACTAGCATCTCTGAGAAGGGAAAAGACTCAACCGTATACCCACCTGGAAAGATATTTCAACAATAGGCGCTAAAACGAAGGCACTGCGGGCGCAATGAGATTCCTTAATTTTTTTGAATGGTTTACTCAAGAGGAAATGGAAAAGTCCGGATGGTAAAAAAATCAAAACCTCTTAGTGTTACCAACCAGCAAAGTGCGAGAACTTCTACAGGAAAATCACGGTGGAAACTCAGGGGCCCATTTTGGCGTGAATGTGACAATTGCAAGGATAAGGGAAAGATTTTATTGGGTCTACTACCGTGATGACGTAGAAGCTTGGTGCAGAAGATGTCGAATATGTGCAGTCACTAAGAGGCCCTCAAAGAGAACTCATGAAAAAATGGATAAATACAATGTAGGGCTTTCATTTGAAAGAATCGCTATTGATGTTGCGGGGCGTTCTCTAACTTCTAACGATGGAAATAAATACATACTGCGTACCATGGATTACTTCAGCAAGTGGCCTGAAGCCTATGCTCTTCCGAAATTAGAGACTGAGACTGTCGCACGTGTACTGGTAGATCAGTTCATATCCGGATACGGAGTTCCACTGGAGCTGCACTCAGACCAGGGACGAAACTTCGAAAGCGAAGTTTTTAAGAAAGTGACGGAGTTATTGCACATCTGAAAGACCAGAAGCACTCCATTACATCCACAGTCTGATGGAATGGTGGAAAGATTCAATCGCATGGAACAATACCTATCGAAGGTTGTGGCTGATCACCGAAAGGATTGGGACAGACATTTGCCAGTACTGCTGATGGCTTATCGAGTATCGGTTCATGATTCCATAGGTCAGGGGTGCTCAAACGGTCGATCGCGATCGACCGGTCGATCGCGGAAACTTTCAGAGTCGATCACGAGGCGCATGGCAACACCGCCCCCGCGAGAACGTGGCAGCACAGTGTTTCTGAAGTGCAAAAAATTAATTTGTTTCTTATTTAGTAACATTAAGTTGGTCGATCGCTTTTCATCTAAATATTTTTTGGTAGATCGCCAGCACTGTAAGTCTGAGCACCCCTGCCATAGGTTATACTTCAGCAAAGAAACTCTTTGGTAAATAATTACGTTTGCCATGTGATTTGCTGTTCGGTACTCCCGAAGATACACTATTGGAAGTAAAGACTTATGCAGATGAAACCATGATAACGTCCGGTATAAGATATATGCTAGTACTGACAGAATGAAGACCAGGTATGATTTCAGGGCGCACTCAGCAGGATTCGAAGAAGGAGATTTAGAATGGTTGTACAATCCCCAGCGAAAAAAAGGGTTATCACCTAAATTGAGCAAGAATTGGGAAGGAGCCTATAAAGTCACAAAAAGGATAAATGATATTGTATACCGAATCCAACGCACTTCTAGGACGAAGCCTAAAGTTGTACATTTAGATAGGCTAGCAAAGTATCACGGTGGAGGTGTATCAGAAGATTTTGATCGGGACGATCAAACTTGAGAGGGGGGCAGTGTTACGAAAATGGCTAAAGCCGACTCTGTGTGTTCTGGAATATTCGATGAACGTTGAAGTAACCGCCTTCTTAATTCGAAGAATAGAACGTTCTGGAAGTCTCTCGAAGGAATGACAAGACATATAAAAGCGACCATAGAAGAGACGGGAGACAGTCTACAGCATAGACATTACAGTAAACTACCATGTGATAAAGAAGAGCGAAGCCTGTGTTTTGAAGTAGGGACAGTTATTGGAAAAGTGTGGTTATTGGCGACTGAAATTAAGACCGTAGCGCCAGAACGGCAAATATCGGTATTACTCTTTGGGCCATTAGCGATTTGTTTACATTGATTGGGAATGGTATTTACGTTCATTTCATTTTGAGTTTTCGAACGTTAAGCTTCGTAATTTATGTTTTTTTGGACTTCGTATTTTCCAGTGGTTTATTGTGCTTCGATTGGAGACAATATTATCTCTATTCAACAGTAGATAACCTACCTACCTCAAGTTGAAATTTACACTGTGAGTTTTTATCATTGAACATGAAAATCGATAATAAAATAAAGGAGAGGATGAATAAATTAATTGGAGTAACTATGTATACATCATGAAAAGGCTGTATGATAGAACACCTATTTATTTAAAAAGTGAGAAAACTTTCAAAAGTTTCAAGAAAACATCGCTACAATGGCTACTTCATTACCAACTGAAGAGGTTTTGAGTATAATGGACAAAACTAAGTACTTACCAGCAAAACTGAAAGAAACGACATGAAATAGAATTAACATGAATACTCTGCTTGAATGGTTTAAACGTAATGAGATATTATATTTTTCGAATTTTCCTGACGTATAACAGCTCTCCTAAAAGTGCGGTAGACTTCTGAAAGTAATTGTTTTACTTAGATAAAAAATCACAAGGTTCTATTCAAAAAACGTGTGTACAATCCACCACTGATACTCATCGAATACCGTGTGGAAAAACATGTTTTTCTGCAAAACATATGGTAACGGTAATTAACCGCGTTTACCATTGTCGACCGTTAGATGGAGCAGTTGTTTACAAAGTGTAGAACAAGTCACGAGTTCAACTCAAAGCCGCTAGATGGGCCACTTGTTTATTCAAGTTGAGATTTCTACTTAAAGTCGCTAGGTGGACTTAACGAGTAGTTGTCTAATGTTATCGAATTATGGTGAATACATTGTTTAAACAATGGTGGAGGCATGTTCGAGAAGAGTTGTACAAAGTGCACTCTAACAGTTTTTTTTATAGAATCTCTCTTTTCCCGTTTATATAATTGAATATTTTAGTTTTTACCTAGCTATAGTTAAGTATTATTTCATATTCTTGATGTTATGATAAACTGTTATTTTGGTTGTGCAAATAAACATTATTGATTATTATTATTTTGATAGTATCTCTGGTTATTACAAGAAAGAAAATACAATTATCTAGAATCTCTGGATGATGGCCCAGGTTCAGATTCGGATAAAAGTAGAAGTTTTTTCGTGAGAACAGAATTGGACCTCAAAAACCCTACGTTGTCGGTAAGCT
Source organism: Cynegetis impunctata (assembly GCA_030704885.1). Taxonomy (NCBI): domain Eukaryota; kingdom Metazoa; phylum Arthropoda; class Insecta; order Coleoptera; family Coccinellidae; genus Cynegetis; species Cynegetis impunctata. The sequence continues at coordinate 79,380 of JARQZK010004449.1, read as the reverse complement.
GAAAATTGCACATTATCAGTTGGTATAATTCTATATGGAAAAAACCCACAAGAGAACAAAAAGAACAAATTATCATATGTTCAGACACTTTTTTTCAATCTTCAAGTTATGAATCCACACCTTTCTTCTGCCCATCATTTTCTTGTCTCCCAACTTTGTTTGGAATACAACATTGAAGTGTCCAGCTTCCGGAAAGGTATGTAAGCTATATTCAGGATTTGTTGGCTTAAGATGAACAATAGAATACACAGCAATAGTGATTCATCTCTTCTGAACGATTATAAAAGATCCCAAACAAAATTAAACAGTACTACATCTCATATAAAACACACGCAAACTGATGTTAACATAACAAAGCAATCTATGGCCCATACGTTAGTAATATTCGACGACGGTAGGGGGCGTACTGCTCATCTACGTTCGCCAATTGTCAAGAATTACTGTTGTGTTGTAAATAAATACTGATTTGTTTATTAAACTTAGTTATTGGAAATCATCTTAGCGAACCCGATTTCGTAACAATACTTTTGTGTTACCAAACGGCAATCGTTAGCATATATGTTGGTTAGGGACGACATCTATATGACACTTATTTTGGATATTCTCAAATTCAGTTGAAAAAATGCTAGCTTCGCTCAATATTTGCAAATAGCTGCCTGTAACGCTCTTTCCATACGTGCCACGTATGATAGAAGTAATTGCTCGGGCGCCACCTTGATTATAGTGGTGAGGTCCACTATACGGATTTTGGGGCCAGGTACCCAGAATAACTTCGCAGCTAGAGACGGTGATTCCAGGGGTCACGCCTCTGTGTTTTACTAATAAACTCAACTAAAATTCTAGAGGAATCAAACTACTGGTTAGCTATATACATCTATTTACACTATTTACATGTTACTTCTATATACGGTAAGACGGTTAGTGCGGTTTTGCGGGTACGGATCAAGCGGCGAGTCGATTAACAGTGAAGCAGTGAATGGTTAATAACAAGCTAAGAGATGGAAGCTACAGGCTAGTCCGGTGTAATGCAACTAAAATCAATCATAAATACTAAAATTTATGCAAACCTAATGCTGTGCGATGAAAGATGGTGGGGTCAGCATCTATGATTTCGGACTTCGGAGCAGGGCACAAACGGCGCGGTTGTTGATCGAAACGAAACGAATCCTCCTGGTGCCTTACCGTCGACTGATGGTGGTTCGGGATAGTACGGTCATTGATTTAAAATAGGCCGTTATTCAGAAGCCAAAAACAATCGGCGGCAGACCCCCGGTGGTTATACGATAATCCCAGAATCTCAGCACAACGTGGCAACGCTGATTTAAAACAGTTATCACTCTGTACTGTATTCCAGAAGTTCTCGTTACGGTGCACTCGCGGATCACCGGTCAACGGATCATCGGTCCTCCTGGTGCCTTACCATCGACTGATGGTGGTTCGGGAAAGTACGGTCATTGATTTGAAATAGGCCGTTATTCAGGAACCAACAACAATCGGCGGCAGGCCCGCGGTGGTTATACGATAATCCTAGAATCTCAGTACAACGTGGCAACGCCGATTTAAAACAGTTACCACGCTGTACTGTATTCCGGAGATTCTCGTTACGGTGCACTCGCGGATCGCCGGTCAACGGATCATCGGTCCTCCTGGTGCCTTACCGTCGACTGATGGTGGTTCGGGAAAGTACGGTCATTGATTTAAAATAGACCGTTATTCAGGAACCAACAAAATTCGGCGGCAGGCCCCTGGTGGTTATACGATAATCCCAGAATCTCAGCACAACGTGGCAACGCCGATTTAAAACAGTTACCACGCTGTACTGTATTCCGGAGATTCTCGTTACGGTGTACTCGCGGATCCCCGACCCCACCGTGACTTACCGCCAGCTGAAGGTGTCTCAGAAAGCGACGGTCATTGATTTAAAATAGGCTGCCGATTCCAGAGGCAACAACACCCATCGACAAATCCGCGGTGGTTTTACGATTACCCCCGAATCCCAGCGCGAGGTGGCAACGCTGATTTAAAACAGTTACCACTCACACTGTATTCTGAGGACTCTCGCCACGGCGCACTCACAATACTCACAACACACTGCACTGGCCCGCCACTATACCTAGTACCTACGGAGACGGGGCTCCCCCTCCACCTTTCACCACTGCATATACGGTAGTATTCGGACTGGTCACTGCTGCACGGCCGCACGACTGACTCTACTGCGGAAAAGGAAAGGAAACACACGTATTTCATTCCTCCCTGAAGTATGTGTCAGGGAGGCGGGCAGCTTGAGTTTGGGATTAACTCCTTTAGCCAGTTCAGAGGATACACTTGTATGTACAAGTGCATTAAGGATAGGTGAGACGGGATATTTATGGAACATAGGAAGTGTGGGTAGGGTTCAGAGGATTAATACTGACCCAGCATTCACCTTATAAGTTTGCAAGCAGTGACTTACATTACCATGAGGAAACCTCTGAAAAAAACTCATGGCAGACCAGTCGGCCCCGGGGTTTGAACCCGAGACCTCCCAAATACTAGCCAGCGTACCTAACGTACTCAACTAACTAGCTTGGTAACTCTACTGCGGCAATTCCGCTCGTTATAAATGATTCGGTCGGTCAGGTTCGGTAAAACTCGGTTCTACTGCGCGGAAACTATACGATTTAACTGGCTTGTGTTAATAATGATCTTATTGAAATTCAGTAACAAGCAGGATTTTTGAAAAATAAAAGTGCTTTGTTAGAAGCCTGCATTGCATAACTAGTTTTAATTTTGTCTATAATATAACTTAAATTGAAATACATTGAAGAATATTTAAGGTATGTACCTACAGTGAGTTTAACAATAAATACTATTAGAAAAATCTCCTTTCAGAAGCAGGTTCCATTTTCAGATTACAGAAGTCTGTTTGACCATTAATCATAGTAAATATCTATGAAATCAAAGTCATTTTTATATTGCTCTTCTTTTCCTTTAATGTCTTTGGCAACTATGGCCATCTGGACAACCATTTTTATTCTTCTTCTTCTTCTCTTTTATCTATGTCCTCGGTTGCGGTGCCCCAACACCTCCTACTCTAGTGTAGGAGGTGTTGGGTGACCATCTAGACATTATTGGCGTCTGAAATTAAGATCGTAGCGCCGGAACGGCTAATATCGATACTACTCTGTGGGCCATGCTATTTATGTTCATTTCATTTTCAGTTTTCGAACGTTCAGCTTCCTAATTTGTGTTTTTTTGGACTTTGTATTTTCCAGTGGTTCATTGTATTTCTATTGAGGACAATATTATCTCTCTTCAACAGTAGATAACCCACCTACATCAAGTTGAAATTTACACTGAGTTTTTATCATTGAACATGAAAATCAATAATAAAATAAAGGAGAGTATGAATAAATAAATTGGTTAGAGGAACTATGTGTGACGATACTACATTTATAAATCTGACTATTATAAGTTCTTTATCAATAGAAGTTGATTGTGAGATGGCGGGTATCCACATAAGTGACAAAAACCTCACCATATTTGCCATTCACCAAATGGCAACTTCGATAGTTTTTTACTTGTGTTGGAGGAGGGTTTGAATTCGATCGATTCCAGTGTAAATTTGATTGTGTGTGGAGACTTTAATGTGCATTTCAATATTTATGGTCGTAGAAATCATATCAGAAAATTGAAAATAAATCAAAAATTGTCTGTGACTTGTTTTGTTCTTTCGGTCTGCATCAATCTATATTTCAGGCTACTCGAGGGGATAACTGCCTCGACAACATATTTACCAATTTTAATGCTGATGAGTCTGAAACTGGTGTGTTTGGGTGTGATTTCTCGGATCATAAGGCGCAAACATTTCGTGTGACTTTATCGCATGTAGTTCATTCTGTGGTGCATGTAGACAAGTAGGTCAGTGTCACGATTGGTTACTCCATAGTAAACGAAGAATGTTTAGTTATACCTTATATTGTTGTAAACCGTACGTGCGGCCAAGGTCGCACGTCAGCATTATATTGTATCAATATGGATATATAACCCAGATGGAAGATCGGATAGGATAGTAAGACTGAGACTGAGACTCGTCACGCTGCCCGAGAGGTTAGCGCTAAGTCTATAGTCTATAATACTATACAAATAAAGACTAAAAGTATAGTATGAACCCTTGTATTATTTAACCACCAGGGCCAGTCATTACATGGCGATCCTGCCAGTTGTAGTATTGTGACTGAAAAAAAAAAAGTGAAAGTAAGTGAAAAAAATGGGAAGAAGAAGAAATGATCATCGCCCATAGAAAGGCTGATTGCTTCGCAGTTCCAGAGATGACGACCCAGGCCATCACGAGGACCGAAGGAATGGGTATACTGGCTGTGAACGAGTTCCGCAGGCAGAATGGAAGTCACAAACCGCGATGTTGCAGGAGGTTAAGGTAGGATCTACCCTTGTGTAAATGGCAGAGACATACGAGTTATGGACGTATAAATATGTGTGTAAATATGGAGTGAAATTGACATTGTTTTTGTAAAAATGAAGAAAAAAGAGACATTATTTTTTTAAGAAGAGACATTAAATTTTTTATTATTATTTATTACGTTAATGAATTTTTTGTACATTAAGTTTGAGTTAAATTATGACAATGGCCACTAATTATGACCTGACCTAATTATTTATTTTTATTGTTTTTATCATTATTAATTCTATTATTAATTTTATTCTTAGATTTAATTTTATTATGGAAGTCCGTCCTTAGGTATAAGAGGGAATTTTGTTTTTGTGTGTATTTGAAATCAATCATTGTGGATGATTATTATTAAATTTTTTTTTTTGAACTATTCTTATTCAAGATTAAGAAAATTTTTTTTATATATATATATATATATATATATATATATATATATATATATATATATATATATATATTTATATATATATATATATAGTGTGCAGTTAGAAAAATAAGTAATCACTCGTTTCTGTTGCATCAATTGAATATGGAGTTTATGACATTGATATTATTATTATTACATTGATATTATGATAACATTGGTATTTTGATGACATTGACCAGCATTGACTCACTATCAAATTACTATTGCATATATGAATAAATAGTTGATTTATTGAATGGATTTGGAGTCTTGCGGTCAAATAAGATTTATGAAGAATGTAATAAATATGTCAAATATTTCGACGCTAGGAAAAGTTTTATTATTATGAATATTTTGCATTTATGTATTATTTTTAGTTAAATCTTACTGAGACATTGACCTACTTCGGAAAGTTTAAATTTTTTTGATTAATTGAATAATTTAAATCTTGTAATCAATTTTTCTCTTAAATGAAATTGCTGATATTAGGCATCACAAGTGTTAATTATAAAAGTCAGAGAAATCTTTTTTAGAAATTGTAAACTGTTGCTCACCTGATGATACGCAAATAAAAAAAATTAACTTATTATACTCGATTAAGCTCGAACATTCGAAGTGGTCAAAAGGGACAAAAATACATGAAATTTAAAACTTATAATAATTGTTTTTCAACAATGTTTAAACTTTGAGCCCATTATCAAATATAGGTACCTACTGCTAAGACTGATTATAGTTTCCAAAATAGTATGGTATAGATAATGTACAATTATTTAATGGTTAAAATGAGAGAGCAATTATACTAATAAGAGTGCGTATAGGACGCTCAGGGGATGAATTATGCCCCCTGCTAATGAATTATGATAAAAACATAATAATGAATTGTTACGAGATGGAATCGTTAGCAAAAAGAGATGAAACATATATTTTTTTTATGCTATATATAGATAGCGACCACTTCTTAGTTAAGATGGATATGGTAATGAGAAACGAAGAAAAATGGGAGAAAAGGAGAAAGAAAGTCAAAGAGAATATGAAAAGTTATAAATTGGAAGAAGAACAATATCGAGAGAAATGCCAAGCTATTCTAGAGAAAAAGTTCAATGGATTGGCTTCACAAATGGAAATAGAAGAAAAATGGGAATTCTTTGAAGATAGTATCATCCTACAAGCAGCCAAAGACAGCTGCGGAGTATCAAAAATATCGAACATAATAACAAAGAAAATCGGATGGTGGACAAACAAATTAAAACTGAAAATGAAGGATATATAGAAGAAATATTTGGACACAAAGAAGATTATGAGGAATATAAAGAAAAAAAAGACAAGAAGTAAAGGAGGAAGTCAAGAAAGCCAAACTAGAATCATGGACAAAAATTTGGAGAAAAGATGACAAGGAACTATAGAAAGAATCAGAAACTAATTTACGGGACAATAAAGCAAATGAAAAAAAAAATAAGGAATATAATATGATGAACATGAAAGACAAGAAGGAAACATAATAACGGAAGAAGTAGAAATAATGGAGAGATGGAGACAGCACTTCGAAGAACTGACAAAAACACAAACAGATAAAACAAGAGAATGAGAAGTAATGATAGAATTACAAGAAATAGAGGAAATACAAGAAAATGAAGTTATACAAGCAATTGAAAAATTGAAATTAGAAAAATCACCAGGAATAGACAACATAACACCTCAAATGATAAGATATATGGGCAGAGAAGGAAGAAGGATATTAACTGAAATCATGAATGATATAGTAAAACAAATAAGAATCTCATTGGAATGGAATATAGGAATCATACTCCCGATACACAAAAAAGGAGATAAGATAAACCGCAACAACTATAGAGGAATAACGTTGACTAGTGTTCCGGGTAAGATTCTAGCCATGATAATAGAAAAAAGAATGAGAAATAAGATCGAAGAAACAATAGATGACAGCCAATATGGAGTTAGGAAGGAGAGTACCCAAGATGTTATAATTTTTCTAAGGCAAATCAGTGAAAAACTAATAAGTAAAAAAAAAAAAAAGAAGACATACATGTATGCTTTATAGACCTTGAAAAAGCATTCGACCGAGTGAGGAGAGAAGACATATGGATAGTATTAGAAAAAAGAGGAATTGATAAAGAATAATAAAGAAAATAAAGACAATGTACAAAGATAACAAGAACATAGTAAGAACGAATAATGAAGAATCGAGGAAGTTGAAACAATGATAGAGGTAAAGCAGGGATGTTTTCTCAGTCCGCTACTATTCGCACTGATTCTTGATGAAGCCATGAAAGAAGCAAGGAAAAATATGAGACCACTGAAACTGGGATACTGGAAAATGATGACAGAATTGATGTTCGCAGATGACAGGCGAAGACAGAAGAGGATCTACAGCATAACATCGAAGTACTAGATAGGGAACTGTCCCAACTAGACATGAAGATAAACATAGGAAAACCGAAAAGCATGGTTATTACCGGAGAAAACAAGAGACACAAAATCGAACTACATGGAAAACAAATTGAACAGGTGGAAAGCTTTAAATATTTGGGAGCAATAATTGAAAGAAACTGGAGAATAGACAATGAAATAAATGAGAGGTTGGACAGGAAAGCTATTTAATATGATGAAGAAACCATTTTTTTCTTTGGTAGAAGAGAAATAGCAAAAGAGATAAAAGTAGAAATAGTAAAAAAAAAATAAGATCGACGCTTATGTACAGTAGCGAAACATGGACATAGAAAAGCATAAAATAAGGATAAATGCTATGGAAATGAGATTCTTGAGGAAAATCGAGAATAAAACAAGAGGGACAGAATAAGAAACGAAGCATATAGACAAAATCTTAAGATAAAACCAATTAATGAAAAAACAATAGGACAATTAAGATGGTTCGGACATGTGTGCCGTATGAAAGAAGACAGACTGACAGAAATGTATATGAAACAAGGGTAAGAGGTATAAAATACTAGAAGAAGACCAAGAAAAACTTGTGATGGCAGAATCAAAGAAGAGGCAGAAAGAAAGGGAATTCCTTGGCAGGGAATAAAACAAAGTACGAAAGACAAAGCCAAATGGAGAGAATTATATACCTAAAGGATATAAATTCAATGTCTTACACCAAACGGTAGAAAGGCAACCGATTAAATAAATAAATAAATAAATAAATATATAGATGAGTATGTATAAATTTTTGTGGAGGAATAGTGTTGCGACGATCTACAGCTATCCATTAGCTATGTTATTTAGAATTTTGGAAGCTGCCAAGAATAAATCATACACGGTATGTACTAATGTTGCAACACTCTACAGTAATCTAAATATTCGATCGGCATTGGCGCGAGACGAAATGTTGAGAATTTTAGAAGCTATCTGTATAGAAGAATTGAATTAAAAGCACTCAACGATTAGGAAGGCATGGGAATATAATCAGTTTTAGGGACCTTAATTATTATTATTGTGGATATATATGTTCATATATTGATTTATGGTTAGTATTGTGGTTATATATAGATGGGTTTATATTAATTGGTGAATGAGACAAATGAAAGAGTCCACAAATTGAAGTAAAAGGTAATTTATATCAAGTACTATGGCTGAAATGAAATAATTATTAATATATCAAAAATATGGCGTATCATCATGAGAGTATAGGGACGTTAGACAGCGCGTATAGAGATTGTACGTAAAATGAATTGCTTTAAAATTGTTATTGTAATTATAGCTATTTCCAGCACACCTCCAGGAATGGATATGGTAATTAGACCATTACTATAAAATTGAAAAGAAAAAAAAAATGTTTTATTATAAATTCAGATGAAACAGAATTTTCTCGAGTAACCTCAATGAAATTCTTTCAATTAGCCCGAGAGGTGTGGTGCATGTAGACAAGTAGGTCAGTGTCACGATTGGTCACTCCATAGTAAACGAAGAATGTTTAGTTATACCTTATATTGTTGTAAACCGTACGTGCGGCCAAGGTCGCACGTCAGCATTATATTGTATCAATATGGATATATAACCCAGATGGAAGATCGGATAGGATAGTAAGACTGAGACTGAGACTCGTCACGCTGCCCGAGAGGTTAGCGCTAAGTCTATAGTCTATAATATTATACAAATAAAGACTAAAAGTATAGTATGAACCCTTGTATTATTTAACCACCAGGGCCAGTCATTACAATTCCAACAAAGTGCAGGTCTTTAACTGAACAAGGCTGCAGTGTTATGCATAGAATGTTGGAGAATTTGAGTTGGGACTACCTTGGTCATCCGGATGGTGATGTCGGCAATGATTTTGGGATTTTCCAGCGGAATTTCCTGGACTGCTTTCTGATAGTTTTTCCGGAGAAGATCATAAGAGGTCGTCAAAGCGATGGTGGGATAAAAAGGTTTACGAAGGAATTAGATGATATGAGGAAGGAATTAACTTTCGTAAATGAATTGTATATATTACACAGAAGCGATACTTAAAAAGCGTTAAGAAATAAATTACGATTGAGTTATAGAGTAGCTCTCCGTCGAGGAAAAATAGCAGCAAATGATAAAATAATTTAAGGTTCTAGTAATATCAGCAAAGCTGCATGGAATCTCATAAACAAAAAAAGAAGGTATGAGAAGCTACAGATGAACTTAAAATTAGTGCTGATGAGTTTAATGATCACTTTGTTTCAATTTCTCATGCCTTGGTTGGATCGCTGCCCAGGTGTTCTAATGTTGATTCATTTTCGAGACATATACCTCCATCTATGAGTTTCGAGTTTGACGAGGTGAGTCAAGTAGGTGTCAGGGATGCTATTCGCTCCCTAAAAAACAGTAAATCCGCAGACTTTTTCGGCCTTGGTGTTCCTTTATTTTAAAAAAATGTCAATATTATCATATCTCCTTTAACAACTTTAACTAATCAATGCCTCAGATCAGGTGTGTTTCCGGACTGCCTGAAGATTGCCTAGACCATTCCTATATATAAAAAAAGGCGACCCAGAGGATGTTGTCAATTACAGACCAATTCCTCTGTTTGAGAAACATGATTGAGATTACATGAAGACATATTTTTCATATTGTTACCTTTGCGAAGGATGATGTAAATTGCCTTCTATTTTCTGTAAGAGTAAGGTAACAGAAGGTTTCGACAATCGAAACCTGACAAAAAATTCTTGATCGTTCCAATTATTGAAGTGATCTACTCTTGGTCGAAGCTGGTATGATCTGTCGGGATTATTTATTTCCGCAATATCCGCCAAGTCCATAACTTCGATTATTTCAAAAATATCCATTTTTTGTTGATTAGAACATACGTGTTGAACTTTTAATTTGAAGCTACTATCTCCGATAAGGGATAAGGACAACTGACCCCTACCTTATATTCTTATTTATTATTTACCACTTTCCAGATTTCAAATTTATTTCATAGGTTATAATATTCATTGAACATCGTGTTCTATGTCGCAGCATTTGTTCCGGTTAAGGGATAACGGCTGCTTCATCCTCCAGTTAAGTTATCTGGAAGTTAAGAAGCACTTATCCGTCAGCTGGCTCTAACTAGAGGTGAAAAGACGCAAAAATTTGGTAACCGGAAGATAAATGCTATCTGGCACTTTAACTGGAGGTGAAAAGACCGGCCCTTAAGAGTGATTCAACTTCTTTATTTAATAGGGATAAATCAGAGACAGAAAAGTAACAATTTTCTACATCATCCGAATTAAAAATTACTTCACATGTTCTTTTCCATTTAGGAGTCAATTGAGATATGAGCAAGGGGGACGAAGGGGTCCCCCCCGAGTCACTATCCATTAAAATGCCCAACTATTTAGAAATTATTTTTTCCCCATATATTTCAATGTAAGAAAGAAAAAAAAATTACCTCGTGTTAGCGAGAATTAGAATAGTTGATTAACAAATGGAATGGACTGACCACCCAAAAACAAATACTTCACAAAACTCACAATGGTTAGTAGTTATAGGCTAGGCATATTAGGATTTTCAGACACAAGTTTTGCTATAGTTTTGATTTTCTCACTCTTTATGTTTTTTGGGTCGCTGAACACGAAATTGAAATTTTTTACCAAATTTTGGCACTTTTTTCAGTTTTCGGTCAATATTTCAGAAAGGATCAGGTGTGTTTCCGGACTGCCTGAAGATTGCCTAGACCATTCCTATTTATAAAAAAAGGCGACCCAGAGGATGTTGTCAATTACAGACCAATTTCTCTGTTTGAGAAACATGATTGAGATTACATGAAGACATATTTTTCATATTGTTACCTTTGCGAAGGATGATGTAAATTGCCTTCTATTTTCTGTAAGAGTAAGGTAACAGAAGGTTTCGACAATCGAAACCTGACAAAAAATTCTTGATCGTTCCAATTATTGAAGTAATCTACTCTTGGTCGAAGCTGGTATGATCTGTCGGGATTATTTATTTCCGCAATATCCGCCAAGTCCATAACTTCGATTATTTCAAAAATATCCATTTTTTGTTGATTAGAACATACGTGTTGAACTTTTAATTTGAAGCTACTATCTCCGATAAGGGATAAGGACAACTGACCCCTACCTTATATTCTTATTTATTATTTACCACTTTCCAGATTTCAAATTTATTTCATAGGTTATAATATTCATTGAACATCGTGTTCTATGTCGCAGCATTTGTTCCGGTTAAGGGATAACGGCTGCTTCATCCTCCAGTTAAGTTATCTGGAAGTTAAGAAGCACTTATCCGTCAGCTGGCTCTAACTAGAGGTGAAAAGACGCAAAAATTTGGTAACCGGAAGATAAATGCTATCTGGCACTTTAACTGGAGGTGAAAAGACCGGCCCTTAAGAGTGATTCAACTTCTTTATTTAATAGGGATAAATCAGAGACAGAAAAGTAACAATTTTCTACATCATCCGAATAAAAAATTACTTCACATGTTCTTTTCCATTCAGGAGTCAATTGAGATATGAGCAAGGGGGACGAAGGGGTCCCCCCCGAGTCACTATCCATTAAAATGCCCAACTATTTAGAAATTATTTTTTCCCCATATATTTCAATGTAAGAAAGAAAAAAAAATTACCTCGTGTTAGCGAGAATTAGAATAGTTGATTAACAAATGGAATGGACTGACCACCCAAAAACAAATACTTCACAAAACTCACAATGGTTAGTAGTTATAGGCTAGGCATATTAGGATTTTCAGACACAAGTTTTGCTATAGTTTTGATTTTCTCACTCTTTATGTTTTTTGGGTCGCTGAACACGAAATTGAAATTTTTTACCAAATTTTGGCACTTTTTTCAGTTTTCGGTCAATATTTCAGAGAGGAATAATTTTTTTTGACAAACTCATTCTATACAAAATTGAAACATACAAAAATTCCTACATTTCTTACACAAAGCGTTTTTTTGTAAGGCTAACCGTTTTGCCGCTAGAGCGCGCCCAAAAATCGTCATGTTTCCATATCTAGTGACATTCGCCACTACGCGAAAATCGACCTTGCTGTGATACTTAACTGTTGCAACAATTTATTACATGATACAATTTATATTATATAACAGTAGATTTCTCATGAATAGGATTTTTCTTTGGAAGACTCCAGTGATTCCCAATCACAGTGCCGCGGTATTTGCGTGTGCCGTATAATGCATATTAAAGAAAAAAAATCTATCTCAAATTCCTTATTAAAAATATTCTTATTATTTACTTGTAATTAATCCCCTATAAACATACTGATGTTTTTGTAGTACATATTATTTTATTTTAAATTCAAAATTATTATTATAAACTATTTTACACAGTGTGTTATAGGTAAGTAAACAACTTTTAAACTTATCTTTTTCTTCGAGTGCCACCAAATTTTAAAATCGTTGAAATGTGCTGCGACAAAAAAAGTTTGACAATCAGTGCACCAGCCGTTTCGTCGCTAGAGTGCTCCAAAAAATATATACCTTACATAAATAATGGATATAGGAAAGAAATTGAAAAATTGAAAAGTTTCAGTTCTTCCATTGAGAACTGACACTCATCACTATTTTCCATGTATGTTTATATATATGCTGCATTACTACATCAATTACCTGAGCACATGGTCCCCCTCTTTTATGTTGCCCGTCTGTGTTTGGTGTTCGTTTTCCAATAAGTTCTATTCGGCACTTTTTATGATATTGCGCCTCATATGCAACCAAATCAGGTATATGCTCAATTCGGCGTAAAACCGCCCTTCCAAATTCTACATCACGATCTCGTGCGTCCTTCATTACACTTTCTCTAAAACCACCAGCTAAATCACGTACCTGGTACACAACATTTCGCAAATCAGGAGTTGTTTTGGCTTCCGCCGCTAAAAATTGTTTGGTAATTGGTGATCCACATAGAAAGCAGTTTGTTCAGAACGTGCATTCGGGAGCTGTTGATCTGGTTTCTCTGGGTTTATGGGTCTCCACTTATTCCTTTTATCTCTTAATGTGTGCGAGAATGGCTCGCACACCTATCGTCCACTCTGATAGAAGTTTTAAAATTTTTCCTCGTTCTGTAAACTCTGATTTTGCAGACTCTTCATTTTATGGGGTATTTCCCTGAAGTGAGAAATGAATAGACAAAAAGCATTAAATTTAACTATAACAGTTCTCGACTCCTCTCAATTTATCCCACATTGTACGATGTCTTTACAATCTATCACCTTCTCTGTATTTTGTTTAGAGTAAGTTTTCACATTCATAGGGCTTCACAATTTCACTTGAAACTAACATTGTTATGAAAAACCTCAAAACTTTCATAATAACCCGTGTTCAAAGTTGGTTTTGAAGAGCCATGTTTTGACGTTATCACATAAGCTCAGTCTCTATGTCAGATCCCTATGAATGAAAATCAGTGGAGGGACCTTTTAAGCATTCAGTAGGAGGATCCTGACTCTCAACAATAAAAGGACTCCACAACAAATTTTTTTTCTTTAATATACATTTCCAAAATTTGACGGCACACTTTAAGAATTTCGCGGCATACAAAAATACCGCGGCACAGTGATTGAGAATCAGAGGCTTCCAAAAAAAAAACGTCATTTATGAGAAATCTACTGTTATATAAGATAAATTGTATGATGTAGGTAATAAATTGTTGCAACAGTTAAGTATTACAGCAAGGTCGATTTTCGCGTAAACGGTGAATTAGATATGGAAACATGGCGAATTTTGGGCGCGCTCTAGCGGCAAAACGGTTAGCCTTACAAAAAAACATTTCGAGTGAAATATGTAGGAAATTTTGTCTGCCTGAATTATGTAAAGGATAAGTTTGTCATAAAAATGATTCCTTTCTGAGATATAGGCCGAAAACTGAAAAAAGTGCCAAAATTTGGTCAAAAAGTGCCCAAAAATCAATGTTCCGGGCAAAATTTTTGGCAGCAAACTTCAAATTCGTATTCAGCGACCCAAAAAACATAAAGGGTGAGAAAATCAAAACTATAGCCAAATTTGTTTCTGAGCCCTAATTTTTTTGCTAATATGCCTAGCATATTAAGGAAATTACGTTTTTATTCTTATATAAAGATTTTTAAATTCAAATTTCGAAATTTTAACGGTATCGACGCAGCCTCAAGATTTGTAAAAGACAAATGCATATATTCCTTTAACTTTTAAGTTGTTATCTTGATATTTCATTGTCTGTATTGTTGTGGAATTTTCTTTTTATTGTCGGTTGTGCAGTACAACAGCGTTGGGAATGATAGTACAATTGTACTAAATCTGGTACATTTGCATTGCAAAAATACGTTAGTACAACAGACCGATAATTAGCTATATTTTAGTACATTTTGAAGGTCTCAAAGAACAGCGTTCGATTTTTCGATAGCTACTCTCTCAGTGGAGTAGGCAACAAACAATAATACACTGGTTGCAGTGGTTGCGTATATATTCAAAAAAAAGAAAGGATTTTTTTCACAGATAAATCTGATAAAAACCGAAATAGGCTGAATACAAGAACATGTGACGCTTTAATGCATTCAAAATGTTTGGTAGGCAGCTCTAATTGTGTCTAATTTTGTGCCTTCAGTTCTTTGCATGCACTGAATCTCAAAACCTTAATCGGATGATGAAAATGTTGTTACTTTATGTTCTTAATATATCCTAACAAGAGTTTATTTTTTAGTTGAGTTTTTATTCTGTAATATTTATATATTGGTATTGGTATGTGCGGATGGTGACCGATGCGCTGCGACCTTATTAGATCTATTGTGCCCCATCTTCTTCTGCTTCTCGATGTTTTCTCGTTTTACAGCAGCCCCTCAAGCCTCAATACCTTCAGGAATTTGAGGATTTTAAGGGGGTCTATTCGTGGTATTTCTTCTACAGTCAGCTGGTATGATCCCAGTGTGTTAAGTCTTTCATGGTGCACAGCATAGCACTCCATTAGTATATGGTGGGGTGTTTCTGGACGTTCCTTGCAGAATCTGCAGGTGCTGTCCCCCTCTAAACCTAGCTTCCTTAGGTGTTCTTTGAGTCTGCAATGCCCCGTAAGAAATCCTGTTATTGTCTTTAGACTAGTTTTGCTGAGGTTGATCAGTGTCTTCGATCTTGCTCGGTTGAACTTTCCGAGAAGATCTTTGGCCTGCCTCAGTCCTGGAAGTCTTTGCCAGTATGTTGCTCTCATTGCTTCTTCAGCTTTATTGAGTTCTACTTGGAAGTAAGATTTTCCAAGTCCGCAGAAAGGTTCTGGCCCGATCAGTGGCGTTGACGCACCCTTTCGTGCCAGGGTGTCTGCTTGTTCATTACCTTTCACTCCGGCGTACCCCGGCACCCAGAGGAGTATCACTTTGTTGTTCCTGCCCAGATCGTTTAGTTTGTCTAGGCATTCACAAACCATCTTTGAGTTGATGTTATAAGAGCTCAACGCTTTGATGGCTGCTTGGCTATCGGAGAGGATCGCAATTTCCTTGTTCCGATATTTCCTATCGAGGTTGAACTGAATGCACCTTTCTATGGCGTGAATTTCCGCTTGAAAAATACTGGGGAACTGGCCCATGGGTCCGGAGTCTGTGGTACGAGGCCCAACGACTCCTGCTCCAGTTCCTTCGGAGTTTTAGACCCGTCCGTATACCATATTATGGTATTCTTCTCCAGTGCTCGAATGGATTCTATGCTCCAGTCCTTCTTGGTTGATAGTTCCGGTCGAAATAATGTCTTGTAACTAAATTTCCTGGTAATTTCAGCAGTTGGGAGGTCAGCAAGGTGTGCACTTCCGATAAGGGTTGAGTCCCTTGTACCGTATGCAGCACCTTTGAGTCCAACTTTAGCCAACCTGGGGTTTGCTCCCCAAGCAGTTCTCCTCACCTTGATGTGGAGAGGAGTGAGGTCCAGAATGACCTCTAGTGCTGCTGTTGGAGTCGATCTCATTGCTCCTGTTATACAAAGACATGCTAGTTCTTTCCACTTTCTCCAAGGTTTTCTTTGCTGTGGTGAGTTCGGTTCTGCCATACCACACTACTGCTCCGTAGGTGATCATAGGTCTCACTATCATGGTGTACATCCATCGCAGTATTGATGGGTTACAGCCCCACGTTTTTCCTGCGATGTTTCTGCACACCATCAGTGATGATTTTGCCTTGTTAACGATCTTTTCTACGTGCATGTTCCAGAGTAGTTTTGAGTCTAGGGTGAGCCTAGATACTTCACAACTTGCTGCCATTCTAAGTCTGCTTCGTCGAGACGAATAGTCCTTAAGTGCTGAAGCTTTGTTCTTCTAGTGAAGGGTACCACTGTGGTTTTTTGATGCGTTAATTCTCAATCCCACCGAGAGGCACCACCTTCTGGTAGTCTCTAGCTCCCTTTCTATGAGGTCGCAGAGGGTTCCTTCGAATTTACCTTTGGCCATGATGACTATGTCGTCAGCATAGCCGAGGCAAGTGACTCCGTTCCCGGTCAGTGTTTCGAGTAATTCGTCCACTACAAGACTCCACATCAGAGGTGATAGTACCCCTCCTTGTGGGCATCCCCTGTTTATACTGATCCGAAAGGTGTTCTCGCCCACCTTCGTTTCGGCCGTTCTTGTAGCCAGCATTTGGCACATCCATCTGGATGTGGTTCTATCCAATCCCTTGTTCATTAGGGCCCTTTTTATTGCTTCGTGAGAGGTGTTGTCGAATGCCCCCTCTATGTCTAGGAAGGCGCAAATGGCCATTTCTTTATACTCAAGTGATTTCTGGATGTTTTCGGTGAGCACATAAAGAGCGGTTTCCGTTGATCTGCCCGCCCTGTATGCATGCTGCCCGGGGTGCAATGGCACCCTCTCCAGTATCTTGGTTCTAATGTAGTTATCTACCATCTTCTCCAGTGTCTTCAGTAGGAAGGATGTGAGACAGATTGGTCTGAATGACTTCGGGAGGGTGGGGTCCTTCCTTCCTGCTTTGGGAATGAAGGTTACCCGTGCTCTCCTCCAGGTGCTCGGTATGTACCCGAGCGCCAGACTAAATCTGGCTGCTTTAATAATGAACGGCAGTAATTCCGTCTGCCCTTTTTGCAAAAGAGCCGGAAATATGCCGTCAATTCCCGGTAACTTGAATGGTTGGAAGGAGTTAATTGCCCATTTCAGCCTCTGGGGAGTGCATATGGTTTTTGCTACTTCCCAGTCTTCTCGTTTGGCCCTGCCTGGTTCTTCCCGTGATCTTCCGGGTTCACATGGTATGCTACCTGGAAAGTGCGTCTCCAGTAAGATTAGAGCTCGTTGCTCTTCATTCTCTGTGTAGCTACCATTTGTTCTTCTGAGTGACATTGGTCCTTGCTCTCTGCCTCTTGCCATGGTTTTGTGCAATCTGGCTGCTGCGGGGCTTGATGTGATTGTCTCACAGAAGCTCCTGAAGCTGTTTCTTTTGGCTTTCCTTATTTCTTTATTATATTCTGTCAGCCTTTCGGTGTATCCCTGCCAGTCTCCGTGCCGCTTCGCCTTGTTGAATAGCCGGCGGACTTCGGATCTTAGATTTGACAGGTGGTTGTTCCACCAAATGGTGCTACTGTGTGATTTATTTTCTTTTATCGGGCAGCTGGATTCGTATGCATCCATGATTGCCCCATTAACTTCCTCTAGGGTCTGCTCAAATTCGATATGACTATTGCTGTCGAACTTGATCTGTTCTAGGTTACATTTTAGATTGGTGGTGTATTTTTCCCAATCTGTGTTTCTAGGATTTCTAGTGAAGGATGTTTGTGTTACAAGCCCTTCCACGTTGAACATAATGATTCTATGGTCGGAGAGAGATGGTTCGTCTGAAACCCTCCATTTCCTTACCCATCTACTAATGCTCGGGCTGCCGAGCGTTAAATCTAATACTTCTTGTCTAGCCCTAGTTACAAAGGTGGGACACATCCCACATTAAGTACGTTAAGGTTAGCCGCGAGTATAAATTCTAGCAGTTGCTCACCTCTTTGATTGGTGTCCGTGCTGCCCCAGATGGTGTTGTGCGCATTTGCATCGCAGCCTAGCAGGAGGGGTAGATTGCTCCTGCTGCAATAGTCGGATAGCCTCTGTACTTCCTCTGGTGGTGCTTGCCCATCTCCAGCAAAGTATCCTGAGGCTATTACTATGTCGAGGGGTGAGTGCCCTGTGCGGATCTTGGCCCGAACCGGCACTAGGTCCCTCGTCATAAATTCTGAAAGACAGATATAATTAATATCGTTTCTGATAAGAATGCAAGCTCTGGGGTTGTCACATCTGACATCCCAGATTACCTTACCTTCTCTGTTCGGCAGTCCTCTGACCTGCCCCCTGTTGACCCAAGGTTCTTGGATCAACACTACTCCCAAGTTTTCCCTGGAGAACACCCTTGATAAGGCGGCTGATGCCCCCTTAGCGTGATGAGTGTTCACCTGGGCAACTTTTGTTGGGGTAGCCATTACTGCTGGAGAGTTGGAGTGCTTGCCTCCTCATCGTCTTGCAGCATTTGTTCTTCTTCGCTGGGAGTCGCCGTGATTTCCTGGTCCATACTCCCAGTCGATTCGACTTCACTGGCTGTATTTTCTACAGCTTCAGGGGCTGGTTTCTTGCCCGCCTCTTCTTCCTCCTTCTTTTTACTCGAGTCCTTGCGGAGGCCATAAACGGGGATTTTCCCGAACCTATAGAAAATGGTGTGTCCTATTTTCTTGATGGCCTCGCAGGACTCGTCATCGATCCTTATATTTAGAAGCTGGCCATTGCCCTCCTTCTTGCTCTCTAGCACTTTCCATAGATGGGTGTGAAGCCCCATGTTCTGTGTACTTACCAGGGCTAGCACCTTCTCTGTTTCGAAGTCTGAGCTCCAGGGGAAGAACACAGTGATGGTGTGCGCCCTTGGGATATCCTCTCCCAGGCATACCATCAGCTCCGCTCCCCCCCAGGTGCTCAGACTGGGGCATTTGCCCTCAGCCAGTCTGCCTTCTCTTTGGTGACGCAGTCTACCACGAACATGCTTGCGCGAAAGTGAATTCCTCCAAACTGGAGTTTACACTTTGCGCCCAGCGCCATCTCCTGTACGATGGCGTCTTCAAGTGCTGTTTGTTGCTCAGCACTCAGCGTCTCCCCTGGGTAGTTTTTGGGGAGCACTGCAACTCTTGTTGTGTTTGCTGCTTCGGCATAACTGGTGGTTTGCCCAGTTTGCCTAGCAATGGCGATAAGACTTCCCGCTACTGTCTACCTCCTCTTAACATCGGGACGTTGAGGGGGAGTTTGGGTTTTGGTGCCCTTTCCTCCGTCTGTTGTGGAGGTTGTTCTTGAGGCTTCTTCCTCTCGATGGAGTTCCTTCTCGCTTCCTCAGGTGACAAGCCCTGTTTAAGAAAGCGGAGGTACCATCTTACTCCTGCTCCGCTGAGGCCCTTCTCAACGGATCGTCGATACCACCAGGCTTGCCTGGGGGTGGCAGATCTTGTTTCCTCCGGTTGTTTTTGGAGGGTTTCTTCGAGGAAGAACCTTTACCGGATGCTTGCTCCGAAGGTTTTCCTTCTCTTACATGTTTTTCCCCCTCTGCTTCCCGAGGTGAGCTCGGAGTGCGAGAGGTGCCAGGACGCCCTTGAGCATCCTGGGTTGCGGTGACTTCCCGCGATTTTGTTTTTTTCTTTGAATCTTCCATCTTGTTCCCACGAAAAGCAAGGGAATTAAATAGTCGACCACGCCGGAGCCCCGCACGGCGTGGCAAGGCTATTACTCGAGGAGGTCGCCCAGTATCCTCGAGGCTCCGTTAACGACGGTGCTCTCCCACCGCCATGCATCCATAGGCACGGTTCGCATAACACCTTAGATTGGAGGGTCGGTCAGCGCCACCTTATTCATTATTCGGTGGTAACCTGCAGCGTGCCTGTGGATAGCACAGCCAGCACTGCAGGTCGTTCGGCTATCCGCCACCTGCCGACGCTCCCAGTAGCCACCCAGACCCTGGGAGTTATATTTATATACCTTCTTATTAGTTATTTTTCTTGTTAGAAATATGTCTTCTTCTATTTATTTTTGTGCATCATAGTATTTTTATTATCTCATGGTTATCCATATTGAACTCAGAGTGAATCTTTTTATTTGTTATGTCTTCTGTTATTATTTCTGATTTTACTTTCGTATTTTATTTATTTATCTGTTAATAAAAATAATTTGTTCTCATAATTTTTTTTTAACTCAAACAGTTTAAAACAAGGTATTTTCAGAAAATTATAGCTCATAAAATTCAAACTTTTGAATCTCCCGCCAAATATAGTACAATCTGGTACATTTTGTTTCGGCGATTTAGTACAAAGCCATAGACCGAAAATCCCAACGCTGCAGTACAACCCTTTTATATTTTGTATATTTATACCTATTTGTTGTAATTATTTGTTTTTTTAAATTTTACATACTCATAAGCTATTGCGGCGTTGCTTTTTTCAAATATTTGAATTGTGTTGGCAAGAAGAAAATAAATAAATAAATAAATTCAGCCTATGACAGTTAACCTCCAAATCCCAAGCATTTTTATTATCTCCAATTTCTTGTCGTAGCGGGCTTTCACATCAACGGTAAGAGTTGAATAATATTCACTACGAGACATGATTCAAGAATTTGTTGAATTTTCACTCTGAAAACACTACAAAACTCAAAAAAAACAAAAAAATGCATCTATCAATAACGAGTATCAAATGACACAATAAAGTTTGTCTGCCCACCATGTGAACATAGAGGACCTGTCAAAGTCACGTGACCTAAAATGATCTATTGGGATGGGATAAAAAAACTTTTTTATAAAATTCTATGGTTTCACAAAATTTGAAAAATTAATGCCACAGAACATGTGATACTAATATAAATATAAACATTTGGAAGTTCCTTACTCTTACCACTCTTACCAGTGCTAGTTTAAATTTAGTAAATGTTGCCTTTGATTACAATTGTCAAATTCAAACATATAGTTTTCACTTCTAAACTTCTCATTGTCTAATTTTTGTATTATATATTCAGTTCCTAGAAAAAAACTGGAAAGTCGAAATGAGATATGCTCAGTTAGTAATAGGGCCTGCTGGCAGTGGGAAGGTAAGACTAGTATAGTTTTGACTGAATTTTCAATAACTTAAATCATAAATTCTAGTCGACTTACTGCAGTGCTATGCAGCAGCATGGTATCGATGTAAAAAGAAACATAGAAATTATAAATTTAGATCCAGCAGCAGAACATTTTAATTATGACCCTTTGATCGATATCAGGGAACTTATACATGTTCAAGATACAATGGAAGATGAGGAACTTCATTTTGGACCAAATGGAGGTTTAATATTCTGCATGGAATATTTATTAGAAAACTCAGATTGGCTACATGATAAAATAGGTGATCAAGAGGATGACTATATTCTGTTCGATTGTCCTGGCCAAATAGAATTATATACACACTTAACTGCTATGAAAAAATTAGTTTTGCAGTTACAAAACTGGAATTTTAGTATTTGCTCTGTATTTTTAGTTGATGTGCAATTCATGACTGACGGTGCAAAATTTTTATCAGGTATAACTCTTCATTGAATATTTAGTTTTTATGTTCTAAGTTTTCGATCCCATGCTTGGCTATGCCATTCTGATGAGAAACAGGTGTAAATGGTTGCTTCTGTATGGGGATCAGAACAACTTTCTACTACTATTTTATCTCTCCCCGCGCTAATTTTTCAATTATATATGTATATATATATATATATATATATATATATATATATATATATATATATATATATATATATATGTATATATATATATATATATATTTATATATATATATATATATATATATATATATATATATATATATATATATATATATATATATATATACACTTTTTTGTTCAATATGTATCTTGAAAAGTGATATGAAGCTCTTAGAAAATTATATTAGGATAAACCAAATATAGTAAATCTTATAACCTGCAGGAACGATGGCAGCATTAAGTGTTATGGTGAATTTGGAGTTACCACATATAAATATTTTATCAAAAATGGATTTACTAAGTAAAGCTGCTAGAAAGAGATTGGACCGGTTTCTGGATCCAGATTCCCATGCAATTTTAGGGGACATTGAGCTTAGTGGTAATTCAGCTTTCAATGAGAAGCATAGAAAGCTGAGCGAAGCAATAGGTCATATAATTGAGGACTATTCGCTGGTTAGATTTGTTCCCTTAAATTTGAAAGACCAAGAGAACTTAACTGATGTTTTGATAACTATTGATAATGTTATACAATTTGGGGAAGATCAAGATGTGAAAACAAATGATCTGGAAGAAATAGATGAAGAAGATCAAAATTAATAAAGTGATATTTTATTCAAAGTCCCTTTCATATGGATTGTAATTATTTTGTAAAATTTTTATGATAAATTATGAACTTTTTTAAAATGAAATGCAGTCTTTGAATATATACCACTTATACAGTTAATTGAACATTAGGTTATTCTTGTATTCCATAACATGATTCCATCATCTTCTTTTTGGTTAAACTATTTTAATATTCATTTAATTGTGTACAGTATAGGTGCTCATACTGACCAAGCTAACTTGAAAAACAAGCACCTAGGAGAACCAAATGACCATAGTGTTTCATTCCAATTATATATATATATATATATATATATATATATATATATATATATATATATATATATATATATATATATATATATATATATATATATATATATATATATATATATATATATATATATATATATATATATATATATATATTTATTTAAAGAAGTATCCCACCCAGAACACTGCAATAAAAAGTCCACTCAAAGTGGGCCAAAAGATAGAATTTATTGGACCTCACAGTGGCAACGGTCTATATTGGTATCACCATATCTAATTACTCAGAAGAAATCTATGCTAAGTAATATACACTATGAATGTTTTAATAGAGTTGAATCAGATGTGCTAAAGGTAATGCAAATTTTCTCAAACTATTGTTTCTTTAATCATTTATCTTAGGAATGGGTTAAAGAGATTCATGTCGAACTTTCTTCAAGCGAAATTATATCTACAGATTGCTCTGATTTCTTCACAGACATGATCACTATTTAGAGGAATCCACCTACAGAAATAATACCCGACAAAATTTTCCTTATTTTTATCTATTCATTGCTCAACATCCCCAGTATGGGTGTATAAAAATATTTAACTAACTGCCAAAGTCGACTCAAAAGATAAAAGAGCCAAAAATTTCCTGGAAATTTATTTTCAATTTCATATTATGCGAGCCATATGGCATGGAGGAGTTTAAAATCTACTGTTGGTTTAATTAGCAGTTTCTAACTTGAATATAACTTGAAAATTGAAATGTTGATTTGTAGAATTTTGACCTTTTTCATTCTTGTTTGTCAGGCTTTCATAGTTAAATGTGTAGCAATAACTATAGAAAATAAATATTATTATAATTGGTATTTACTGTACCAAAATTTTGGATTAATCCCTGGCAGTCCTGAATGAGCGAATAATAACTTATATCTATAGAATAGTAACACCTCATTTTGAAGAGTGCATTAATATCATATATTCCAACTCTCGACAGTTGGTCTGGACATTTTTTTAGGGTGGGCTTCATCTTCAGAGAACCGAATTTGTTCAAGAAATATCTTCGGAAGCCACTAATCTGCTACTGAATGTACCAAATGAAAAGTATTGTTGCACGTTGCATTATATTTGACTTTCAACATGAGTCTATATATCCTCTTATTTCTCAATTTCAAGTGTTGGATTACTGAAATAATTGCGAAACTGTTTCACTAATTCTCGCCTTGCTGACAACTCGCCCGTAGTTCTCTTCTTATAATACCTACTGAACTAAGTAGTATTTTCACAAGTTCAAAATGCGTGTGATATGTGCTTACATTACATTTTCATTTGTATGACTGATAAGTCAAAAAATGTGGCACACTCTTATTAACACAATTTTTATATATCTACCAAATCCAATATCTCGCACATGGCTTGTTTCATTAAAAAGATGTTAACTTTATCATTCGACTATTTTTCTATGAGACCACAGCAATGTTTTAAAGTTCTCATATGCATAGCATCTAGACATTTCTATTCCTTGGAACATTACCGAAAAAAAAAACCAAATCTAAGATTTATCTTATATACCCGTAACACCTCATAAAGACTTACGAGATTCTGATCTGCAGTCCAATTAAAATCAATCACGTTCTTTTTACTGACTCTGCATTTTCGCTAATCTCTAAATGAAACTTGTTTAATATTGATATTTAAAACTTAGCTTGATATTTCAGAATTATATTAAATAACAGAAATGGCCAACAGGTTTCTTGGAATGAACCCATTATTACCTAAAACTTGATAATGGATTTGTTACCCAGAACCTGTTGATAATTCTTAGTATTCAATATAATATGCGTGAAACTTTAAGCCATATGTTTATTCAAAATACAATAACGTTTATCCTATTAAGTACATTTTTATTGTTCTAGTTTCGGTATTGTTTATATTTTCCAATTGGGAAATTATTTTTTTATTTTATATATTTTTTTAGAATCATACGTTATCATGCCCAGACTCGCGTATGTTAGAGGAAACTCTCCCGCTCATTCATTTTATAGGAATAATCAAGCCAGTCGGATTATTTTTACTAAACAGGTGCTAACATTATTGAGCAGCAACGTTTAATAATAATTGTAATTGTGTGTTAAGCGAGAGCTCTACTTTTCTTACAAACAATGTATTCAAAGAAGAAGATATCAAATAAATTCAATATGCTTCACTTCTACTATATTTAATTCTTTTGCATTCTTCATTCCGCCATCTCACTTGCTGAAGTTACTACTTTTTGGATAACTTATTCAATATTTGTTTCGATTCCTTCGAACGAATATATGAAAATGCAGCCCTGTTGTGTATTTGATTGAATATCAATTTTTTCCATTGGCAGTGATAGTTGGTATTATTAGGACAAATGTATAATGTGATTTCATTAGAGCTCTTCTGTTACAAGATGTCACCAATACTAGTCTTACGGCCCTTTGAAAGGAAATTGAAATGCCTTGACTCTATTTATTGAGTCGGGGCTTCTCAAAATAGTGCCTATTTCACTTAAATTTCTAGTAATGTTACTAGTTCTAACGTGGAACTGTCTGCTTCATATTCTGAGTGAAATTTTTGTTTTTTAGGTAGTTAATCTAATGTGGTTTAATCTAAGCAGGAAACCTAAATGACTCGATGTCATAAGGAAATTACTTAAAATTTTTTAATCATAAAGAATGGTAACCCTAGTTTTTAACGGTATGTAACCCCAGCTAACTCTACTCCAGTAGTACAAAATGAAATCCGGCAATATATTTCGAGTGGTTTCATAGTCTGTCTTTTTTTGTAGCTTATTAATGATTACAATGAATCATATCTTAACAGCACTCGGCTTTATAGCACTCACTGTCAAATGTTTTTGACATGGTAGGATTCAAAGTATAGACAAAGCATTGAGTTTAAACAGTAAAAAATCTAGTGACCAGCTTTATATGGACCACATATTGATTTATGTTTAGATATATATTCATCTTAAAGTATAGAAAAGTCGATCTACCCTATAAATGGTACTAACTTATTCTCATTTTGTGAACTTCAAGCTGAATAATGACGCATATTAAAATCATTTCCACTGTTGATTTCTCTTCTGATTATTGCATAACTTTTGTTCTTTTCAGTGTTAATATAATTAATAGGCTCTTGCATCGTATATTATTAAACTATCCAAGTTTAATGATAAACCGAGTTAAATGTGATATTTTCGCTTGTACCAAAATATAAACGCAGTTCAAGCCATCTTAAATCCCGCATAAACTAAGTTTAGTTAAACGACGTTTTATAATAAAACAGTGCAAGAGCCTGATATACTTACATTTTCAGATTTTTCCAAATCGAATTTAATGAACGGTTATTTCGTTGCATGTAAAACTTAGTAATATTGTGAAATATGTTGTGTCAGTTCCTAGATTATTTTTACAACCCAACGATTTAGGTAAAGATTCTACGAGAAATATTTTTTGGGCATATTTCTGAGATACTGAATCATGTACTAGTACTACTGATAAGGCGGGGTAAGGTATACGCTGATACTACTTACACAAATTAACTACCAGGTAGATTTGCAAGCGCTTCTAGCCCAAAAAATATCGGGAAGTTACATGCACGGCCTGCAAGGTCGACCGTTTTTCAGAATTTTAGAAAAATTTTTCGACAACGATCTCTCCCGAATGGATCAACTGATTTCTATGCTCTTTAGGCCAATCGACACAGTTCGATAAGAAAGAGAACTGAGTAGATTTTGAAATTGATCGGTTTGGTGGTCTAAGAGGTATTCCAAAGAACATTTCAGAAAATTTTATCTTTGCATTTTCTCAAAATCGACTGTGCCAAATCGGTTGCAATTCTCAGGAAATCTAAAGTTTTTCATATTGCACTGCATTGCGATCGGTTGACCTGTTCAATAGTTATAAGGGGTTTACATACACACACATACATACAGATATTACCATAAAAATAGTCACAATTATTATATAATTGTATATAAAATTTGGCCCCAAATTTGCCACCCCTGAAAATCTGCCGCCCTTGGCTCCAGCCTACTCAGCCAGCTGGTAAATCTGCCACTGCATACGGCAATGCAAAGAATTGTTTGTTTTCGGTAAGCTAAACGAATTTACTTTTAAGTATAGGTACTTGATTCTCGAAAAAATAATATTTTTTAAAATTTGTGGTATTGAAATTTGACCATATATAATTTATTCTCAAAATGTAACGAAAAGCCTAGAAGTGGGGACATATCGCACAGTGCATTAATAGTTTTTTTGTTCAATCTCTAATTGCAATTCTAGAAGAACAAAATAATGTTAAAAAATATGGTTTATGCCGTCTTTTAATTTATTCAATATAATATCCAATAAATGTAATTACCTACATTATCAAATTATTTCAACGATATAAGTTCCTTAATGCTCACTGCATTTCATCAAAAATATAAGTAGGTATGTTTTTTGTAATTTGCTTATTTGAAGAAGTAGATTAGATATGGAATTTTCTATTTCTGAATGATCATCGACCTAAACTTGACTCAAAATATCTGTGAAATGAACCGCTACCTCTAGATCGGGATCCTGTCACGATATTCATTTCAGCTATATAAAAATTACCGATTTGATATATCAGAAAATATGATTAACCCATACTTAATTAAATTGAAATCTAAAGTTGAAGTTTTAGCGGTTATATTACACATGCAGTGGCTGTCAATTTAAAAACAAGGCGAAGTCTTCTAATAAGCATGCCCTCCCCTCACATTCAGTTGGAAAACAATCTGATATCAATCTTATATAAGTATTTCGAACACTTCTAAAATATAAATTTCCACATTCAATAAATCTTCCTTTCGCAAATTTCGGTAATTGCTGGAAAACTGTAAATAGTGGCATAACTCATTACTAAACCCCTCTTTACATTTTCAATAGATATTTAATAAGAGAGAAAATAAGTAAAGAAATAACCTGTTATGTTTATTATTTGACTTGTGAAGCGCGGGAAAAATTAGTTTTGCATATTAAACTACCTACTCTAGTACTACTAGAAGAAATGCAAAATACTATTATACTATATTAACCTACTACCAGGTTTGTGACGTATTGCGTATGGCGGTTGCTATGACCGGCAAAAAGTAACTTCAACTATCACAACAAATAATCTAGTAAGGAAATTTAAGGAATAAGGAATATTTTGTTGGTGACTGGCAAAATCAACATTCTTGACTATGTAGATAGATCGTAAAAAGTACTCTCAGGCCTTTGATTATTTATACTTAATTAATTTGTTGTTCAGTTCATAATATTTTAATTATAAGGTGAGCTTATCGCATATTTCAGGAATTTATAATTGCCTATTTCACTTTACAGGTTATTAATTCCTGTGCATTATCGAATGTGATGTACAATTCTGCTGGACTAATTCCCAGTCGATTTTTAATTTTGGTTTTTCACTTTATTATTTCTACAACTTTGCTATGGAGTCACAAAGACAATTCACACCTATGCTCCCAACTGAAGTTGAACGAAAATCAAGTGAAATTCCAGTGGAAGAATCAAACACAGTAAGTTATTTGGTCAAAGTTGTATCGTTTTATTTGTAGTAAGAAAGGAAATGGTTCAGTATATAATTTACATTGTCTTGTTAATTCAAACAGTGGATTTATAAATATATTACTTAATGCCTTTCAAATCAAATAAGATAGGTAGGTAGGTACTTACTTACTTCAATAAATTATTAAATAGGACATTTGAGCATGATATATATATATATATATATATATATATATATATATATATATAATATGTACTTATTTATATAATAATGGTTCCAGAATTATGTTTCTTGAATTGCAAATGTTTAAAATAAATGTTGGTATTTATTATAGAGGATGGTTATTTTATACTGACATAAATTCTTTTGGTTTGTATTTCCATGTTATTGCAATTGGGTGCAAGTTGGAGTCGGTATAAACTGATTGTTTGAACTATATGTTCATCACAAAATAGGATTCAAAATACTGTCAAATGTTATATCGCATATATATTGGTTCTTCACTAAATATATTGTCATTCACTGAATAGGTTTCAAATACTGACAATTGTTAAATAGAGTATTCTCCTGATTCTATCACTACTACTCATGCAAGCAATTTTCATGTAAAAATTATGGAGAAATTATATCCAGGGTTCCAAAAATTTAACTTAAATTATATATTGTGTACACACACTTTTATCTTCATCCAGTCCTTACTTTTGAATAACTTTTTATGTTTTCATTGAAGTTCTTCACACTATATTGTTTTGGTGGATTGTTATAGCATAAGGGTGTTTTGCTTCGCTAGCTATAAATAATTAGAAAAAACTTTGTAGCCTTGGATTGTTGTATTAGTTCCAACTTTTCCAAATAGACAGGAACTAGAGTAATTTAAAAATAGTTTCTTATTTTGATTAATTCACTGATATATTTCTGTATATCTGTACTAAATATTACTAGTAATCCAAGTGCCGTTTTACCTCTGATAGCATTTTTCATAATTTCCATTTCACAAGTTTTTATGGAGTTTTCTTTTTTTTTTAAAGAGATTCATATAAATTTAGTACCTTGCACTTTTCCATTCAATTTCTTTTTTATCTAGCAGGACATTAATTTTGTGCCTTAGTCTGATATTCTTTTATGTGGATATGGAAATTTGGATCTGTAAAAGCCAAAAACTCATTATTTAATATAGTTTCCTGTGCTAGAAGTTGTCTCATTTGAGTTTAATTTGATAGATTCTGGAAGATCTTCTGCACTTCTAATTCAGAGATATGGTTCCTTTTTTCATATGTTTCAACAATCCACTTTGGATTGTGTCTGTAGAAATCACGTCGCGGAATAAATATGAATTTTTTGGACTATTGAAGAATTTTCCTTGTTCACTTTCTGTAATATATTAAATTGACCATGGTCAACTTGTATATTTTTCATGAGTTGGTTTACTAAATATAAATTAGTTATCTTACTCAAAATCGAATTCAATATGAGCCTACTTGAAGAAAGAACAGAAACACTTTGTGAGGAAACAATTTATCCAATAGAATAAAGTTACAAACAAGTCGATGAAGAAAAAAATATTTAAAAAACAGTCTTATAAGTAGATGAATTGCCAGTGCAATTCATGACAAATACTGAATTTTGCTAGTGCATATCAGTGAACTAGTTAGATTAAAAAGATTTCACAAACTTGAAAACTTCGGTTCACTGTTGAAATCAGAAGCAGAAATTTCAGGTTATATAATAATTTCAAAATATTTCAGCTCCAGAGTGTTGTTGAATAGAACATTCTCAATTTCTCAAGTAAGCGTAAATGAAAAATGAATTAGAATGGAATGAAATATTTAACTTGTGGATCCATAGGTCATAAAACGGACAAATTTTAACTGATCACACAACTATGTCTATTAAATGTATGAAAGTTATAGCTGAATCGTAAAAAAGTTTGTAGAGTCAGAATATATCCCAAAACCATTTTAAAACTTGTATAATTATGTGTTGTATATAGCTGTTCTAATGAACTACAAAGTGGAGACAGGAAACATTATTGCAACAAAATATTTTAAAAATTAATTCATAGCCTGAACTAAAAGCAGATAAGTAAACTAAATAACACTCTCTCTTCAATATATTTAAAAACACGGATTAATTGAAGATTATGTTTAAATATAATCATCGATGCAATACCAGGATGGATCGAAAATTTTGTTAGGTAATTCAAAGTTTGATCATTTCTATGGCACTATCTGGTTGAATTAGCATCATTCAGTAAGTCTACATCACAATAATGAAAATTTAATAATGGTAATTTTTAGAGAAATATAGAAACAGGCATATTATAAACCTCTAATAAAATTTGAAAAGGTGAAAAATCGATGGATGTTCTAAGGCTCACAAGGCATACATGCAGTATGTGCCCTTTCGAATTTAGACAGATTTTTTTGAGCTCTATAGATTATACCTCTAAACCTCAGATAAAAAATATGATATTTTCTTGTCAGTTTAACAAATTCTATGAAAACTATCTATTTTTATCGCATTACTTATTACTTCATGTAAATAATGTGACTTGAAAGTTCGATTAATATATATAGATATATATATATATATATATATAAATATATATATATATATATATATATATATATATATATATTTATATAAATATATATATATATATATATATATATATATATTTATTTATCTATATGTATATATATATATATATATATATATATATATATATATATATATATATATATATATATATATCTAATATATAAAATTCTCGTGTCACGGAGTTTGTAATTATACTCCTCATATCGGTTAGGTCTGCGAATCGGACAACATCTATTTTTCATCCCCCTTAATTTTGTTTTTTAATTTTTAGACAAAATTTTTTATGATACAGCATTCAAAAATACATACAACCCTAAATTTTCACCCCTCTACGATCAACCCCTATTTTTTATTTGTTAATTATAAACTTCAATTTTTTTGGCAAGATTTTTATTTTTATTTTGTCATGACTTAGAATAAAAAAATTCATATTACTCTCAATTTTTTACCCTTCTACGATCAACCCCTATTTTTCCATCGCGATTTTCATTTTTTAATTTTATCCACAGATCCGCAATAGGGTTGCAAGATGGCAATCGAAAATAACAATAGTCGGTCTGAGAATAGGTCGTAATATATTTTTCATACCCCTAAGTGATTAGGGATTATGCCACATTTTTATAAATTTTGAACAAAATTTTTAATTTTTATTTTTAGGTATATGATGTTGCATCAAAAAAATACATACAACTCTAAATTTTCACCCTTCTATCAACAACCCATATTTTTAATAGCCATTTTAATAATTTATACAACGTCTGCCGGGTCAGATAGATTGATAGATAGATATAATGGTAGATAGATAGTTAGATGGATAGATAGATAGAATGATAGATAACTATCTAGATAGGTAGATAGATATGGCAGAACGCTGAACGACGTATATATATATATATATATATATATATATATATATATATATATATATATATATATATATGTCTATGTCGACGACGAGGAAATGAATTTCCAATATATCTAATATATTGTCATTGATATAATTATAATCTTAATTCAATTTCCAACTTCTTATTTTCATTCCCGTTTCATTTATTACTCGTCTTAGGGTTATCAGACTTATTTTAAAGAATCCTGACGTAGTAAGTTATCTATTTACCAAATCATACGATAAAGGATTGATAACCTTATCGTTTTAGTTCAAATACGTTATTTAGGCGTAATTATTTATAAAATTAATCTAATTTGGTTTCGATATCAATTTTTGTCGGAACGAATTCGACGAACAGCTTGAGGTATTGCACATTCTAGTTATAAAAGCGAACTTCCTTACCATGTTATTTTAGGACAATATAAAAAATGAAACTATTTATAAAGAGTGTTTTTATTCCTACATTTACATATACTTTATTGAACAAATGTACGTCGATAAAATTTCTAATAGTTCTTGAGTGACTTTGGCGCTGAATAAAATTAAGATTTTGATATATCTCCAGAGTTAATGTTAAAATATTATATTGTTCATTTTACTTAATAGGTAATAATTTGTATTTCTGCGAGTAAGCTACCTAAATATCTAATATATCTAATTGAGAGTAAAATTTAAAATGAAAAACTCGTGAGCCTCAAAGCTCCGCCCCTAATCTCGTATTTTTTTCCAAGTGCATCGCATCGAGATGCAATTCGAACGGAATAAATTGTAGATTAAAAAATATAATTCAATAGCAAACCGAACTTGCAAGAAGAAAATAATTTATTTAATTGTAGAAAAATTGATCGAAGCAAATCGAGATGCGATTCGAACGGAATAAAGTCTCTGGGAAGTGCAGCGAGATTGAGTTAAAGAGTTGAAAGCCACAAAGGATCGTACCGCATGAACTCAATCCACGTACTAAATTTCAACCCTCTAACTCAATCTGCAGAAGATGTGGAGAGCAAATTTTCAAAAACCACGAAAAAACCAGAAAGCTACTTGAAAATGACGGAAGGCGGAAAAAATTATAATTCCAAAGGAAATTTCCCTAACATGAACACAATACACGTGCAATTTTTCAACCCTCTAACTCAATTTGGGATGTACTGTAGTCTTTGACGGCTATTCCTCATCAACTTCAAGAACGAAAGAAGCAGAGCAGCATAGGCGCTATCGACTATTTATATCGGTGTCTTCAGTGAAATGGATGTCAGCAGACTTGAGAATCGATAACGCCTATGCTGCTCTGCTTCTTTCGTTCTTGAAGTTGATGAGGAATAGCCGTCAAAGACTACAGTACATCTCCTTCAGTGGTAGTTATTCGTTATAAAGTGGATGTAGCTCTCGCAGATTGTCGATATCTTGAAATATTTTTGCCAATAGTATGGTCAAAATACGGAGGAAAGACAAATCAACGCATTTTGTTAGATTTTCGGTGAACTACGTGAATGAGTCGGCATTCGGTCCCGGACCGCCAATATGTAATATGTCATTTAAATAGAACGCATAGCTTCCGAGATTTAAGCGAAAAGCCGAAAAATTGGACCTTGAAGTTCATGCAATAAATGACGATACGCTTTTAGGATGCTCTATCAGTCTGAATGAAATATCACATGAGAAATTAAACACAATATTGAATCTTTACCATTGAAAAATTATTGCAGGTTTGTACTCGGCATGAGCATTGGTGTTGGAATGCTCATTTTGGAGATGTCGGCGTTTTTACTTGGATTTACTATGTTTAATCCTACATCGGCGTTACTGTGTATCCTTTTTGAAATAGTTGAATTTCTTCAATGAGTTGATTATTACTACAGAAAAAACGATAAATTAAAATATTTGATGAAAATTCTCATTGGAAATATGATCACAGATCATATTTCCAATGAGAATTTTCATCAATTATTTATTTTTATACAGTATAAAAAAAAATTTCTCGGACTGTATTTTCCTGATGAGATTTTCACCAAAAATTTATTTAAATTTTTATTAAATTAGTATTTTCAACATATTATTTTTATATATTTTACAATAGATCCACCTTTATTTTGAGAATGTGATCGGAAAATGTGATATTGTTGGGGAGATTGCTTGATTAATATCGATTTCACAAAATAATTCTGAGGGTATGAATATATATATATATATATATATATATATATATATATATATATATATATATATATATATATATATATATATATATATATATATATATATATATATATATATATATATATATATATTTAGATATATATATATATATATATATATGTATCTATATATATATATATATATGAATATTTATATATATATATATATTTATATATATATATATATATATATAAATATATATATATATATATATATATATATATATATATATATAACTTTTTGATAATTATTAGCAATAACAGGCTTGGTGAATCTCAAAAAACGATTTTATTAAAAACTTTTTAATACAATCGAGTTTTTTGAGATTCACCAAGCCTGTTATTGCTAATAATTATCAAAAAGTGGAAAATAGTTCACAGGTAACAACAATTCAAGTATATATATATATATATATATATATATATATATATATATATATATAAAATATTCTTCTCAATAATAGACTTCTTCTTCTCAAGGTGCCTATTCGTTTCGGATGTTGGTTACTAGCATGGCTATTCTGATCTTATTGGCTGCTGCTCGAAAAAGTCCTGTGGTTGATAGAGAGAACCATGTTCTCAACTTATGTAGCCAAGAAATTCTTCTTCTTCCTGGACCCCTCCTTCTGTGTACCTTTCCTTGCGGGATGAGCTGTATCGTTGTCCGTTACGCATAATGTGGCCTAGGTATTCGAGTTTACGCCTTTTTACCGCGTTCAGAATTTTACATGTTTTATTGATTCTACGTAAAACCTCATCATTGGTGATTCGGTCCACCCAGGAGATCTTCAGTATAGGTATGTAACACCACATCTCAAATGCCTCTAATTTTTTTCATTAATGCTTCTGTCAGCGTCCATGATTCTACTCCGTAGAGGAGAACCGTGAATACATAGCTTTGCAATAAGCTTATTTTGGTCTCTAGGGGCAGGTTATGGTTCTTAATTTGTTCAAAGTAAACGTTAAAAAGCAACGGGGACAGTATATATCCCTGCCGCACGCCTCTCCTTATTTGTATTTCCTCTGTCAATTCAAATGACTGCTTTATGTTATAATACATGTTTCTGATTACTCTGAGGTCATCTAAGCCGATATTTTCTAAAATTGATATGAATACATCGTGTCTCACTCTGTCGAACGCCTTGTGATATTCTATTAAGCATATATTATAGGTTACAATTGACGTCTCGGTATCGTTGGAACAGAATCTGAGTAGCAAAGAGAGCATCGATTGTGCCCAATGAATCCCGAAAACCAAACTATGTGAGGGTTATAGGTTCTTCACATTTTTTATATATTCTTTTATGTACTATTTTTAAGAAAGTTTTCAG
Source organism: Cynegetis impunctata (assembly GCA_030704885.1). NCBI lineage: Eukaryota > Metazoa > Arthropoda > Insecta > Coleoptera > Coccinellidae > Cynegetis > Cynegetis impunctata. The sequence goes on along the minus strand of JARQZK010004449.1, from coordinate 43,938 downwards.
AAGATGGCGCATGAGGCTGGTAATTCTATAGTCCCCGCATTTTTTCGCTTTGATTTTTTAGGTAAAGTTACTAACATGGATTTTAACCAGCTTTGTGGAACTCTTCCTGAGGAATAGTATTATATAATATTGAATATTGCTGTCATCCATTTAATTTTCTTGTCGTCCATTAGTTTCAGAAATTCGGAATAAAAGCTTTCTGGTTCCGCTGCCTTACCATCTTTCGTTCTTTTAATTGCGACTCTTACTTCTTCATGTATTATTGGAAGTCCTGTATTAGCGTGAACGTTGAGGGGGATGTTATTTCTGTTGTGATTGAAGGTTTCCTCAATATATTGTCTCCAAGAGTCCTGCGGTGATCTCCAGGTATATAATCGCCGTGGCGGTAGTTTAAAAAATGTGTTAGTAACTACCAGTTGTTCTTCTATGGCAAAAGTAGGTACTTATTCGTTCTTCTCGATCGTTGCGTTCTCCCAGTCCGAAAGGTCCTATCACTTCCCCACGACTTCCTAGGCCAATTTTGGCATTGAAATCTCCATTAATTAGAGTGATGTCGTTGTTGGGTAGCTTCTTCAGGGTATTAGTAAGTTCACTGTAGAATGATTCGATTGTTTAATCAGGTTTGTCAGCTGTTGCGTACACTTGAATAATATTTGTTTTAACAGGCGAGGAGTCAATCCGAACAACTATTATCCTGTCTGATACTGGGCTGAAACTTATCACGTGTTTCGCCAGGTGTTCACGTAAAATGATACCTACTCCATCTCTGTGCTGTCCGTCATTATTTCCTGAGTAATACATTTGGTGGTCGTCTATTATACATTGTCCATAATTAGTCCAGCGCATCTTACTTATTCCCATTATGTCTATCCAGAGTGTGTCCATCTCTCTAATGGCATTGTATTCATTAGCCAATAATAGGCTAATGAAGTTAAAAATGGGAAGTAGTTGTCGAATAAAGTTATTTTTTACTTCTCAATAACTTATTATTGTTGAAACACGATATAACTTCAAAAAACGTTCGAGCAGCAGAGCTCTGTCACAAAGGTCCTATTTTTGTCGAAGTGTATCGCGTATTGATAACGAAGCAGGTCGATATGAGATTCGGACGAACAGTTATCTCCGCGATGTGCAGCGCGTATTGAAGGCGAAGCAGGTCAATATGAGATACGAACAGAACATAGTCGCCAAGAAGTGCAGCGTGTACTGATGGTGAAGCAGGTCGAAATGCGATGCGAACAGAAAATAGTCTCCGCGGAGTTTAGCGCATATTGACCCCGAATCAGGTTTAGAGAATCGAAGGAAAAGTAGTCGCCGGCCAGGTGATAAATAGGGCCGTGCTAGCAGAACCGCGAAGCGAATCGCGTATAAAAAAAACTTGAAATCTCTACATTAAAATATCGACGGATGAAGAGAACAGTTAAAAACCACAAAGGATCTCAACATTAACTCAAGCCACGTACCAAATTGCAACTCTATTATTCAATCTGCAGAAACTGTGGAGGAGATAAACTTTTCAAAGACCACTAAAAAACAAGAAATCTCTACGTAAAAATAGTAGTGGTTGGAAAAAAATGTATAACTCCAAGAGGTACTTCCCTCGCATAAGGTTGGGGGTGCACAAATCCTTCAAAAACAGTTTTTTTAAATCTCAACATACCGTTTAAAAAGACCGAGAAGTCTAAATTTTTGATATGTTGTTTATAATGAATTTCCACATATTTTTGCCACCGGGTTGAAATTACATGTACCTCCCCGCCACTACCTTTTTGATAGTTTGGAGATGTTAAAGTTTTGTCTGAATTCACCCAAATTTTAATAGTTTTGTGCTGTTTCAAAAGCAACCCCAGGTACCAAACAGTTCTTTTGGTCTGATGGGAGCCGCTGATATTACTAATGCGTAACGCGGAAAAAATATATACGTATATCAGACATGAAAACTATTTTCAATCTGGGAAAACGGACACGAAAATCACTCTCGCTTTTGAATGTTGTCCTTCATTACAGTGCCATAGTCTGTTACTTTCGGAGAAAATGCCATAATTGTTGATACAATTGTATTGTTCTCGTGAAATTTAGTAAGTTCGCTTCTAGAAAAAATTTATAGCTCTATTATAAAAACAAATTTTACTATTGATTCCCAATTCATAACTCTGATGATCCTGAATAAAATAGAAATAATTTTGATTATTTATTAGAATGAATTGTTATATCTGTTGCAAATACAATACAAATGGTTTTTGCTAAATATCAGCATATTAAATTTATTAAGTTCATTGTATATGTTTGTTTAATGGTATGAATTATTAGACACAAACGAAAATTTTAGCTTATTAAATAAGCACGAAACCAAATAATTTGGTTTCGTGGGAGTGGCGGGGAAGTGAGAGTGTGAAAATTTTTCAATCAAGTGGCAAAAGATGTAGAGATTAATTATTGATATATCCTATTTTTGAAGGATTACTGTTCCTTCACATCCCCTCCAAATTGAGTTAGAACATTGAAAATTTCTATGGTATTGTTGAGCATTAAAAAGTTTTTTCAGGGGTAGAGTTTTTTCGTAGTCCGCTACCTTTATGTTTCAAATACTATCGTTTTAAAACAATTTCTTTGAAACTTCTTCTTCAGATGCTAAACGCGAAATGAATATATTTCTCTGATATATCCATTACAAGAAATAAATAAATAACAAATTGTGTAGAAAGGCTAAATACAAACATGGTTACAAACAATTAGTAAGAGAGGAAACACCTTTTTTAAACTGCTAGTCAGGTAGCTCCGTAATTTTGAAAAGATTAAAGGGGGCTTGTGGTATGTATGATAAATTTACCTATTCAGTAGGAGACCGGAATGTTTGTATTTATTAATCTGTAATGATTATAGAAAATTTATTTTAATTCTTACTCTCAACATTTAATATTTTAAAGTCTAAATTGAATGTTTTATTTTCTTGGATTAAGTAGTTTTCATAATGTGATTCCGACTTTTGATCAACAGAGCTACGTTTGTCTTCTGAAATTCTGCTCTGAAAGCTTCACAAACTTTTACCAATGTGAAGCTTATCACAATTACCTCACCTCAAAGGGATTTGAGGTTTTTACTTTAATTTCCGATGTAAGTTAGGCTGTTATAGTTCATATCTCTGGCAAGGGGGTACACCTGGCTAATCGAATTTTTGAAAATCTTTTTATCTATCATATCGTTTATTATAATGGGGTTATAATTATTTTTTACAGCAATTTGTTGCTCGATATTGAAAATGATGTTTAAAAGCGGAATATTACCATTCTATTAAAAACTGCCATTTTGTGTTGGAATGGATGTAGGGAAGTACTATGTATCAGTGTGCGATTTCGGGAAAAATTTAAAAATTATGTTCGTTATCGTTTTTCCTAAATATCATCTTATTCTTTCATTTGAGTTTGAAGAAGAATTCGTTCAAATTTATTAACTTGATTGTATATATTTGTTTAATGGCAGGGTTCATTAGATACGAATTAAGCATGAATTGGCATCTTCTTAGAATTATATGATAATTACATTTTCTTTCATCAATATTTCAGGCTAGGAATAAGATATGGAGATACGGTTTCCACTAGCCTGTTTTGGTATCATTGCATTATATTTTCATGGAAAAGAAGTCAGGTCATTGCTTTTGATTTTTTAGAGAAATTGACAATTTCCTGTTATATCAAAAAAGGCGCTCTAGCGGCATCACTTAAAACTTTACATATAACAGATAAGATGGGTTTGATAAAGCAATAAATTAAAATTCGTTCATTCGTTCAGGAGTACAGCTATTTACTAGGTGTGTTTCAGAGAAAAATCACTTTAAAAGTTTTAGATGGCGGTTACGCCCCCTAGCGGCCATCTGGTAAACATGAAAATAATTTCCAGGATTTTCTCTTGGCCAATTTAGCCATAATATTTTTTACCGCAAGTCTCTACGACGAATAGTTCACGAGATACAGCACTTTGCATTCTTATCTGGCCACCCGATAGTGTCGCTAATAGTAGGCAGGTAGGTATACAAAGGAAGGGGTGAATGATTATAATTACTGGGAATTTGGTATTTTAAAATATGTTAATATTGTAAATGAAGAAATTGATAATATAAACTTATTCTAGAACACATCAAATAATCAGGAATTAAGTACATCTGTTCATGTACTGTATGTAAAATATTCATATTATTTATGTCTGGAAATGTATGACCTGAATCTAGGAAGTGTTTCGCAAAATTTGAATGTTTCAAAAAAGAAAACAAATCAACTTTTACAGATAGTACTATTTCTAAATATTCCATTAACCCTAGTTCACATAAATTAGCAACATATGGGTCAATGGTACACAGATCTTTCTCTCTTCCACTTTCAATAGATAAGCGGAATACAGAACTCTACAAAATTAAATAAATAGCAGGAAATAATGGTTATGCCAACATTATATATATATATATATATATATATATATATATATATATATATATATATATATATATATATATATATATATATAATAAATAATAAACAAAAACGAATAACACCTAACGAAAAATACCCACACATCAAATTACAAAAAGAAACATATACGTCATTAACTTATTTTGGTTCAATTTTCAACAAAATCGGCAACTTTCTCTCCAAAAATAATATTAAAGTAGCCTTCAAGCCTTCACAAAAGATTTCTCAATTGTTTTTCAATGATAAAGATAAAACTATACTTAATCAAATATCTGGAGTTTATAAGCTTAGTTGTAATGAGTGTAATAGCTGTTACATAAGAAAAACAGGAAGAAATGTTGCCACTCGATATAAAGAACATCAACATTCTTTTAGATTATGTAAAGAAAATTTAAATTTTCCGAAACACATTTCCAGACATAAATACAGCATCGAAAAGTAAGGAATTGAATATTTTAGAATCCATTCAAACCTATAAATATAATAAAAACAACTTCCCCATTGTTTGATGTTTTCTAAAATAAGTTTATGTTGTTGGAAGGCCTTCATTTACATAGTTTAGTATACGAAATTCCCAGTAATTATAATTATTCACCATGATAAACAACACCTATAAAAAACAAAGTATAGCGTTTCTAATTATGTAATATTGAAATAATTTTTACATGATCTGTTATTTCTGGGAAACGAACGAATAATATTTCAAATATGTTGTTGAGCATATAGAATAGCTGATATAACGAACTAATTTCTTATGAAATTGATCCATCAATAATATTATTTCAAAACATGTTTAAAACTGTGGAACTTTCGTAATTAGAGAAATTCATCTTGTTTCGCAAGAATTAAATCCTATTCAATTTGTACAAGTGAATAATCTACACAAGGTCGACTTATGTCAAAAATACGTATTTTGTTTATATGAGAATAAGGCATATGTAGCTTCAGGATAAAAAATACCAACATAATTGCTGAGTGAAATTTATTGAATTTTTTTTTTCGTTATATTAATCTTGTATGGTATGGAAATATTGTCAATCGGGTGCTAATCTTCGATAGTTCCAAATCTCATCACCTTCATCAATCAGCCCTTCGCATCCACTGCTGGATATAGGCCTCCCTCATTTCTGCCCACTGCCCTCTATTTTGAGCGCTCTGCATCCAGTTTGGTGGTTATTCTTTTGATATCGTCCGTCCATCGCGTGAGAGATATTCCCCTATTTCTCTTGTCAGCCCTTGGTCTCCACTCGAGCAGCTTTTTTGTCTATCGTCCATCTGTCATGCGGGCCACATATCCAGCCCAGTTCCATGAGCTTTGCCATCTGATAGATAACATCCGTGTTTCGGCGACGTAGGTCATAACCGGTAGAATGCTCTGATTAAAAACCCTTTGCTTTATACAAATTGGGAGATTACTCTTAAACAAGTCCCCAAGTTTGCCGTATGCTGCCCACGAGAGCGTAATTCTTCTTTTCAATTCGCATGCTTGATTGTCTCTCGAGATTCTTATTTCATGACCAAGATATGTGTACCTTTCCACCAGCCCCACCAATAGCAATATTTTCACTAGGGACCAAATTCGTCATGAATTTTTTTTTGAGATATTAATTTTTAGCCAGACCTGAGTATATACTTCCTGGAGATCTTCCAGCATTTTCCTGATATCTTGTAGGTTGTCAGACAACAAAGCTATATCATCCGAGAAGCGCAGATCTGTTAGGTTTAAGCCATCTATATTCAAACCCTTCCCGCTCCATTCAAGCATCCCGAAGGCGTATTGCAGAACGGTGATAAACAGTTTGGGTGACATAGTATCATCCTGCCATACTCCTCTACCTATTCTTATGGGGTTGGTGTTTTCGTGCAGTTTCACCGTCATGGTAGCATTTTTATATATGTTATATATTAGTTTGTATTTGTGGAATTCTGGACTTCCATTGTCTATAAAAATATATCTGAAACAAAAATAAAAGAAAAGAAGAGAAAAAAGAGAAAATTTGATTAGTAAATGGCAAGAAAATAAAAGAAAATATCTGAAAAATTAAATTCAATGAATTAGTAGTATCTGAAAAAAGAAATGAAATGAGATTAGTAAATAATAAGTTGGAAAAAGGTGAAAGAATAAAATTATACAATTAATATACCCGACGTTTCGGTTAGTTGGGTATCTCTAACCGTTCTCAAGTGTAAACTTATATATTAGTTTAGTGTAACGATAGTCGACACGACACTCAACTTAACAGTGTCGAAGGCCTTGTGGAAGTCCACAAAGGCAATGACAAGCGGTCTATTGTATTCGATTGGTTTTTCGATCACGGTTTTGATGCCTTGAAGATTGTCATTAGTTCCAAATCCTCTGCGGAACCCGGCCTGTTCTATTGGTTGGTAAAAGTCTAATTTGTTCTCCAAAGGTGTAGTAATAATTATGGTGAAGAGTTTATAAAAGTGACTGAGTAAGCTTATTGGTCGATAGTTTTCCAGTTCGGCTGTATTTCCTTTCTTGTGAATCAAGATCACGATGGCGTTGTACCACCTATCAGGTATGGTGCTATTAGAAAGACAGAGATTAAAATGTTTTGCTATTTTCTTGAGTAGACAGTGTCCACCTATCTTCACTGTATCGGTAACTACGCAGTCCTCTCCAGGGGCCTTGTTGTTTTTTGTTTTCCTCAGTGCCAGTTTTATTTCGCCCAGAGTAATATCAGGCAGTGATTCTGACCCTTGATTAACGATGCCATTTCTTCTTGTCAGTATCTCTGGTTCTGTTTCTGAGTCTAAATTTACTTCATTGTGGCTTTTATATAATAGGCGGTAAAAGTCCTCAATCTTTAGAATGCTTTCCCGGTTTGCTGTAACATGCTCCTGTTTGTCCTTTACCTTCGTCATTTGCTTTTTTCCGCTTTCCAGTTTTCTACTCAAGACCTTCATGCTCTTATTGTTTTCTATTGTTTTTTCGATCTGATTTTGATCGTGTGTCCTAATGTCGCGTCTTAGCTTTCGATACTTCCTTGTTAATTTGTCTTAGCTCTTCAGCATTAGTCAGTTCTTCACTTCACATGTCTCTTCTATTATCCCTGTATTTAAATAATTTTCTTTTTTTATGGCAAGTCAAGACAAATATCACTTTGATAGATCGTTCGGCGCAATAAACAAACATATCACTTCCATTTATATAGGTTAGAATGAAAAGTATTCATTAAAAAAATATTATTTAATATAAGTTACTAAACAGAGATGCATTTAATAATTATTATAAAAAAAATAGAAACTTATATGTAAAACAAAGTTCTATTATTTTTCTGTTGAAAATGTTTTGTGAATATTGTTCAAATTACTGCCCATTATGTTGAAGACACAGACGACATCTTCTGAAGATAGCACCAATCGACCACTGTTAAAACAAAAATCTTATATCTAAGTGTTCGAAAGCTTCTCTCGAGGCATTAATCAGAGCATCTCGATTTTCGTGCTGCGTGTGGTTTATTTTCTTTTTATATAGCCCCATATGAAGAAATCTAATATAGATAAGTCAGGGGACCTTGGTTGCCAGTTTATGGAACCATTATTACCGATCCACTGGTTTTGGAATCTTTCATTAGGATAAACCTCTTCTATATTGAACCAACGGAATTTCGTCAAGTAGTTCAGAAAGAAAATCATCCAAAATTTCCAAATATATTTGGTGAAAATTTTGGATGATTTTCTTTCTGAACTACTTGACGAAATTCCGAGAGAAGTTTTAGAAGACTTTTGTTTTATATTGAAACAATGGTTAAAAATAACAATTTACACATTTATTATAAGAAATAACGCATGACGCACGTTTCGGTGGAACTTCACCTTCTTTACACCAAGTATCGGCCCAATCAATCCAAGACTTTTGTTTTAACTGTGGTCGATTAGCGCTATCCTCAGAAGATGTGCCTTCAACAGAATGGGCAGTATTTTGAACAATATTTACTAAACATTTTATATTAAATAATATTCTTTTAATTAATACTTTTCATTCTAACCTATATAAATGGAAGTGATATTTTTATTTATTGCGCCGAACGATCTATCAAAGTGATATTTGTCTTGACTTACCATAAAAAAAAAGAAAATTATCTAAATACAGGGATAGTACTTAGAATTTTATATAAGTATTATATATTTTTGAAAAGCGCAAAACATTTGTGTTACGAGTATAGAAAAATATACAGAGTGTTCCACTTAAAAAATTATAACATTGGGTTATATTTAAACAATGACAGCTCATTTCGAATATCTGACTACGCTACTGGATTCTACGTAAACAATTGTATAAAGGACAGTTTTTACTTCTCCTTTAAGTTGAAGACAGCTGTGATACAGGAGAGGGGCCAAAATGCAATATTTTCAACTTCGCCCTGTATCTCAAAAACGAAGCAAGCTATGAAATTTTTTTTTTACGGTATCGTAATATTCACAAAAAAGTAGCCAACGTTCGCGAAAACGGCAAATCTCTTCAAAAATAAGCGAGTTACCCCGTAAGGTCATCGAAAATGAGACAGCCTGTACAATAAACGATTGCATTTTTGTAATTCAATGACAAAAGAAGTAACAGTCATAATTTTGAAATCCTGTATCATCTGCACCGAAAATAATTCCTTATTATCCTCAAAAACACATCCATTGCCAGTCATGTTTATAAACAACTGAATGTATAAAACATGTGGCATAGTTTTCCGATAATACCATAGAATACAAATAGAGGAGTACACGATCACAATGAATATGCTTATGAAAATTAGATACTCAAAAATCAATGTATTGGTTCTATGTGTTTAATTAATTTTCCTTTGCGACTTAACAAGTTGCAATATAATAAAAAGCGAAAAACTACTGTGTAAATTTCGCCTTCGCTGCTAAATACTATTAGGTTATGCTCATTTTAAATACAGCACTAAACGTACACTAAGGTGAGTTGGGGTAAGAGTTTAGTAAAATTATGCAAGTTCAGTTATATGTACTCGTGAAAATTCAACCAAAGAAAATAATTGAAATTCCGGACATCAGTACCTTACTTGTGGTCTTCCTAATATGCCGTAGTAGCAAGATCATTGAAATGTTGAAACTTTTCATTTTGTGCAATTTTTTTTAAAACAAGGCATGTACTACACACTTGCCTCATTAAGTGGGGTAAGTGTGTTGTCAAGATATATTTTGCATATTTATGCGTTTAAAGAAGCCAGGGGCATGTGTGTAAGTCTGAAAAGAGCGATGTTTCATATGCTATAAAAAAATTTAAAAAAGGAAAATTTATCTAGGAGTTGAAAAACGTTTATTCAAAAATAATGAGAAAGTAAGAAGTTACAATTGCTAAATTAATCAATGATTCACATTTATGCAAAATAGAAAGTCACATTAAGGTTAGATGATACTTATATTATAATTTTATTGAATGTTATAAGCTGAAAAATTTAGTTCAAATGGTGTAAGACCTCGTTTAGTAAAGGTGGGTTTAGGAAGAGTTAATGTTATATCCTCTCTGGCAATGAGAGCAATTCATCCGGGCATTTCCATGCAAAAGTTGAACAGGTTAATGGATCTAAGGAAGGTACTTTCTTGGTAATTTATTTCTAATTCCTCTTCTCCTTTCTTTGCCGAAATAACTTGACCAACATAGCATTTCTTTGATTTTTTTCCTGATAAAGCCACTAACACCCAGTCATCTTTTTCTATATTTGTCACAGGTTTATCCATTTCCGTCATGCATGCAATCAAGTTCTTCTATCTCTCTGATCTCCTCTTTTATATCGTCGTCACTGTCATCAAATACAATATTTTCATTTGAGCTTTTCCATTTTTCTGATGATTTCCTCCTCTTCAAATTTTTACTTTTGTTCCCTTCCATGAGACTTTGAACTGTATCACTTGTTATGACCTCCGCACCTTTAGCCCACCCTTCGTTTTTTTACCTTATCAGTAGGATTTGATTGCTTAACCGTCGCCAACAGTAATTCTTGGAAGTCTACAGGTTTTTCTACTTGGTTTTCTACGTTTACGCCAGAGGGACCTGGCTGTGGGAGAGTGACTTTGATGGTTATTTGAGTCCATGATTATTATTTAAACGCATTATTGTTCCATTTATTTGCCAGGTTGCAAGTGTGTAGTTTACTACACACTTACCCGTAGTATTTACTACACACTTGCACACACATGAAGTTCCTGCGGGGCAACTCGTTTAGTAATTAAAATTTTCAGGTTAAATAAAAAAATACAAAAATATTATACAAAACTAAGAAATTCCTTACTATCTTAATTTGCTATCCCGTTTATTTTAATAAAATAACTCTGTTTTTAAGGATGGCGGCTGATAAAAAATTATAACCAAATTATGTTCAATGCCCACACTAACATGTATTTTCTTTAATTACCACTGCTTGTTTAAAAATTATTCGAATTCTAGAATTCTGCATTACATCATGTCATAACATGTAGTTGTGCACCCTGCTCATAGATGAAGCCACAATAAACCACCGAATATAATTTATGACGCCTCTACACACTTACCCCGAATACACACTTACCCCACCTTACCTTATATTTCTAGTTTAATTTGATCTGCAATAATCCATATTCTTATTAATTCTTCTTAACAACTAGTGTAGCTATCCTGTGTCATTCATCAGCTTCTGTCTTTTGGAGCTACTTCATATTCGAGGAATGGCAGTGCGGCTGGTTTTGGTGGATTCTGGGTTTTGGATCGTTACCACCGATTTTATACGATACTTGTGCTATTCTAAATGTAGTTTACAAGAAAAAATATTAGCGAGTATTGTGACATTTGAATATAAGATTTTGTAGATTAATTATTGATTCTGTGACTTGAAATTTAGTTGAATAATAAATTATATTCTCATTGAGTAATCAACAATTTTTCAAATGAATTGCCCAACGTATTTATTATATATTTATATATATATATATATATATATATATATATATATATATATATATATTTATATTAACATAATCAACAATTTTTCAAACGAATTTCCTAAAGTATTTATAATATATTTATCTATATAATCATTCGCTGGATAAAATCGGAGCGATTGTTACTAGCGGCGTGTAAATGTTGCATTACATCGAATTGATGTGGCAACCTTACTCTAGCTTAGCGAATATAGTAACCACCTTCGGGTATCAGGACGTGCGAGTTCTCGTTGCCGAAATGTTTTCATCTATGTGTAAGATGTGGTTCATTTATTTCCGACTGGTGGCGCTGTGTCATATTTATATGCCATTCTGTTACTAGAAGGAAAATATGAGAACGTTTGAAATATTTGGTTGGTTATCACTTTCGATGGATGGATGATACTGATGAGCCCCAAATAAGGGTGAAACAGTCTGTCTATCATTTCCGTTGATTGTGATAAACAACTTAATATTTCTAACATTTACTGTCTGAAGGTATATGGGGATATTTCGATGTTTCGTGAACTCGTATAACCAGCTCTGCTAGGAGGTTTGTTTGATTAGTTTCAAATAAATCTCCTAGTTTACTTCATTTTATTGCCACGAACGTGTATCGATAACACGAAGAATTCGTTATATATATATATATATATATATATATATATATATATATATATATATATATATATATATATATATATATATATATATATATATATATATATATATATATATATATATATATATATATATATATATATATATATATATATATATATATATATATATATATATATGTTAAAAGATATATATTATTTCAGAATTTTTTCAGATACCTGCAGTCGGATGGACTAAAATCTTAGTATTAGCTGGTTTCTCTACTACTATTGGCGGCTCGTTGGCGGCTGGATATAATATTGGCGTTGTAAATGCTCCAGTTGATGTAAGAACGATTTTATATATGAAGCTCATTTCATCGAAATCATTTAAGATTCAATGCATTCAATTTATTCTTCAGAGTCGACGAAAATAAAATGTCGCTTGTTAATTCATGTAAAAATAATCTTTTTTATTCCAATAGTTCATTGTGAAAAAAATTATTTTGTGTTATCAGTATTATGCATCACTGAAGAGGAAATGGGTAAATAATAACATTATAACGAAGTGCATTTGTCTTGTCAAAATCTACCGTAGTTATGTATAAGGCATTACGAAAAATTTTCGACAGACCAACCGAAGAATAATAGTAAGCGTGGAACAACAATTCCAAAAACAGTTTATTTTTCACTTGTATATTATACGTTTATTTCACCTTGGATACGGTTGCTATAAACACACTCATTATGCCCTAGGCCATTATGCCCGCATTTGCGGGCATAATGGATTAAAAACGCCCGCTTATTTTACTAGGAGAAATGAAGCAAATTTCATTGATTAAATACTTCATAATCCTTGTCGTATAAGACACTGGATTTCTCCGGCAATGAATTATTCGCAGCTTTGGCTGCATTTTCTATGATATTCTTGGGTAAATTCATTTTCATTTCCATTATTTCTATAAGACTACACAAAGAAAGCAGGAATGACATTCACTAAATTTGATGACAAAAATATTCACAAACGTCAAACTATCAACAAATGACATGCCTACTATGAGAAGGAAAATGGATAGGAGCAATGAAACGATTTTAAAATCGCTTTTTCATCATAATATAATAATTTTTTCGTGAAAAATAAAATCTTGTATGCACCGCGTGCGTTACTAGATCCTTATGCCCATTGGGCAACATTCATCCCTCGGGCCAGAGGCCCTCGGGCCGAATGTTTCCCTCAGGGCATAAGGAACTATATAACGCACTTGGTACATAAATAACTATTTGATGTTTGGATGTCTAATTTTATATTTATTCATTTAATTTCAATAATTAATCCAAATAACCAAGGATATTCAGAGTGTTTCATATATGAATGCAGATCCTGAAGAACAGTTATCTTTGGATGATTTTAAGAAGAATTCCCTTCATGAACATAGGTCCGCAACAGCTTGATTTCTGAAATACTGGGTGTTGAAATTCAACAAAAATATCGATTTTCTCCCAATATCTCTTAAATCCCTTGGTATTTTATTTTCTATCCTGGCACTTGCGAAGTACACATAGAAATACATTAACAAGGTTTATAACGTTCTCCCAAACGTAATATTTCATGAATATTTAGTATTCGATTTTAATTTTTTTCGATCATTCTGGATTGACCTGATATTTTTTTCTGAGATGCACATTTGCATAAGATATCAAAACCTTAAATTTTTTTCCTCATAATGCAGTTATTGAATTCGATTCCTGATTTTTTGCCTATCTCTTGAATATACACAAGATACTCCTTAAAAGTATATACTTTCAACTGATTTAAGGAACTTCGTTCCAATAATCATCAATTTTTCAAAATAATAAACACCTTAGTGTAGTTGACATCAATGCTTCAAAATTACTTCTGAAGTTTCTACCGAGTTTGTTAAAAAATTCGATGATTTTGATTTCAGAGATCTATGATTTGGTGTAAAGTGATACGAATGCTTCTAGATATTATGGTTGGTAATACCACATTCTTGAGTGCCAGATTTTTTTTGACAAATTTCTAGTAAATTTTTTCACTTGTCTGTCAGTTTCTTTAGCGGTTGCGCACATTTCGAACAAATAATATTTTCAATTTCCAAAACACATATCTGGGTTTTGCATTGAAATGCTGAGAAATATGTTAGAAATGAAGCTTAGCATCACAAGAAACTGCCGAACGCACGAGAGTAGTTGAAGAGTGGGGGAGAGCAGCAAGATCATGACATATTTTTTTTGCAAAACCAAGATGAACATTTCGATGTTTTTCAATATGCGATGACAGCGTGAAAATCATGAATACGAAAAATGGCTCGCGTTTCTATGGAAACTGTCTCACAGTATTCAATATGTATTCAATTCAAAATCCAAAAACACTCATCGCATATAGAATAATTATACTTTTTAATAATTACTCACATTTCTTGTTTGTATATAGTATGAAATAAAATGTTGTACGTCACACGGTATGTTTTTTTCAGTACTCGTTTCGATATTCCGGACTCGGCTAATCGCCTCCTCCGGAAACATCTTACTCCTACTGTTAAAATGTATTTACCGGACTTATAAAAAGAATAACTATTACGACTACGTTTAAATATAGAGAGGAATTTTCTAGAACGAAAAAACAAAATTCACTCTGAGATTGAAGAAAAAACTCAAAATAAACGATTTTTGGTTGATTCAAAACGGACATATGTAATGAACTGTGAGAAATTGCTATTCTTTTGAGTGGGGAAATATGTTTAACAGTGTTAATAGCTTGAATATCTCCTAATAGACATGGAGACCTGTCAGTTGACTTGATTAGTGAAGTAGAGTAATGAGTATGCTCACATAAAAATTTAAAACAAGTTCAAAATTACGAATAATGTAAATTTTTCTAGTTTTCAATATTTACCCAACTATTTTACTTAACTTGTAGTAAAATATCCAGTTTTGGTTTACATGAACCAAAGATTATTTCGGTTTTTCTTCACAAGTTTATTTCTCTTCACAAATTAATTTCTTTCAACAAGTTAATTTCTGGATTCATTCATTATGAATTAGGCAGAAAAAGTTCCTTTTATACTTTTGCTGCACAATACTAATCAGATAATGCGTAAAGAGTAACACTCAAATTTTTTAAATAAAACTTGAACTGGAACAGCTTTCCAAATATATTTAGAAAAGTGATTACTATTTTATGTTTCCAAATATTCGTGACCAGTTATTTAGATTATTTAAAATTGACCATTTCTAATGGTGTATTTCACTATGATCCCTGTATCACAGTTCAACAATCATCATCTTACTAAGTGAATTTTTTTTGTAGGTAATCAAACCTTTTTGCAATCATAGTGTGTATGAAACATATGGCGTGGTTCTCTCTGTGGCGCAGTTAGATTTCCTATGGTCTTCAATAGTAGCAATTTTTCTGGTTGGTGCTGCTGTTGGATCTCTAGGTGGATCTCCCGTCGCAGATATACTGGGTAGAAAAAATGGATTAATTATGTGTCAGATTGTGGGCTTCATCGCTGGGCTGTCATTTATTTTCAGCTATGTGATCAATTCGGTAGAAATACTATTGCTTGGAAGACTCTTAGCTGGCCTATCTTCAGGTAATATCTGTTGATACGGTTACTACTACATATCTGTGGAATAAATTTCACATACTGAAACATAAAAATTAACGAAATCCAGTCAAAAATTCTGCATAGTTTTTGTAGTGACTATTTCACTCATTCCATTTGTAGTGAGGAAGTATCCATAGCAACTCTCGTTTCACAGCGATAAAACATGCAAGCCGGCAAAACTTAGCAAGTTATTATTTCATCGATAATATTTTGACATTTCTCACATTCATAGGTTATTTTCTTGACTTTCTCAAATGTGACCATATTACTGTTGTACATATTTTCTCGTGAAATAGTCACGTCGAATACCACTCGAGATTAAATTTGAGCAGATAAAATTTCTCTCTTGTAACATTCAAGTTTGTTGCTTAGGCAATTTCGCGAATGACATTTGTATCAAAATCACGAGACGTCAGGCGAGTGATTTTGGAAAAAAATGTCATATTACAATCGAGAAATTTTGCCGGCAAAATTTCATCTCTAGTGGTATTATATATGATTATCAATATATTCAAATATTATGCCGACGTTATGATGAGGCAGCCTTGCTACTGAAATAAGTGTGCTTTCAACAATTACTGTTTTTTTCTCATAAAAGTTGAATACATTTCGATTAGTGAACAAAAATCATCGATTTCTTGCAAAGTACCATTTCTGAACTTGTAGAGTTGAGAAATGACAAATAAATTGAATATGTTAATGAAGAATTGTCTGTAATGATCAGAGTATTTGGTTGAAACAAATTTACTCCTAAATATACTCTTTATCTACATGTTTATATTACTGGGAGCTCAGTATGAACGCATAAACGCTTATCTTTTTAACAGTCTGGTTGCACTCATATTTTGTGGAAAATAATTAGCATATTACGTCACATACTACTGTACTATTCAGAAATAATCTTTGATAGCATCTTCATTCTGTTTTCTCTTCTATAGCTTTAGTTTTTTCATTGACTTCAAAAGGTGAATGGTTTTTCATTGCTGAGAGAGATTGATGGAGTTGTGCTCTTCGAAAATATCACAACATAGCCAATATTGTTAAAAACTCTTCTGCATCTTTGCAACCGTACTCTTTAAGGAATATTAAAATTTCCTGTATCAGTCAAAAAGTACGTGATGAAACATTATCACGTAAGTGCCATAGTGCACTGCTAAAATATAACAAAGTTCAGTGTTTGGCTCTCATATACGCACACAGTTTTTTTTTAAACCTTGTTTTCACTCGATAAAAATTTGTAAAATTTACCATATTCACCACATATGCTAAGACCTCATGCCGTGCGGGATTTAGACTAACGCAAGCGCTTCTCTTTTATTAATAGAGCAATGAGTCTACACTCCATAGTGCTTTCGGTGATTTCCTTTGAATTAGTTCCATAGCAGCCTGACATGGGATGAGCTCGATAAGTACATATATATACCTATACATATATATATATATATATATATATATATATATATATATATATATATATATATATATATATATATATATATATATATATATATATATATATATATATATATATATATATATATATATATATATATATGTATATATATATATATATATATATATATATATATAATAATAATAATAATAATAATAATAAGGCCTTTATTTCCTACAAGTAAAAAGAAAACCCAGTTACAGGAAAAATTCTTAAATAACTAAATAAAAATTTACAGAAGCGGCTTCAAAAATATTAGTATTACAATAACTAAAATTAACTTTTAAAAAAAAATTAAATGACAGAGAGAAAAAAGAAAGAAAAAAAAATTACTTTAAGATATTAATACAATTATAACTTGAGAAACGATAAGAACTCAATATCACTTATGACTATCTATCCAGATACTCCAAAAAAACTCGACTTATGGCTGAAAACGTATCAAAGTTCATATCGCAACTATCAGAAACCTCATTGAATAATGAACACATGTATCTAATAGGCGATTGTACAAGAGAATTGGTTCTTGGAGTGGCCAAGAAAAATAGTTCATTACATCTTGAGCACCGCCTAGGCACCAGAAATTCCACCATAGCCAGAAGAGAGGGACAGTCAATACAGCCGTGCAATAGTTTATATAAGAATTTCAAAGAGAGAAGTTTTCTGGTGACTTCAAGCGATTTAACCCCAAACCTGTTCAATAAGTTATCCTGATCAAAACCTCTTGAAGGGTAAACACCATCCTCTCTCCACACCAGATACTTAAGGAACCTCCGCTGCACTGACTCAAAATGATACTTGTGAACATTGTAGATAGGATGCCAAATCATACAACCGAAATTTAATCTGCTCTTCACTGAAGAATTGAACAACTGCAATAGAGTTCCCGTATCATGAAAGTGATTGGCATTGCGCTCAATTTGAGTATATATATATATATATATATATATATATATATATATATATATATATATATATATATATATATATATATATATATATATATATATATATATATATATATATATATATATATATATATATATATATATTTTATGTGTAGCCATATGCGAGTGAAGACGTACTTTTCAATTCTCCGTGTTTATAGTTGGTTATCTCAAGTTAGAAGTGTCGAATTTCGCTCAAATTCATCGAAGGCTCAAGATTAATACTGTGAATTCATTTTCTAGAAATTTTCAGTGCAGAACTGTTTTTTTTTGCTCACAGTTGATCAAATTCCTTTGTTTGTTTTCTGTTTATGCTGTACCGACTTTTAAATCAATCGTGTTCTGCACATCTGCTGACATTATCAACTGAAGGTATAAAGCTTATCATACACGGAAACGCATCTCAAGCGAAGAATGGCCGTTGATGGTGATTTATCGAGGTTTTTGAAGAATGAATTTGCCACCCAGACCGCTACACTGAAAGAGGAATTATCGAAAGTAAGAGAAGAAATTAGGCAGGTAGGATTGACTACGGGATTACGATTGAAGTCATGTGAAGAAAGAATATCTAAGGTGGAAAGTGAAATTGTTAATACCAAGAGAAATACCTTAAGGAAAAACGTAATAATTTCAGGGTTGAAGTTGGATAACTCCAATCTATTACATTCTGTTATATCTCAACTTAACTCCCTTTTGGATATTAACTTGATTGAATCCGAGATCGACAATATTTATAGACTGGGAAAGGATAAACCAATAGTAAAGATAGAATTTTTAACTTTTTTGGCGAAATCTAAACTGATCAATAATCGACGTAAATTGAAGGGTTCTCAAATTTATATAAACGAGGATCTTTGTGAAGAGGACCGTGGTGACTTCAAACTCCTGAGACAAAACCTAAATTTAGCCAAAGCAAGCAATTATAAGGCATATATCAGGTCGAAGTGCTTATTTGTTAACGGTGAAAAGTATACAGTCGATCATCTCAAGAATCAAGATAATTCAGATAATAACCTCCCGACTTTGAAATACCAAAACAGAGACTTTTATCCACGATCTGGCAGAAATCCTGAATTGGGGACAAGTGCACCGAATAGTCCGGCCCCTATAGCACGATACAAGGAAATGCTAACTGAGCACGAACATTTGTCAATGGTAGAGGATTCGAGACTTAACCAGGAGATTTCGTCGATCAATCAGGTACTGCATAAGGCAAAAGGTTGGAAGGATCTGGGTAGAACGCGATCGCAGTCTTCGGGAAGTGCCAAAAAGGAGCAGGGAATAGTCAACCTTGAGACGAAGATAAAGAGAGGTGGCTGAGACGATTAGTTAAGTTTTCTTTTTTCTTTCTCTATTTCATTATTTATTTGTTTTATTCTCTATTTCATTATTTATTTGCTTTATTTTTGATTTTTTCATTCGATTAATTACTTTTAATTTTTTTTCTTCTCATTTTAATATGGATCAATTTTTGAGAGATTTTGAGGTGGAAATACATCAATCTAGATATTTGGATCAATTGGGTGATTTAAATAATTACGATGTGGCAAAAAAATTCAAGCTATTTCGTAACAATATTAGAAGTATAGAGAAAAATTTTGATGAATTTAAAATACTACTAAGAACATACCCTGAGAACTTTCATGTTATTGTCTTGACAGAAACGTTCACGATAACAGATCTGGATCCTTTTAAAATCAGATGATACACTTGTTTATACAACAATGGTACTTATACCAGGAATGACGGCGTTATTATATATATTCGAGATGATCTACAGTACAGTCAAAAAATAGTATTTATTGGAGGGATAAAAGTTTTAGAATTGGATATAGAACTCACAGGGAAAACAATCAAAGTAACAGGAATTTATCGTTCACCACAAGTGTGTCAGAAAAATTTTAATAGAGATTCATTGGAATACATTGAAAAAACGCAAAAATACAATTACCATGTTGTTGTGGGCGACATGAACATTAACCTACTGTCAAACAGTGAACTTGTTGAAGAGTATAAGAATTTATTCAGTACTTTCGGATATAGTTCTTACATTAATGAAGTAACCAGACCTTCCAGTAGTAGTTGTTTAGACCATTTCTTTCTTAGACGTCGAAGTCCCACTACAGATGAAAATCATTCTTCGTTCAGATATAACCGATCACTATGCAATAATATTATGTCTGGATATTGAAAAAATGCAGATGGAAAAAGCTCACAGATACAAAAGTTATGTTGATTATAGAAAAATGAAAAATGACCTTAGGAAAATAAATTGGGGAGATATGATTAAGGGAAAAAATGTTAATTCTTTTGCCGAAGCTTTTATTGGTCCAATAGCTCATTATACAGAAGAAAACACAACAAGGATTAAGTTAACATATAGAAAATATGGGAAAAAGGACTGGATTACGCCGGGCCTTCTGAAGGCTATAAATAACAAAAATAACCTATACAAGAATATGATTGAAGACCCATTCAACATGAGCTTGAGGCAGCAATATGCAAAGTACCGAAACGTATTACAAAAGTTGATAAAAGCTGCAAAGAAAAATCACATAAACACAAGGAATACTTCGAAGGTAAGATCTCTCTGGTCTTATGTTGATGATCTCTGTGGAAGATCTAGGCCTGAAACAAAGATAGATTCGGTTGAAACTACTGATGGACAAGTAGTAACATCGAAAGGAGAAATGGTGGAGGAATTCGGTAGATACTTTTGTGAGATAGGAAAGCGACTAGCAGAGAATATAGATGAAGTTTCAGAAAAGGAAGAAGGAGAACGTCATTGCGACAAAACATTTTTTCTGTTTCCCACTTCTGTAAATGAAGTGAGAGAAATGATAGGAGAACTGAAAAACGGTGGAGCTCCGGGAAATGACGGTATCAGGACTGAACTCCTAAAAAATATCCAAGATGAAATAGTAGAACCTATTATGTTGCTGGCCAATCTATGTTTTGAGACTGCTGAATTTCCGAACATTTTCAAGGTGGGCGTCATCAAACCACTGTTCAAATCGGGAGATAAAACCACTTTATCAAATTATAGGCCGATTTGCTTGACAACTAATCTGTCTAAAATAATAGAGAAATTAATAAAAGTTCGAATTGTTAACTTTCTGAACAAGAATAATATTTTATCTGAAAATCAGTATGGTTTCAGGACGGGCAAATCTACAGAGGATGCAATTAAAAAACTTGTGGAGCGAATATACGGATGGATGGATGGAAGCAAGGTGGGTCTGTGCGTATTTATAGACCTTGCGAAGGCCTTCGACACCGTATCGCATAAAAAACTCTTACGAAAACTTTACCTCAATGGCTTTCGGGGTAAAACATACAAACTGATGAAAAACTACTTATCAGATAGGACCCAATTTGTGAAAATAGAGGAGCATTCAAGTGAAGAAAGAACTGTTGAATATGGGGTACCACAGGGTACAGTATTGGGACCTGTTCTATTCAATATATATGTGAACAGCCTGTTGTTAATGGAAAAAAAGGGTACGATTATCAGTTTTGCAGATGACACTGTAATAATGTACGAAAATAGTACTTGGGGAACGCTGAAACTAGAAGCAGAAAGAGATCTTTATAGTATAAAGCAGTGGTTCGGAGAGAATAAACTCACAATAAATTTGCTGAAAACCAAATATTTACCGTTTGCCGCTTACGAATCAGGACTTCCACATATGGGCAACCTAGAAGTTGATAACGGAACATCAATCCCTGAAGCCGAGCACATAAAATATCTAGGCATTACAATTGATCGACACCTGAAGTGGGATAAACATATAGATATTTTAGTGACCAAACTGAGGTTTTTACTCACCAAGTTCAAAACCCTCAGAGAGTACTTAGATCTCACAAGCTTGAATATGATTTACTCAGCACTATGTCAGTCACAAATAAGATATGGTATAATAGGTTGAGGCGGAGCATATAGTTGTCATATGAGGCGGGTTGAAGTAATCCAGAAATGGTTGCTCCGTGTGATCTACGGAAAACCTCTCCTGTTTCCGTCAGATGATTTATTTGCTGTTTCCGAAGTTATGAATCCCCAACAACTATTTGTGCTACAGCTATTACTTGGCGTAAGCACACGGAAAATTCAACTCAGAAAAGCTGAATATGAATATGAAACGCGTAACAAGATGAGTAAATACCTCACACCTAGAGCAGAAAAACGCATAGGCCAGAGAAGCTTCATCTATCTGGCCCCACGTATATATACCGCAGTGCCTAAAAACCTGAGGAATATAGTTAATCTAAATATGAAGAAAAAAAAACTGAAAAGTTGGGTGATCGAAAAGGGAAGGAGATATTTCAATTCAATGATAAATCCCTTATGATACCATCCTCAAAAGATTTTGAACTTTTTTGTGTTTTCGTGTTATATTGCTTTGTGTCCCAAGAATTTATAAATTAATTTGAATACCGGCTACTGTATTATATTTTGTTTAGTTTAAAATCACGTACAGGCTCACGCCTCTGTGATTACTGTTTATACCTGTAACTTCACAGAATAAACCATATTATTATTATTATTATTATTATTATTTATATATATACATGTATATATATATATATATATATATATATATATATATATATATATATATATATATATATATATATATATATATATATATATAATTTCATTTAAGACAATTCAAATTATTTTCAGCCTTTTAGCAAGAATCTCGAACAAGTACGAGCCTTAACTCCTGCATACATCAGACCTATGATTTATTTTCATAACATAAGGGATTTCAAAAATGTTATAGAAATTCCATTACTTTTCTTCTTCAGTTAATTTATCCTTGATATTATTCGCCATATATATAGTCCACTCAAAATAGGAAAATCAGAGGAAAAAATACTAGTCCCAATTTTTTAAGAAATGTGTAGGGAGGGGTCCCCTGAACAAGGAAAAATAAAGTCCCTCCAAATCCCAGTGCCGCTAGAGGGGGAGGGGGTTCAAATGTTCCATTTTTCAGTTTTTCGCTTATAACTTGAAAACGGTGTGTTGCAATGAAAAAGTTGTTCCATACAAAATGAAAGCTTATTAAATTTGCTACAAATTTGGTGATATACATTTTTTCAAAAAAACTGGACCGTTTTCGTGCTACCGGCTCGGTAAAGGTGGATATTAAAAAAAATTCACTCTTATTTTTCGTATATTTTCATCTTTTAGATAGGTACTATCTACAGCACTTTTAAGATTACAACGAAAAATCTTGATTTACCAACTGAAGTAAATAATAGTTTTGATCCATTTGATGGCTCCATTTGTCTACATATGTTCATGTATCTGGTTCACACAAATGTATAAGATCTTATATAATTATTTATCTATAGAATATATTTTGTAAATATATATTTGTAAAAGTGGTGTGTACTTTTACTGGTGAATGAAATCTCTAAGGCTTAATTCAAAAGAAATCAATTTTATTATACACAAAAATATTGAAATAGACACAAGTAAAGTAGAATTATTATTATTATGTTTTAATGATTAATGATTAGTCTCGTCGACAATATCCTCGTCGATGTCTTCCAAGAGGACAGACGGGCAGTTTAGGCAGTCATTTTCACATCCACAAACAGAAGAGCAGTGGATGTCTGCCTTCCTACAACCACATCTGTTATTGCATCCCGTAGCACAGCGGCAAAATATTGCATTTAAAATGTGGTCTGGCGCAGGAGGCTCGGAGGATTTGATGGGAGTGAGGATTCCATGTTCATTCCTATCCCAACCCCATAATTCTGGGTCGCTGGTGGTATTACCCAGCCAAATTTGGGTTTGAAGGAACACGCTATGAGCGTGCTGTGCAGCAGCTGCTTTTGTTGGTGTCAGAGACGTCAAATTAACTTTCACCTTCGTTGACGATTTAACAAAGCAGCTGAAGCGGTGTTCATTTAAATCCTCTCGGTTGGGTGGGGCGTTGTAGAGGATAAGTAGCATGGCTTCTCTTGCTTGGGGCACTTGCTTTTTGGTGGATGAAGGATTGCTTTATACCATACCCACCGACACTTGCTGTCTAATCTCGTATACTAGCTATCTCGAAAACATTTCATATGATACGTATTCTCCGTCCGCCAGCAAATTAATTTTTGTTATTCATAAATTTGTTTTAAATTAGGTGGTCGCCAACAGTTATTTAGTGAAACTGCCATAAAATATCATAAAATTCATATTATATTGTTTTTGACATGCCGTAACATTAGCTTTGTTCGCGGTAAGGATCCTGAACCGATTCCGAACTGTTTTCGGACTGATCGCATGCGCAGTTTGAATTACGGCGTTCGCGGATCAAAAAATCCTGAATTTTTAGTTCCAGTTCTACGTTCGCGGACAAAATAGAACCGATTCCGAATCAGTTCGGAACTGGTTCTAGCAGTCCTTGGGATCGAGGTAGGATTTTTAGTTCGACTCTTGCGCATTCACGATTGTTTTGTTTTGACAGTTGAAAGTTAGGTTCAATAATCAATTTGTACTACCATCCCTTTGTATATTTCGTATTTTGATTTCGTCTGTGTTGGTATTTTCGAAATTACATGTGAGAATATATGATTTAATCGGTAAGTTATATGATTGTTTTTATCTTCTGTTCAATCTTATAATAAAATATACGTATTTTTCAGTAAAGATTCCCGTCATGTCTGATCATTTTTATCTATCGATGAACACTTTGAAGATATCTTGGATATAGTTGAAATTCCAAAGAATTTTGATTACTTTGAGGAAACTGTTCCCCAATTTAATGAAGAACATGTGGTGTATTTAAGGTTGAACCTACAAATGACAAGAATTGGCAGAACGATTTGCTGATTCAGAGTAGTATCATAATCGGCAAGAAGGAGAAGCTCCAAAAGTTAGTGCACTGAAATGTATAACTGTTTTTTATGGTTTGCATCAAATGGAGTTGCCTACTTCAGGGATGTATCAGATAAGTTCAACATAACTAAAAGAACCTTTTACAAGATTATCAGAAGAATAGCTAATTTTTTGAGTAATTTATCACCGGAAGTTATTACATGGCCAACTGATGTAGAAAAGAAAAGAAATTCAAGCTCACTTTAGAGCACATAACTTTCCAGGAGTAATATGAGTGATCGATGGTACCCATATCAGAATTGAAAAGCTAGGAGATTATCCAGATTCTCATTGAAATCGAACTTCTATTCAATTCAGGTAATGTTAAAACACGCTTATAGGTTAATTTGTTTCACTTCATAAATTTGTAAATACTTAAGTAAATGTGAAAAAGATTATTCTTATATTAGAACAATATTTATATATACAATGATAACATTGCCGTACTTTTTTAATGAAATTTAAAGTATTAACACGAACATTATTCTAGGATCAAATGGTATGTGACCATAGGCGGAGAATTTGTGACATCTTTGTGTTTTTTCCTGGTTCAGTATATGATGGCAGAGTACTAAGAACATCCCCTTCATATGAAACTTCACCTGAGAAATCCAATGATATAAATTATATCCTTGGCGACAGTGGGTATCCTTACTTGAGGCATTTGTTAACACCTTGTAGGGATAGTGGACATCTGACTAGCCACCAAAATAACTTCAATTTATTACTGTCTACCAACAGGTTCATTTTAGAACATTGTTTTGGAATAATGAAGAAAAAGTTGCGACAACTCATATAAAATTCAGAAACATTGCAACTATAGTGCACTTTATGAGGGCTTTGCTGTACTGCACAATTTTTCTTTAGATTTTTTTCCCGAAATAGAACATGTAGCAGCTCCTCTCGATGATGAAGAAATAGCAGTTAGGAATGAGGATGATGCCAGATCAGGATAATAGAGTTGTTTATGAAGTGATGAACAGATACCATTTTAGTTAAATGTATTGATCCCTTATAAGTTCTTTGTAAAATTAGCTAAAACTTTATGACATATTTTATTAATAATAAATTGTGATGAAACCTGGTTTCATTATTTTATTATAAAAAGTTTTTGTTATATAAGATTCAAAAATAAAATACACTTTGTATATGCCATTCTTTGTCATCAAGGCTGATTCATCCAAACATAATATACTGGTATATATCAAATTTCAAGAAGTGATATTTTACATGTAATTTCTTTGTGTATATAAAGGTAATTATTGTTACACTTTTGATATGTGTTGATTGTTATATTTAGGTATTTATAAAGTGTTTAAAGGTTTATATATGATGTATATAATTGTTACTACATTATTATGGAAATAAATGGTATTCTTATTACTGTCGAGCATATTTATACTTTCTGTCCATACTTATTGGAATTAAAGCTCTATAGAATGATTGTATTAACTTTTTACAAAAACTAGTCTTATCACAATGTCCAGACTATCAATTAAGAGATCAAATATTCATGATAAAATTATAATCGATTCATTCACATTGTCAATGCACCAAACTAACAAGTTTGAAGGAAGCTAGGCATATGTATCGAACGAAACATTGAATGATTATCCAAGTGTTTTGCATAAGAGTCTTACGAAATTCAAACATAATGATAGTAATCATTGACTTAATGGTTAAGATCTCCTTGCAAAACTTCTTCCTTTTTTATAGATAAGTAAATAAGAATTGCTGTATAAATTTTTCATTGTAGTATTTCTTTTCATTAGGTATATATATATATATATATATATATATATATATATATATATATATATATATATATTTATCTTGTTTATTATTTTTGTTAATTTTCTTCATAATGAACATGTATATGCAATAAATATATGTTCCATAGTATATAAAGTATTCTCTGAAGCAAGTTTCTTATGTCTGTTGTGAGCAGATTTGAATTGTGCTAGCAATATAGACGACATAGAAAAATCGTGAAAACTTCTGTGACTCGATATTTCCCTAAAACAGTTCTCAAATCGTTCGCGGATCAAAATAATTCAGAACCGGTTTTGAACCGGACATGCGTACTATGACAATCCCAGAACGTGTTAGAGGCTATTCGAATGCAGAGAATTTAATACTGTACAAATTTTATTGTGACGATTTTCCCCTAAAATGAATAAGTGAAGATCTAGAACACAAAAATATACAAAAAAGAATAGTTAAAAACAATTTCTTTTTAAATTACCACCTTTCCGGAGCTAGTAGCATGAAAACGGTTCAGTTTTTGGAAAAAATGTAAGTAACCAAACCTGTAGAAAATTTAATGAATCAACACCGCTTCAGCTGTTTCGTTATATCGTCAACAAAGGTGAAAGCCAAATTGGCTTCTCTGCCACCAACGAAAGCAGCAGCTGCACAGCACGCTCATAGGGTGTTCCTTCAAACCCAAATTTGACTGGATGATACTACCATCTTCCCAGAAATATGGGATTGGGTTAGGGATGAACATGGAATCCTCACTCCCGTCAAATCCTCCCAATCTTCTGCTCCAGGCCACAGTTTATATTCAAAATTTGGCCGCTGTGCTACGGTCTGCAATAATAGGTGTGGTTGTAGGAAGGCAGACATCCACTGCTCTTCTGTCTGTGGATTTGAAGGTGACTGCCTAAACTGCCCGCCTGCCCTCGAGGACGGGACAAATCCTAGTGAACAAATAATAATTATATAATATCATATATATATATATATATATACCTATATATGTATATATATTATATATATATATATATATATATATATATATATATATATATATATATATATATATATATTATATTATATTATATATATATATATTATATATATATATTATATATATATATATATATATATATATATATATAATATATATATATATATATATATATATATATATATATTTATATACCTATATTATATATATTTATATATATATATATATAATATATATATATATATATATATATATAATATATTATATATATATATATATATATATATATATATATATATATATATATATATATATATATATATATATATATATATACATTTGTGTTAACCAGATATATGAATATCTGTAGAGAAATGGATCAAAAATATTATTTATTTCAATTGGGAAATCAAGATTTTTCGTTGAAATCTTAAAAGTTGCGATGCGTTCAATATAAATTAACGTTGGATATATATTCTAGGGGGGAATTTAATGCTGTATAAATTTCATATCGACGATTCTCCGCTAGAATTAACGAGTGAGTATCTAAAAGACAAAAATATACGAAAAACAAGAGTGAATTATTTTTTTTTTAATATCCGCCTTTACCGAGCCGGTAGCACGAAAACGGTCCAGGTTTTTGAAAAAATGTATATCACCAATTTTGTAGCAAATTTAATAAGCTTTCATTTTTTACTGAGCAACTTTTTCATTGCAACACACCGTTTTCAAGTTATAAGCGAAAAATTGAACATTTGAACCCCCCTCCCCCCTTCGCTGCCAAAACTTTAGCGGTCTCTCTTGACTCTTGATTTCTGTAGACGTGAACCCAATCTTTAAATATCCGTCATCGTATTTACAATATTTTTGTTTTCACAGTTGCGCCGCCAATGGTTGAAAAAATACTTTTTTTATCTGCACTATTATGTTCATTGATGTTCAAAAATTGGCACATCAACAAAGATATAAAAGACAAAAATCCAAGCACCATTTATCCACAACAAATATCACGTTTTAGAAGTTTTTTCTCCGAAAGTAATTGCACTGTCTCGAAAGGCAACAGTGAGGGGCGGTAGTCGTTTTTAACTCCGTTTCATATTTCCTGGACCAAGATTTGTGAGAATATATATATATATATTAAAAATTATTATTAAAAATAAATCTTCGTACATATTACGTGGTGATAATGGTATAATTCAATATTATCCAGGAAAGTTATCCAAAATACATAAATCTTTCGTATAACATCTGTAAGTGTATTAGCACCTAAACAGCCTGTCTATCACTTCAATCCTTTGCGGTGACTATATTGATATTTTTAACATTCCTTTCTTGAAGGTAGAATGAAAATGATTAAAGATTACCGATCGTAACTTTATCAAGCTTAGCCCTTACAGAGGAATTGTCAGTTTTTGAATAAATTATAATTGTACAGTTTTTAAAGACATCAACAAATCCTTCCAAAAACTTCTGACACTTAAATATAATATTCTCAATCAGCACAGGATGTTCAATATAATAACACCACTAAACTACAAAGCAAGTAACAGATGTATGAAATAGTATCCAATTTACATGAAATTTTCCTGAATCTAATGGCAGCACCATCTGCCGAGTTGAACAAAAATTGTTTTCGAATATTCAATACCGCGATCACATCAGGCCTGCTGGATCCAAGATGAATCATCCAAAGGTCAACAACAATAATTAATAAATTAATTAAAAGAACATTATATATCGCATAGAATTTTGAATCTAAACCATTCTTGAATCCATCTGAACACACAATAAAATCACAATCGGTTTACCCGCTTAGGAGTTGAGTCACATACACATGTACAGAAGAATTATATATATATATATATATATATATATATATATATATATATATATATATATATATATATATATATATATATATATATATATATACATATTTATATACTTATATATATATATATATATATATATATATATATATGTGGTGGTAAAATCCCTATGTGAGTTCATATTTAATAAGTTAGGAATGATAAACACAACTCTCACAACTGGAGTTGTGAGAGTTGTGTTTATCATTCCTAACTTATTATATATATATATATATATATATATATATATATATATATATATATATATATATATATATATATATATATATATATATATATATATATATATATATATATATATTATATAACTTGGCCAAGAGTGAGATAGACATCGTTATGATTTGTTCGTCTTAGTCTTAGGTACTCTTCTTGGTCGATGGAAGGGACACTATTAATGAACTAACCAATGATTACATCATCTTAGTCTTTAGTGCATATAAATTTTCTTTTTCACTATTATATATATATATATATATATATATATATATATTTATATATATATATATATTTATATATATATATATAGTAAAATAAATAAAAATATATAGATATATATATATATATATATATAACTTTGTGTATACAGTTTTTTTCTATTTGGCATCTATAGCGGCCACAATTAGACCAAATGAGCTGAAATTTGGTATTCGGGATTGTTCTTGAGGCAGAGCAAAACTTATGAAATTTGGGTAAATTAAGTAAAAATTTTGGAAAAAGGATTGACGCTGAGGGGGAAACGATGTGGAAATTACTAAAGAACAATTAACATATTCTGAATTCATCATTCTAGGGCTATTAGGAAGGTGTTGAAATTTCTACGTATAATTAGTTGTCTTATGAAAGTTCCTTTTCGAGGTTGCAACTATTTTCCCCATTCTCCGATATTTCAATGTATATATTTCTTGTTTTTTCGTGTGTTTCAAGGGTTCACTCACCTCCACAACTTCTCCAAATTGACTTAGTTGGTTAAGAATTTTTATGTGAAAGAACAAACATGAGAAGAAAATGGGAACTTAGGTCTGCTGCTAACGCTTTTTTCAGATGGAAGCTGTGTTTATTTCTGCTCGACTTCTATTGATCGACTAACTGTGTGAATCGGCAAAGCTTACTTAGATCTATCGCGAGAAACTATCATGTCCGATCATATCGCACGATCCAGAAGGAACGCTAGTTAATTTTTTTGCAGGATGAAGTACAACATATGAGGCTTTCTCGATGTTATGCGGCGCCCCTATTAAGTGACCACGGCGCCCTGCGGTGCACAGTTTCTGGAACCTCTGGTTTAAACTATCTGCTGGTCTTTCTTCTTACATGATCTCTCTTTTATTAATCCACTTCTAATACTTGCCTACTACTAGCCTTGTTTACTTGCCGAATTTCTAGTATCTTGCTCGGCACCTATACTCCCGTATCACTTTTTATTCGCTTCAAGAGAGAATGTATCCAATATTCCATAAATATTTGAATATTTTCAAAGTAATACTTAGACTCATTGTAAAAGAAATACAATACGTAATATAATATACTGCACCATGAATTGATGATCATATTGTTTCTTAAACATTGATAACATACCCTATCAATTTATGATCAAATCTTTCTCTATTGAGTCGATAAATAAATCTAAATTATTCAAATATTTGCTAAGAAATATTATTGTGTAATGCTGTAGTGGCAATAACTGTCTTTATATAGCTATAAAATTAAATAATTCATTGCTTATAGAAATACTTTTTTGAAATTTAAATACGCTTGAACTTTTTAGAAAATATCACCCTCTTTCGATATCTACAGTTTGTAGGTAGTAATTCACGATATTCGAACTACTGAGCTTGATATTCGGATTCCCATGAATATTCGTACCATAATAAATCATACAGCACTCAATGGTTTCAAAAATCATTCCTTATTTTTACAGGGATGATAACATGTCTAATGCCCATGTACTTAATGGAGCTTTCTCCTACCCATCTCAAAGGTTCATTGGGTGCGTTGTGTCCATTAGGTGTTTGTACAGGAGTACTACTAGGACAAGTGATGTCAATTTCTAGTTTATTAGGCGAGTAGAAAATAACACCGAGGTGATGTTAGCTCCCGGCCCGCCAGCTCCAAACGTCACTTTTCCACCACGGTCATATTCATGAAGCTAGCCCTTTTGGGTTTCTCATTGGAAGGGAAAATTATCTATGTATAATACTTTTTTTTCTCTACGTAAACATCTAATTTTCGTTTTTAGCCGTCCATTCACTGACCCAAAAAAAAAATGAATCTTGGTTCGTTCGCAATGATTATTTATATTTCGTTTAATAGAGCTGGCCCTTTAAGGAGGTTATATTTGAACAATAAATTTTGCCTAGATTGTAATATCTTCTGAGTAATCAGCTTATTTGTTCTTGGTTTTTGTGGCCGATTATTCCCAAAACGACTGAAAAATTATGAATATCTATTCGACCGTTATGATTATTCATATTTTATTTTTCATCAATTTTGAATGGAAAGTACTTTATTTTCTCTATGTAAACATCTAATTTTGGTTCTTGGCCGGGCATTATTCAAGCCAACAAAAATTATAAATATTGGTTGGACCGCTGTGATTATTCATATTTTGTAGCGGTCGGACGAATTTTCATAATTTTTTTTGGCTTAAATAATGCCCAGCCAAGTACCAAAATTAGATGTTTACATAGAGAGAAGAAAGTACTTTCCATGCATAATTTTCCGTTCGAATAAGTAACCGAAAAGGGCCAGCTCCATGAATATTACCGTGGTGGAAAAGTGACGCTTGGAGCTGGCCGGCCGGGAGCTAACATCATCTCGGTGAAAATAACTGTTATCATCAAATATAATAATTCGTTTAAATTTTCAGGAAATGAATCGCTGTGGCCCTTCTGTTTTGCATTTTATCTAATTCCGTTAGTAAGCTGTTCGGTGTTTTTTCCATTTCTACCTGAAAGTCCGAAATATTTGTTTGTTATAAAGAACAATAATGGGCTTGCCTTACGGAGTGAGTATATCAAAGTGCTTCAAAAATGTTCACATATTTTGGTATTACAAATATGTTTTTCCAGATCGAGATGAGATTTTTTTAGTCACATTATGTTATATAAAACATTGAATAATTATACATTCACACCCTAGAAATTGAACAGAATATACTGCATACATTCAAACAGAAATTGAGATTTAATTTTATACCACAGTTCAACTCTGAAGCTCCTTGAGAAGAACTAATGAATATATATATATATATATATATATATATATATATATATATATATATATATATATATATATATATATATATATATATATATATGTATATACATTTATTTGTGAATTTTTGAGGTTGCAGTCAGAATAATTGTTGGGCTAGGTAAAAGAATACTCTTTGTCATATGGTCGAGCTTTCGGAAATGGTTATTTTCTTTATCAAGACATTAAGATGAGGTTATATAAATTTTGAAAAACGTAAAAGAGGAACAGAAAAGCTAATGGATACACCTTGAAACTTAATCACATATGTAAACATCAATTTCAAGAATTATAAATCTTAATTTCAACAAACAGCAATTGACTACCTTGCCACCTTCAAGAAACTACACAGATTAAAATATAAATATATTATTAAAATAAATTTTTCCTCAACTAGCCAGTCAAGACTACCCTTATATATATATATATATATATATATATATATATATATATATATATATATATATATATATATATATATATATATATATATATATATATATATATATATATATATATATTATATTTATATATATATTTATATTTATATATATATAATATATATATATATATATATATATATATATATATATATATATATATATATATATATATATATATATATATATATATAAAATCCAATAAAACCCTTTCTAAAAACTATGAATATACCAAAGTAAAACACTTGATTTCACTAAAATCGCTATATTTATTCGACATATACGTTTCGGTGTATTAACCCATTATCAGGAGTATTCCAACTGAAAATGCAATTATATATTTATATTAATGCTTTAATAACTACGGATATCTTAAGTTGTAAGTAAGGCGACGTAATCTCTAGAGCTGCTTAAACGTTGATCCTCTTTTCCTTGTGCAATGATTGCAATATCTCAGTATTATTTTAAAATTATTAAATGGTAATTTATTCATTATTCAGGCGTCCCCAAGAACATACCCATCACTAATGACCAAATTTTTACTATTGATGTTAAGTATAATAACAGCCAGTTGTACATATTCAGTGTTACGAAAATAGAATATTCTATATTCAGAAAAATTAATTAATATATTTTTATTAGACTTTACCCATTTTTATAGACCTCTCTAAAATACGCAACATGCCAATTTGTTATCTGGATAAAGAAGTACAAGAACTACAGAATGAACTACAAGCATCACAATCGAAGCACAATGACGCTTGGACTATGAAGAGGGTTTTAAAAGATAAAAAACTTCGGCTTCCTCTAATATTAGTATGTTTACTTTCATCAGGTCAACAGTTCAGTGGTATTAATGCCGTGAGTATAAAACTAATTTTCAACCAATTTAAATAAGAATATATTCTCGTACCCTCGTTCTCTCGTTAGCTATTCAGATAAGCATGATTGCAAAATTGCGACAATAAAGTGTTGAAGTAATGATTTCCATTATATTCTTGAACCATTTTATTTATATTTTGAGAACAAAGTTAGTAGGTTTTTTGTTTCAGTTAAACAATCTTCCGATTATATATTTTTCTATTTCATTAACGTTTCGGTCTGTTACTTTGACCTTTATGAAAATGATTGGATCAATATGTTATCATCACACAATTAAAAACTCTTCACATCAATCACAGAATTACATTGACAATTTATAAATACTACGTAAAACAAAACTTGACAATGGTCCACAGTAACAAATTTTGAAAATTTTTCGTCTACATAGACACGTCGGTCTTCGCTTTCAGTTAGAGAGTGAAGCACCTGTTATAATTTCATGTATATATATATATATATATATATATATATATATATATATATATATATATATATATATATATACATTACATATAAATATACATATCTCCAGCGAGAATAATGTTTCACTCTGTTACTATCCAGTGTTTGGTAGAATATTCATTTTGAAGATTCCTGGTCATCCATCCCTTCTAAGTATTCCAGCTACATCCTACTGTTCATTTTGATGAATATTGAAATACTCCAAGAGAAAATCTGCAAATAGAAATAATTGATTACGATATTAATTTGAAATGGCATCATCCACATAGAAAATAATTTAAATTTATGGAAGCTTTCATTACGCATAATTATCTTCTACTTTTCAGGAGTTTAACATTTGAATATACTTGATATTGACGGACACAGAAACTACTCAAAGTGTCCCTTTTTTTCAGAATATAAATTGAAATACATTTTTGGTTTTTATTAATTCAATAGATGCTTTCTTTGTAGTAGACA
Organism: Cynegetis impunctata; assembly: GCA_030704885.1. NCBI lineage: Eukaryota > Metazoa > Arthropoda > Insecta > Coleoptera > Coccinellidae > Cynegetis > Cynegetis impunctata. The sequence continues at coordinate 8,892 of JARQZK010004449.1, read as the reverse complement.
TTTGCTATATTCTTTATGTCTAGTTAAATTTTATATCATTGAAATCATATAACAAGTATTGCTGAATACGCTGTTGCTGTTTGAATGAATAATTTTATTGTCTTAATTTTTTTTAGGTATTTTATTATTCAGTGACGATTTACAAGACTGCAGGGTTATCTGAAATGGGACAACAATTGGGTACAATTGGTGCTGGAATTTGTAATCTTTTTATGGCTATAATATCTGTCCCTATTATGCAAAGATTTAATAGACGACCCATCATGCAACTGAGTTTGTGTGCCACTGCCTTCTTTTTGCTACTGTTAGCTGTAGCTATACAATTTTTAGTAAGTATATGCATTATAATTTAATTAATTTTTTTTGTTGAACAATTTAAATTATTTTTCTCTAAAAGTTCTATTGAAATAGCAAATTGAACTATCAGGATTTGCAAAGTGAATTAATTTGAGACGATTTATCGTCCATTCAAATTTAAACTGATGTTATATATATATATATATATATATATATATATATATATATATGTATATATATATATATATATATATATATATATATATATAATTATATATATATATATATATATATATATATATATATATATATATATATATATATATATATATATATATATATATTATATATATATATATATATGTATGTATATATATATATATATATATATATATATATATATATATATATATATAAATATAAATAAATAATATATATATATATATATATATATATATATATATATATATATATATATACATATACATACATAAATGTATATATATATATAAATATATATATAAATAAATATAATCAAATCATGAAAAATATAGAACCGTATTGAATTTCATATATTACATGAAGGGAACAAGGTAAATTCTTCAAAAATTCAAAAATTATCAAACAAATTTTCAAGGGAGCTGGTTATATTTATTCTCGTAGGTACGCGAAATCCCCATTTACAATCCACTACTTCGACTCGGAGTGAATTTTAGAAAACGTCAAGTCAAAATCTTCATACAGCTGTTTCGATCTCATTAGATCTCTTCAGTGAAGCTTCTTCGACTCGGAGTGAATTTATGTATTTGTAATTGTTCCCCAATACAAATCGCAGTCGAACTACTATATGGATAACAAGCCATTGCCTTCTCCGCTGAAGATATTGGAAACCAACATTTCACCGTTTATATCGAAATTGCAGAATACCGTCGTGAGAACAAATATTTCATGACATGAGGGTGTCCACTCTGAAACTGGGCGTATGTGTTTTTGAGTCGGCGTAAGTTGACATTTTCTATAATTCACTGCTGCATTGCGAATGCAGATTTCGCGTCGCGGAATACATATAACCAGCTGCCTTGGAAAGTTGTTTGATAATTCTTATCCTTGCTCACTTTATGTCATATATTTACAAATGTAAGTATAGAAATTTCCACTGAGAGCCTTTTTTTGTTCATGACTAATATAATGTGACATAATGTAATTTTACAGGATGCTGCCTCATGGATGCCTTATTTGAGTATAGTTGGTGTGTTGGGTTTCGTCCTTTCTTATGGTTTGGGACTTGGTCCAATGCCATATTTCATAGGGTCTGAGTTGTTTGAAGTTGGACCTAGACCAATTGCTATGGCACTTGGAAGTATGTCCAACTGGGGAGGTAATTTTATCATCGGATTATTTTTTCCTCTGATGAACAGATACATTGGAGCTACCTCGTTTGTGATATTTACTATTTGGGTCATTTTCCTATTTATCTTCGTTAGGTAAGTTGATGCTCTCAAGGTGTATATCTAGAATAATGTTGAATAAACTTGACAGTGAAGTCGAAAAGGTCCCGACCCCAACCCCTCTTGGTTTCCTCCCCGCCCCTTCAGCAACCTCACAAGAGCAGTACTCTGGTTATGTGCTTACAGCTTGAAAACTAATGATGTTGCCGGGGTGATCGTTTTTTAATTTTACTCCTAACAATATTATAAACAGATTATGTTATATGCATTTTTCATTTAAATAGCTCAGTTTTACCGTCATACTGATCATACACAGAAAACTGTCACTACAGAAAACAAAAAGTAACTTCTAAACGAATTATAGTTTTTCATCATTACGTCATGGAAAGAAATGTTTCGAACAAAACTTATAGATAATTTGATTGGCTTTGAAATGATGGGTCTAATAACGCTTGCCGTTAAAAATATGCCTTCATAGAGAACGGTGAAACAGTAGTGGACACCGCGCCGCCGGTCCTAGCATGCTAGGTTAATCTTAACCGCTGAGGTGTACCGCTGCATACACTGGTATTCATGATCCTGAATAGTCATTCAGTTGAAATGGAGTAAAAATGTAATGACGTTTTCTTTAAGTTTTCACACATAGGTCAATTTTTTGGTATAAAAGTTTATGGTTCTCAGGTGTTACTGACTTGGCGAAGTATTAAAGTTTTGCAGTAAATATATCAAGGATAGTACATTTTAACTGATTATTTCCTGCGCAGCGGATACTATTAATATTTAGTATTACTTTGTGTTAAATATTGTCTTTTATAAGTAGTTCACTTCTAACATTTCGTTGATTAGGTCCAAATTTTGGTAAAAATCATTCCACTACAGTGTCCGTACATAGACGTGCAATCGAATCAAGCATTACGACAGCTACAGTTTGTAACACACAATGTTCAACAATAATTGGAAGATATTATTAGGAGAGGTTCACTTAGAAAGTCACTAATGAAATCGTTAAAATTAATATGAGGATTAACTCATGGGAAACTCAGAGCACCTCAAATAACAATCGCGAGCAGCATGTAGAGCCAAGAGAAAGCGGAAAATCAAGGGAACTACAACATAAGTAAAACCAAGAGATCTGTATGAGTTAGCACAACAGCAGTAGTATTATTACTTTGCACGTGCTCAATTGCCTGGTCGACAATGACAGTATCGGCGTCATCTTCCGCAGAAACTACGTAAATACCTTCAGCAACAAATCTCGTAACTGCTTCTATTAACCTCTTCTTGTATTGAGTATTTGAAAGTCTGCTTGTTGTGTTGTGCAAATTGTACTTTCACCACAAAAAATTGGAGGAGAAAATTTCTTTGATGCTCTTCCTTGTTCTTGTAGTTTTGTGGTTGAAACGTTGGAATACCCATCGAAACGATACTTATCAAGTACATATTTTAAATGTGATTCTACTTCTCCCTTGAAAGTGATTTCTACATATTCTTCAAACCACTGTAACAAATATTTTTCATCTATCGCAAAAACGGCTTCATTTGCATTGAAGGTTTCTTGGACAATCGAACCTTAAAATAGTTTCAGAAACGATGTTTTCATACATTTCCGTAATAATATTTCTTCAAATAATGACGGTGGGTGTGATGCTAATTCGAACTCGAAATAAGATTTCAAATCAACAGGGCTGTCACAGAGGCATATATTACTATTGAATATTTGCTGAGAGTTTATTGAAACTTCTTTACGCCTAATTTTGATAGACTCGAAACTCGACTGCGTTGTAACTATATATTTCCTATGCATCTTCATTTCATTGAAAGTTAAACGAACTTTTTTTCAATTGATTTCAGGCCAACGTCATATGCTTCATAGAAATTAACTGAAAAGTCAAAAACCATTTCCATCTTAAGAGAAATCAATTCACTAGTGCTACGAGCACTAGTTGTGCTTGTAGCACTAGTAGTTGACTCAACCAATCTTTGAACTTTGACATATCTTGTAAGTCCCTTGATTTTCGGCTTTCTCTTGGCTCAACATGCTGCTCGTGATTGTTGTAGTTCTATCCTAGAAAACTTCTGAAGGCCTCACTCAGTCGTAAAAATGAAGGTGCTCCTAATATACATTTATTCGTAGTGCTCTGAGTTATTTCCTTTCCATGAGTTAATTCTCCAATTGATTTTAACGATTTCATCAATGACACTTCAAGTGCACTTCTTCTACTGATATCTTGCAATTATTGTTGAACATTGTGTGTTACAAACTGTAGTTGCCGTAATGCTTGGTTCGATTGCACGTCTATGTGTGGACACTGTTGTGGAATGACTTTTACCAAAATTTGGACCTAATCAACGAAATTTTAGAAGTGAACTACTTATAAAAGACAATATTAAACACAAAGTAATATTAAACATTAATAGTATTCGCTGCGTAGGAAAGAATCAGTTAAAAAGTACTATTCTGGATATATTTACTGCAAAACTTATTTTGTTTGCCAAGCATTGACATTATTTCGTAGACTGTCAGTAACACCGGAGAACCATCAACTTTTATAGCAAAAAATTGAGCTATGTTAGTGAAAACTCAAAGAGAACGTCATTAAATTGTTACTCCATTTCAACTGAATGACTATTTAAGATAATGACTACTTAAGATTAACCTAGCATGCTAGGACCGCGGTGCGGTGTCCACTACTGTTTCACCGCTCTCTATGAAGGCGTATTTTTAACGGCAAGCGTTATTAGAACCAATTAAGTTATCTATAAGATTTGTTCGAAACATTTCTTCCCATGACGTAATGATAAAAAGCTATAATTCCTTGAAGTTACTTTTTATTTTTTGGAGTGACAGTTTTCTGTATATGATTAAGTAGTACGAAGAAACTGAGGTATCTACATGAAAAATGCATATAATATAATTTGTTCATACTATTGTTAGGAGTAAAATGAAAAAGATCACCCCGGCAACATCAAGAGCAAGAGGGGTAGGGGTCAGGACTTTGTTTTTTTTAGTGTATACATTATGTGCTTACACACTGCAAAAATTTAGCATTTCCCTAATTAGTTGCGACAAAGCTTGTTTTTTTTTACCTTCATTGACTGGGCTATATATATCTTAAATTGTGATTCGCGTATTGCACTGAATGCCCTATAAAAATGTTTGATAATCTATAATATGATATGTAAAAGATTTATAGTTCATGTAGTACGCAGATTAATTCGAAGATATATCAATCTGAATCTTTACTAATGGGAAGCCGACTATATGTGAATAGCACAACCAAATTTCGATAGTTTTCTTATAAAAACACAAGGACATTAATATTTTGAATACTTTATTTCTACAAATGTTTGATAGTATTTCATAGCCAAAAAAATTATTCAATCAGTTTCAGAATAATTTAGATGTGTCATAACATTAAACAAGGTGATTCACGGCCGAAGATACTTTAGACGTCAACGTTTTCCGAGGAATTAATTGAATGCCTTTATTCAAAACATAGCGCCAATTAAATGTTTATTTCTGTGATATTTCGGTTCGTGCAAATTGAAATTTGGTAAGTTTTACCAATATCTTGTGTATCAGTTTCTTCTAAAAGAGTTTGTTCTACGTTGTCCAGGGTCGTTCAAAAATCGTGATTTTTCCGGTATATAAAAAATGGTGTGAGGTGCAATTTTTTCAAATGGAACCCCCTATTTATTATCAAATATTATGATAGACAGTGAAAATATCGTTAATGTGATATGTTTGTTCCATTTAAAAAGCATTTGATAGGCCACCAAAAATATGGGAATGTCTAGAAAAGATACTTGTCAGCAGTACATAAATAAAAGTTGAAAGCTATTACAATAGAACAATAAATTACGTGAAAATCAAAAATATGAAGTCAGAACCATTCATCACAAATGAAGTGGGCAAGTCTAAGCCAACTACTGTTCATCATTTAAATGGACGTTACTATCAAAACTGGTATATCCAATATTCACACATAAAAGATTTGTGTGAATCAGAACATTTATTGAGGACATGTTAATTAGAACATGAAGCAAAATATACATTTCATTTTTCTCTAATTATTTCCTATGTTTTTATTACTTATTTTTTTCCCCTTATTGCATACTTCATAAAATTATTGAACAATGCTATTATTTCATTCGCCTTTCATATCTCCCCATGTATTGCACTATTAAACGAAGAATATATAAAAATTATCAGAGAATGGGGCCCGTAAAAGAGTCGTACTGGAACCGGTAAAAACTATTCACGACCTTGTATAAGATGTTACCTTTATCCAGAGAAAAAATTGAGAAAGAAACCAAAATACTTAGATTGACATCGAAAAATAATGGGTCCATAACTGATCAACTAATATTCCAAAACAACAAAAATTCTTCCTCAAGCATGTGTATCCGAACATTATGAATGTAGATGAAAAATAATTATTTTCTATTAACTTTCTCCCAAAATGAAGTCACAAGATTTGCAATAGATTGAATAAATATAATACAAGAACTATTAGAACGAACAACAGAAATTTCGGTTCCTTAGTGGTCAATAAAGACAGACAGTCTTTGAAAAATCGGGTGTGTACAAATTAAAATGTATTTATTGTGATGCATTTAGTCTGGTAGAAACAACGGAGCCAGGTTGGGTGAAGATGAAATATCAATCATCTAAAGAAAGTCGCTGGAATTTCGGAACATTGCATAAAATGTAACCATTTTTTAGATCTGGAGATATTGAATTTCACGTCGTCCAGCTCCAGGAATTTATTCTTCATTAACAACCAAATAGACTCATTTTTATAACAAACAGTATAAAAAAATATTTAACTTGATCCGATTATTAGTACCGAAGATTTAGGGGCTTCCGTAGTTATTGACATTTCCATTATTTGATGTGGGGTAGGGGGTGAAGTTCCATGGGGATTTTTGGGGACTTTTGTGAAAATGATCCTCTTGTAGTGGTTCATCGCTTCACGCTATTTTTTCCTATCAAACCTTCATTGACTGGGCTATTGTATTTACTTATAAAAAGGATTGTATTGTGATGTTTAAAATTTGTTATAGGAAATATTTACCAGAAACTAGAGGGAAAGATGTATCGGAGGTAGCTCTCTTATGTCAAGACGGCTTCACATCTAAATCTATCTCTTCTCCACTCAGCCAAATACCCCAAGTGTAATTAGCAAAAGAGGATTCTAATATATATATATATATATATATATATATATATATATATATATATATATATATATATATATATATATATATATATATATATATATATAAATTATAAGCTTATTTTTTACTGAACATTTTTTACATTGCTATGTATTTTAAGATTCCAAAGATTTTACAAATGTAAGGTTTGCAAGGTTTTAGTAATTTTATATACTGTAATTCCATATTTGTACTTAATATAAATTGTTACAGTTCCTGGTTTAATTTTTTCCAGTCACTCTCGATAATTTAATTGATAACGTTGTTATTCTTCTCATACTCTTTCTCATATTGATGAAAACCTAAATCTGAATCAAATTATTGAAAAATTTGTTCTTTCACGCTTTTTTGTAAGTTACCATCTCACATTCTGTATTTTGGTCATATTAGATATATAATGGTTCGACATATAGCAATTATAGCATGTCAAACTATTGTTTGAATTTTGCTGTCTCGTTAATTTGACCGATCATGCCGAATTTATGATATATTTCTTTCTTCCAAAAAGTACGATTCTGGTTGAAAATTGCTGCTCTATGAATTGATGATAGTAACTTCATTTCTGCATACCTAAAATTGCTTTCGAAAAAATCATTGTAATACATTTCAGACTTTCAAACACTATTGAAATTATGTGTAACTTTCTTTCATTTGTCTTCTCACGGTCAGATCTGTGGCGAGATTAAAATTTGTGGATTTCTGCGAACATGGATCATTTTATGTATTATTGCGTGAAAGGGTTTACAAAAAATGGTATAGAATTAGTTCAGTTTAGTCACATTATAAATGAGTAAGTAAGTATTAAGAAATGTGTAAGCAGTTATTTTTAGGGACGTTCCGATACATACAAGGTATCGATACCTACTCATATAAGTAATACTCAAATCAATTTTCGATACTACTCATATGAGTACCTCTAAAGTATCGATACTTACTCATATCGATACATTTTAGATTTTTCTTGATAATTATTTGGAAAAATGACAAAATCATCAAAATTCATACAATATTTTGTTAATTACAAATTTTGGGCTGAAAAAGCCGAATATGCACTTCGATCTTGCCGCTTTCGCACTTTTTTCAAAAAAATTAAACTAACCTGACTTATTTTAACCTCACGAACCTAACCTCCTAGTTCAAGAAAGTATGGAATTCAAATAATAGATACATTTTATATTAAGAGAAGAGATTTTTTCCAATTTAAAATTCTTCTAACTCATGAATTCGATACTTACTTGCACTCGGAGGTTAGGATAGTGAGGTTAGAATAAGTCAAGTAAGTTTAATTTTTAGAAAAATTTTTATGAATTTTGAGATTTTATAATTTTTCGAAATAATTACCATCTAAAATGTATCGATGTAAGTATCGATACTTTGGAAGTACTCGATTCTGAAGATAGAGATTTTATAATCTCAAACCAGTCGCGACCCTACCGAAGACAGAGAAAACCTCTTTTTTCCCAGCCTACGAGCGAGAGCCTGCATGCGAGTGAGAGAGATAAAGAGACTGTAATATAACTTCAGCACAGAACCCAGCGAAACAGCTTTTGATCACAAAGAAAATGCGTTCAGATTTTGTAACAAAGTAACATTCGTTTCGTTCCGTTCAATCTGAGCCTGACTGATTCGATACCAAGTACTTTCGTTTCGATACCGAGTAAGTATCGCAAGATTGATTCGACACTAAAAGTACTTGGTATCGAAACAAAAGTATCGAATACTTACTCGTATTTACTTGTATCGGAACGCCCCTAGTTATTTTTTGATTTCGTATATAAAATAGTAGGAGAAGTAGATTACCTAACATGTGTTTTCTTCATGTCCGTTTGTTGCAAAATAATTCCTAAGATATATGTACGAACGGTCTTTGCAGCATATACCTTTCATACTTGAGCTTGAGAAGAATTCTGATAGAAAATGATATCCA